>OX328126.1:24340435-24687640 GCA_946811695.1 Gonocerus acuteangulatus
TCATCCCACGGCTCGCTGGTGAAATTCCTCGCTACACCCTGGATGTCGGCGCTAATGACCTAGATGTAGATGTGCCGAAAAAAAAAAAAAAAAAAAAAAAACTGGAACCAGCGCTAAGATGACGCAGTTCCTGCGAGTCAGACTTTTTATTTTTATATCACCTTTTCCCGTAGTTTCCTTTTCCTCTGGTACCTGTTTCACAGGAAAATAATCACGAGCGTCGGTTTTCTATGAATCTTAGTTTTTGAAATGAGAGAAATAGGTGTAGTTTCTTGATTCAATTTATTGGTAGCAATACTGTTCCTCTTGAATGCTTCATGTTTAACAGTATTAGAGTGGTCTTGGAAATTTTCCGTTTGAGTTTTAACGCATATAACTTGTGTGGGATTATGAAGTGAAATTTTCTCTCATTCTCTGGTAAATCCCTGGGTGTGATAAGTAGGTATGTTCCTTCAGGCTGCAGACCCCCCCCCCCCTCCCGAAATATTGATTGAATCGGTAAAAATGTGTCATTAAAACTTTAAAAAATTAAATAATATCACTTAGTTCAGAAAAAATATATTTTTTGGGGTTTAATAGCGGTTTGGTTGGCTAACTATTCCAAGTTCTAGATTTTTATTATTCCAGCCCCCCCTGGAAATTATGTCCTATATATGCTCATGTGCTCCTTGCCGGAATTTCTAGATTTAAGTCAGTTTGTCGTTCCAAACTTTTCAATCCTTCGTAATTTTGGTTCTCCTAAATATCTTGAATTCACTTAAAGGCCAATATTTAGGTCAAGAATACACAAAATATTGAAAAAAGTTCAATGGTCTACCATTAGTCACAGTTAAGCCTATAAACGACTTAATTTTTGTTGGGCAGACAGACATTTTTAATGGGTATATTTTATGTTTTTAATGTAGAAAACAAGTTACAGGAAGTTAGTCATTTCAAATTAGTCTTTGGTTCCATGGTTCTTCTAAATATTTTTTCATTTAATGCCAAAATTTTAAGTGAGAATACTTCGAAATGCTTTACAAAATTCAAAGGTCCACCATTACTCCAGGTTGAGTCTATAGACAACAAACATTCGTGCCAACGGCCATAGACACGTTGAACGCACCGGTTCCCGTAAGGCGTGGCCATTAACTGAATGGGTGACCGACCACGTGCTGTTGGTATTATAACAGGATGGCAGCCTGTAGATAGTCCGGCGATAATAGCGGAATAGTTTATACGCCGTTAATCACGAAAGATACAAAACAAACAAACTTTTATTGTACAGAATGACAGAAATTTGGTGTTCGTTGGGCGTATTTGTTGAATTCAATGTCTGAAACAGAAATATATCATGAAACGGGTTGAATCAATGCAATTTACAGCCTTTATTTTGTCTATGTACATAAGCTAATGTTTCCGATTTGGTTTCCAGGTAACAAGAATCCAATTCAAGAAATTAATCAATGCCGACATGGCACAAATTATGTCCCTACATGCTGGCGAGGCTTACGCCCTTCAGAATCTCACTCGTACCGACCGCCTTGGACTTCTCCTGTCCGGAAAATTGAATGTTCTTTGTGATGGACATTTCCTTCATCCGATTTTGGCTTGTGAATTCCTAGATTCTCCAGAATTCGAGAGCAGGGCGAACATGGATGATAAATTCAAGGTTTGAACTCTTTTAGTGATTTATTTCTATTAATAAATTGTATTTTTTCCTCTCGAAACTAGAAACACCACATTCCAGTAAAACAGACTCATTTTGATACCCAACAAAATCGGAACATCTAGAGTGAGAGTTTACCAGAAACCAACAGTTCAAACCAAATTTTAAATGTTCCTTAGCGGTCGTCATTTTTGTTTTCTATGTTTAGAGCTAATGAAAAAGGTACATTAAATAGTACCGAGTGTTTATCCCTTAACCAAATGACTAATAATGTAAACCATAGGCGTATATAAGGGGGGGGGGGGCGGAGGGGCTGCAGCCCCCCCCCCCCCGAAATTTTCATTTGATGGTTGAATGTGTCATAAGAACCTTAAAAATAAATAAAATAAGATCGTTTAGTTAATAAAAAATAGTGTATTTTAGGTGAAATAGCGTTTTAGTTGCCTACAACTATTTTAAATTCTAAATTTTTCGTATTCCATGCCCCGGAAATGGTCTCAGCCCCCCCCCCCCCCCCGAAATTTTCCCAGCCCCTCCCGAAATTATTTCCTATATACGCCCATGATGTAAACTGTGACCTAGGTCCTAATAAGAAAAGTTCCTAATCCTCTGTCCTTCCGTGGAGAGGAAACCTGCTTATGGATTGATCTCTTAGCACAAGTGCGAACTAGAAACTTTCACTTTAGACCAATAGACCAAGAAAATAACGGTGGTTCAAATTTTTATATTTTTTCTAATTTACTTCTAGAGTAGTTCTGGCTAATCATGGTGGCTGTGTCTAATCATAATGGCAAATACAACGTTTGTTTTTAATTCTCCTATCTAAATAAACTTCCTCGTATTGCTACAGTTGAAGGTAGCATTATTTCTTATTTTATATCAAATATTTAAACTCCGAGAGAATGGAGTTTTATTTACAACGAAGTACTTACAACAATGGACATACAACGAGAGAACTAAGTATCGACAGAAGCTTCGTCTAAAATTGGAAATTACAAATCCAGATTTATGAATTACTAAAGAATTTTTAAATTTAAATTTTAACGTCTATTTATTATTAACTATGAATTTTAGGGCGGGTTATCTATAGGTTACCACCCTTTTCTAGCCAGGATAGGGGTGATGCCTTTTCTTTTTTCGAAAGAAAAGCCACCGCCCCTAGTGGGAATCGAGCCCACGACCTTTGGCACGGAGTGTTAAGAGCTCACGCCTTAATAAAGAATTTTTATAAAAAATTAAATCTTGCATTTAAATATATATATATATTCTCTAACTGGCTCAAAAAGGGTCAGATTTTAATCAGCTAGGTACAACAATACTTAGTGTGATTTGAAAGGTAAAGCTCGTTATCCAGCAAAAATTGTCTATCGAAACGTGATTTCTTGGACGAAATCGGAGAGAAAAATCATAACGCTTACGTTTATGCGTTATTTGGTTTTCTGGCCCAAGTTTTATAATTAATTGGACATGATAAATCTAATTGGACCGTTTGAAACAATATTTTTATACCACAATATTTTTAACGTCCTTATATTGTTAACAAAGATTTAACGAGACGTGCTATCTACAAGTTACCATCCTTTTCTTCTCAGGATAGAGGTGATGTCTTTTTTTTTTTTCGGAAGCCAAAATACCACCACCAGTGGGTATCGAACAAATACAAGACACAGAGAGTTCCTTTCATCATTAAGAGATGCCTAAATTTATATCTATATTTATTTATGCTCCATATTTATAAGTACATCTCTTTTTTTTTCTCAATTATGTATATATATATATATCTTTATTCATAATTTACAACAATGAATTTATACATAAAAATTTCAATTGCGAAACACTCCATTCGCACGACTATCTTGTGAAAAAATAAAAAATCTTCAGTAAATTTAATTTTAATAAATAAATTGTTGCAGGTATCCATTGTTGCAGCTACGTCATGCAGGTATTTGTATTGGCAGAGAACCTCACTGGAGTATCTCTTTGCCAAGGAGACATACCTTGCAACAGTTATGTCAACTCTCATTGCAAGAGATATTACTACAAAACTATACGCAATGAATAATAAAGTAAGTAGGATGACATATAATTATAAGGTACTTACATATTAGCTTCAACGAAGGTTAAGAACCGGCTCTCGGAGATCTGGATCAGCACCGGGTCAGAGATCGGATCAAGGCGTCAATTGAGTTTTTAACTTCCTTTGTTTCGGTAAAAGAAACGACAAACTAGGAAATCGCATAAAAAGAAACAAAAAAACACCAATGTATAAATGAATTGCGTTTTAAATAAAAATGGAACAAGACCGTTACTATAAACACAATGGCCAATAGAATTGCTCATAAGAATAGACCAATAGAAATGCGTTATCCATGATCCAGATCTCAGAACGAGACCCACATTTTTAACCTGCGTTGAATCTAATACGCACGTACCAATTATAATGAAATAATGATTATATTTTTGAATTATAGTAGAGTTAAACAACGGCAATTGTTCTCTTTATGTGTTTGGAACATTCCCTCCTCCCCTATGGGAAGAAACCCAGGCTTACCAATTCTGTACTTTCTACATTCATCTAAACCAGGATGAGTAAAATTTGGTTGCATTTCAAGAAGAGGAAGTAGAAAAAGAAGTATTTATAGTCATGAGGAATGTTGTCCTTTCGTTTATTTTGTTAATAATAATCATTTATAACTAAATAAATATTCTTCTTTTTTTTTATTTTTTTTTTTGCACTGAAGCGCCTTGACAATAATGCTTTTAATTTTAAAAAGCTTTATTTTGAACTTTATTTACATCATCCATTCTCTGGCAGATGTAATTGTTTGTAATTTATTTTCCTCAGGATTTAAATTTCTTTTGGGTCTGTTATTAGTAAAAAAAAAGTATTACAAACTTATGAAAATACAATATTCAACCACAGATTTATGGCAATTTCTGTGATTTTTCCATATCGAAAAGAAGGCTACTTATCAAAAAAGAAGTTTGTAAATGTAAACTTCGTTTTAACCCCCTTTAACTGAAAGTCTACTTGTTCTTCAAGTGAATTTTGTCTAGTTTAGGACACTGCAATTGAGAATTACATACCTTAAACAGTTATTTAGTTATTGCTTTCTAGTCAACAAAAAACATAGTTAACCTAAAAAAAAAAAAATAATAATAAAAAAAAAAAAAATAATAAAAAAAAAAATAAAAATACACAAAATTTAAATTTCCTCCTTCCATTTCGGGAATTGGAACTGCCCAAAGGACCATTTGCGTTCCATTTGGTGTCTACTATCACCTCCTCAATGTAAGTGGTTTATTCATCACTACCTACATTGCACCCTGTATATTCTTTTGAGAAAAAAATAATGTGACAAAATAGTGTGACAGTTTTACATCGCCCTCTTAAATGAGGAATAATATCTAATTCACCAAAAAAGCAGTGTGTGTAATAAATTAAAATTTTATAATTTTAACCAGAATTCTAACCCACATTTGGGCCTTTTCGCCTGTTTTTTAAGATTTTTGTTACCGGGTGTATTTAATCTTTTTATTTTAGCTAGACAGAACAGTAAACATTTTATTTGTTAATAAAACTTTAATTCTTTGTTATAGATTGTAACAGAGAAAGGCTACCACTTAGATATTAGGCTTCCAAGCATCACGTCATCCCTCACATCAGGTGATCACAAAAGTCCCTCATTTAAAGCACTGCTAAAACACAAAGCGATGCTCTCGGGTGGATATCAAAACTCACCTGAAAATGGTAAGGAGGTCCATAATGTGCATTTTTAATTATTTATTTATTGTGTGCCCTGATAAATTGAGAATTACACACATAAAAGTATCTTATTAACTTTGTGAATTTAGGAATTTGGCATGTTGCTATAGAAGCAAATCTAAATGTTCAAGTTATGGGTTAAGGGCACAAAGTGGGTTAATATTTAATAACAGCGCCAACGTTCATCAGGCAAGATTCCTGTGTTCTTGAGATAAGTCAGTGTTTATGAGCTGAGACGCATTGCCTGAGTTCTATCATATTGTTACGGGGATTAAGAGTGCATTGTCTCAGATAGTCTCTCAGAAAATGTTTGTAACTTCTATTTTATTTATCATCGGCTTAGAAGTAAGTGGCTCTATGTAACAATGCCCAAATTTTTCAGGAGAGCCAAAAAGCTAAAAAAAAAAAAAAAAATCTCAATAGGAAATAGATAAATCAAGTTCAGTTGTTTCCTGGGTGTACCTGTGAGGTAAGAATCATCAAATTGTACATTCAGAAATTTCCTTACTGTTAAAAGTCAAAACTTGTATGTACTGACCATACTATCTCCCTAGTGTGCCATAAGGTAAAAAATCGATCGGATTGATGGTATCCGCTCCTATGAATCCCCATGGCCTGTTTAAAAGAGATTTTTTTTGGGGGGGGGGGGCGCATGCCAGGAGTGTGAGTTTGGCAGATATGCTCCAAAACCATTCGTGTAAATATAATTATAATGATAATATAAGGTTTTGGAGCGGTGCACGGAGTTTCCGCCTGGGTGGAAAGTCCACACGCTGCACCAACACCGCAGTAACTAGTCGGTTGAATTGACCTATTTGCAATGAGCAGATTATCTTAACATGAGTTTAAAAAAATAGAATGCTTTTGCTTATGTAGCAGTGTATGTAATACATGAAAAGAAAGAGAGAAATCCACAAAAAATATGTTGTAAGCAGTGGAGAAGAAATATAGAACACTTTGCCCAAATATCTCTTACTTATGAATCGGCGTCAATATGTTCGAATACAGATCGGAGACTGTACTCTTCATGCATTGCTCCAATCCTGGCAATGCTTTAATATGACTCCTTTGTTTGTTAGAGTATGGTTTAAGCTCTATGTTTTAAAAATCTCAAGAACAAAATTTTTGCAGACGACTGAATTTTACTGGTTTAAAGTACATTTTTGATATTTCTAATGGATTAAAGAAATTAGTTTTGAGAAAAATATGAGATAACTTATTCATAATGTAAAGACTATTTTTTTAAATTTTTATACAATTAAAATCAGATATATTTTATGAATAAAATAAATACTTTCTTTAATATTAAATGAAATCTTGTAGGCTTGGCGGCCTAAAAGATCATCAAATAACTATCGTCAAATAATAAATTTTTATTTTTAAAAAACAATTATTTTATATTTATTAATTTGATTTACTTTCTTTTTTAGTCGGGGGAAGCAGAGAACGTCTGTTCAAGGAGAAGAAAAACACTCCAACCTTACCAAACGGAAGAGTTCCGGAAATGATGCCTCTCAACGAAGTAGCTTCAATCGATGAACTTGCTTCCAGTGTTGAAGTTGAATCTTGGTTTGAAAGCTCTTCAAAATATCACAGTTGTGAAGTTGTTGATGAATAATGTTATTTACTGTCACCATTTTGTTGTTCTATTTAAAAATATTTTAATGTTGAATGTATATAAAATATACCAGTCTCCTAATGGCATATATACAACAGACCAGCACGGCATACTCTTGGGCTTATCCAACATACGGAGTACAGCCCTACTCATAATACTGTGCACAAATTTGTTAAGATGTTTGCTCTCCTTATACAACACCAATACTTACCCTCATCAAAATTTGACACAAAATATTGAGTTTGTATACTTATGTCCTGGTCCACACAAAATAACCGCCTAAGAGACATTATAAACAATATACAATCATATTTGCCAAAAAAACAAATAACAAGAAATTGTAGCCAACGGCCATATGTTGAATACACCGGTTCCCGCAGATCACCGAAGTTAAGCAACGTCGGGCGTGGTCAGTACCTGAATGGGTGACCGGCCACGTGCTGTTGGCATTATAATAGGGTGGCAACCTATAGATAGCCCGGCGCTAATGGCCAAGTTGTAGATGCGCTGTAAAAAAAAACAAAAAAAAAAACAAGAAATTGTATTAACAAGACATATACAGTTCATTCACTCAAACCTATTCACAAACCAAGAGAAGCCACGGTGTTAGACTTTCAACGTATCTTTAACTGTGAAACATTTACTAATTGGCTGCATAAAAACAGACAGTCTACTGGCACCGCAGAGCTCAAGTGGCATATATTGCCAGGGCCTTCGAGAGGAACCATGGGCCCCTGTCCAAATAACTTCACGGGCCCCTCAACCCCCCTCCTCCATTAGCATTACCAAAATCTATTTAAAATTGACATTTCTCTGAAAACAAAATTAAATAAATTTGTAATTGAACGGAGTGGAACATTTGTGTATTGCCCAAGGTACATTGGCACTTCCTGGGACAATACATTTTCGGACTGACAATATTGAAAAGCTAGTTTGTATATTAGAAATAGAGAATTCAGAAAGTTATCCATTGGTTGTTCTCAATAATAATTATGTGAACTATACTTGGGTATATAACTTTGTTAATTCAAATTATTATGCAAGTAACAAAATTATGTCGGCCCCCCTTAGACAACGGGTCCCTGACCAATAGTCCCCCCCCCCCAGCATAGGCCCTGCTTATCGCTACCAACCTCACATACCCACAGACCACAAATATATACAGTAAAATATGGTAATAACACACGTAACCCACAGTTATAATTGAAGTCAAAATAATCACGATAATTGTCGACTGATATATTTTATTTTAAGTAAAATTATTACAGTCACCATTACACTTAGATATTACTTATTATTAGACTGATTATTGTTATTATTAGAATTATGTAAATAGCCTTTGTTGTGTACTCTCATTAAATAAATAAATATTAGAATTATATCATTGTCCTATTATTTAATGTTTATTTAATTTTCAATTCATGTTTACTGATCTCAAGAAATTAATTTATAAATTATTGCTACATTATTTGTTATAATTTTTCTTCATGTAAATAATTATTAAAAAAAAATTGTTAATATTTGCTCATAAAGTTTAACTTAATGAATCATGTAAAAATAAATGTTGTTAATGCTTCCAATGTTAAAAATTATATTTTTGTATTAATTTATTGATAAATTGTACCTTTATAAATCTTACATAATATGAGCTTGACTGTTAACAAAAATAAAAAATTGTGAGTAGTTTATGGAAATAAAAAATGTTTTGATATTTGTTTTCTTCAATTTACCCACTATAGCACAATTAATAAGACTTGTTGAGTCAATTAATACTGGCAATAAGTTAAAAGAAGTGTAAAAGACACTCAAGGTAAGAGGTAGTAAAATTCTACAAGCAAAAAAATTAAGTGACTAATTATTAAAAAATAGGGCATTTATTTTCACAAACCTTTGCATTTAATCTGAAAAAAAAATGCGTAAAACTCAATTTTGAACATTTTTCAAACCCAAAAATAATAATAAACAGGTCATAAAATACACAAAAACACAAGAATTTATATGAAAGTTAAGACCTCAGCTGAAGTAATAAACAGTGGTGATTGTTGGGAGATATTGATTTTTGCACACTTGGGAGGGGCAAGTAACATTTCTAACCAAGCTATATTATTATACACCTGCAACTTCTCTCATGCTAGTTAACATATTCTATCCAGCACAAAGGAAGGTAAAATATTGGAGTTTAATGATTTAAAAACAGTCATATCATCATTGTACAATCCAGTGGGCTTGGTCATATGTCATGGAGACTTCAGCTCCAGCAGGAGAACACCACTTAATAATTCTCTTCTTTACAAAACCTTATTGTACCTTAAAGTTTGACTAAAAGTGCTTAATTTGCAAGACTTTTTAACCATGCATTGACATTTAGTGAAATCATAAAACATAAATAGTGATTTTCTTATAAAATTACTTGCAGGTTAGCAATTGAAATGGATATTTTTAAGAAAATAAGTGTTTCCTTCATTAGTTAGTAGAGGGAGAAAAGAGAATTATACATGACTGGACATGAGGTATGTTACAAATTAGTCATTTTAATGTTATTTATTATACTTCAACTTATTAAAAATAAAAACAAATGTTCAAATCTGTTATTTCCTTTCCAACAATCAAGTGCTTGAAATATTACAAATATTTTGCGAATCATCGCATTTTTTTTACATATTTCTTTTAATATAAAAGAAAATATTTAATAATAAACTTTATAGATAATGCTTAAATATTATTTTTTCAAAAATATTAGCTCAGTTATATTGAAAAGGACACAAATAACGCTATAAAAAAATAAAAATATGTTACAACTTTTTAGTCTAATAAAAACAATAAGAAACTCGATATTTCAATTTTATTTTTTCACTATGTCAACACAATTTGACATGAAAGAAAATATGAATTTACACAGTTTTTTGCTTGAAAAACTTGTAAATAATTTAACGGCCAAGAATAAACAATATTACAAACAAAATAAGTAAATTCAAATAAACTCACTCAGATAATTTCTCTTATTTAAATTATTCAAATGCACTTTCAGACTACTTTATGTCTCTGTTAAAATTAAATTAAATAAAAGTAAAATATAAAAATCATAGAAATGTAATTTAATATTTTTTTTTAGTGAAGGTGCATAGAATTCCGAGATGTTCCGTTTTAATTTTTTCTTTATAAGTATATGAAAGAAAATATGAATCTTGTTTGATTTTTTCCTTGAAAAATGAATAACACTTTATTGACTGAAAAAAAATCATTATTACAAACCATATAATTCAGTTAAAATTATCCATAAAATTATATCTGTAAGTATTGAATTTGCTCAGATAATTTCTTTTATTTGAATTTGTCAATCATAAATATTAAATAGAACTTTGAGACTTCATTATGTGATGGTTTGTTTAAATAATAAAAAAAAGTGAAAATAATATTCTAAATATAATTTCATAGTTGCTTTTGGCAAATATTAAGGTAACTTTGTTATGTTCTACATTTATTTTGGTTTTAAAGTCACCGTAATTTGAAAACAAATGTTTATTTAGTATGATTTTTCCCTTGAAAAAAGTTCTGAAAATAAACATTGCAAACAATGTAATTATGTTCAAATTCTACCTATATATAGTGAATTTGCTCACATAATTTGCATTAATTAAATTTTCAAGCGTTAAATGTAAGCTTGTGACTTATTTATATGTTTCTTGGTTCATTGAAATAAAAAGAAAATATAATAATCTTATTAGAAATATAATTTAATAATTGTTTCTTGGTAGATGTTGAGATAATGATCTGTCCAAGTACCGCTGTATTTACAATTTGCAAGTCAAATAAGGAAAACGCAAATGCATTAAATTCAATTCTCCTAACACTATCAAAACCATGAAGTATCTTTACTAGTATAGTATGAAGTATATAATGGTTAAATAACCATTATTAACTTATTAATAAACACTTAGAACTTATTAATAAACACTTATAATTTATTAATAAACACTTAGAACAAATTTGAATAATAAACAGCATAAATTTATTTATTTAAATGTGTAACGTCCATTATTATTAACTACGAATTTTAGGACGGGTTATCTATAGGTTACCACCCTTTTCTAGCCAGGATGATTCTTTTTTCTAAAGAAAAGCCACGACTCCATAGTGGGAATCGAACCCATGACCTTGGGGACGGAGTGTTAAGTGCTCATTCCTTAACACTCACGGCGACCGGGCCTCCTAGCATAAATCTATCTACTTTCAATTAAAAATAAGTTCAATATTAAATTCATAAATTTTCAATTACCTCATTACAATCTTAGGACTAAAATTTAAGTATTTTAAAAGTCTATTTATATATTCTTGACATCTACCCAACAATGAATGACTTTATGGACAATAAAAAATAAGTAATGAAATATAATCAAAAATTATCTGTGGGTTTTTAATTTTTATATTCAAAGTATATTAAAAATGATAAATCAGGTATTTTCCTAATTTTGAATAGCTTTGGCAGAAACATTTATAATAATAAGGAAGAAAGCATGTTGTACAGTTTTTTGTTTTGTTTTTTTTGTATTATTATTATTATGACAAAATCATTTCAATTCAGTTTTTTACTTAAACATTTGGGATTTTTTCTTGGAGGATAAAATATATCAAAAAATGGAAGTGCAGTAATACAGAGTTTAAAGATTTAATAAAAATGTTGTATACCCAATGGTTAAGAACTTCAAAGAAACAATTTTAATGCTCTGGTTGCTGGGGTCACGAGATCAATTTCCGCTTGAATTTTCTCTAGTCAAATGACCACAGAAAAGACCAAAAGGTACTTCCATCCTGGCTAGAATAATATTCTGCAAAGCAGATAAAATAATAACTTTTTATAATTAAAAATACTTTTAAACAAACAATAAAATTGTTTTATACTTCTTATAAATTCAGATACAACTGTTAATTTTTCTTTTGCTTTTAAAACATTTAATACCCAGCATTTTTATGATTAACAATTTTCATTCAAGTGAATTTACAAATATAGAAAGATTTACAATTTATTCAACAAAAAAAATCCGTTTCTATAACCTTGATGTAATAGTGAATCTCACGCCCTTCTCTTTCACTCATTCATATGAAAAACATGCTAATGTTTTATTAATTTTATAATAATTCAATAAATTGTCCAACTAGCCTGCATGTTTCTTGTTGCTTCAGTAGTATAAATAATCTGAATGAAACAAACTTTGGTGGCATAATTTTTACTTTCAATTTCTAACAGGCTCCGGTCAAAGGAACCACAATGCAATAAAGTTTGAGAATTTTGCCCTCTCAATGTTTCACAGCTAGAAACAAAGTTTTAAAGTTTCCAGCTGAATTTATAATGAATTTTTCTAATAAATAGAAAAAACAATGTGAACTATGAAAATAATAAAGAAAAATGTTCTTTCTCCTGCATCTAATTCCATTAAAAATAATATAATTTATATATTAGTCCCTTGAGGAATTTCTGTCTTGCCACGGAAACGCCATAATCTTTATTATAAGAAGAAGTAATGGATCGTTGGGACTCAGCTAAAGAAAAACCCAGATTTAGCCGAATCCAAACTATCCCCTACTTTGTATCACTACAACAGATAACTATTTTCATCTTGACTTTGTTAGGGAACTTTCTGTTAAGAGTTGTTTTTCTATTTGAATATTATATTTTCTTTTGTCATACCTGTTGGTGAAGACCGCGTTCACTGGCATCAGCACGATGGTCTTCACCAACAGGTGTGACAACAGGATATTTACTGGCGGACCTAACACCTTAAATTATATTTTATTTTCTTAAAATATATAACTTTATTTATTTATCGCACCACATCTTTAGCAAAGTGCATTTTTTTTATACTTTTCAGTAGAGAGCGATGTAAAATAGGTTTAGTCTAGTATTTGCTTAAAATAGTGGATGTCCTTAAATAATAATTTTAAAACATTTTAACCAGATATTTTGACTTGGTAAAAATAAAATATATAAACTGTATACACACATGTATGGGATGTTCATAATATAAAATAAACTCCCACGTTATAATGTTGTGGAAAATCATAAAATATCTTCAAACATAGGTAGAATGCTGTAGGTCTTGAGTAGAATAAAGATATAAAGACTGATAATTCTCAAAGAAAACATTTTTAATCTAAAATCTTTTAATAACAAATATTAATTAAATTTGATTAGGAGAGTAACCATAAATTAAGTGGAGTTGAAGGGTTATTGCAATTTTAATTGCACTACAAAATTAAGTGTTTATATAATTTGTAAAAGAATGGTTAATAAATATTTTGATTAAATATTTTTCAAAACAAATAATATATGGAAATAAACTCAAGGAAGAGTTGATCGTCCTCAAAAAACGATACTACTACTATGGAAATAAAATGAAATAAATTATGTTATTTTCAGGATAGTTAGTCGCAATTGCTATGGGTGGGGGAGCCCAGTTAGAAGGACATCATGGAGAACTGTAGCCTTCTTTTGGATAACTGTACTAACTTGTACTTAGATGTAAACACAACCGTACCAACATTTATCGAAGAAGATAATCAGGTGTGCGGAAAGTGGGAGCCTGCACAGCATAACCTCTTCCAGCTGTCGAATCTATTTTTTGCGGCAGCATTCCTTATTCCGAGGAGTTATAAGCCAGGAATATTCATTCTAAGGTTAGAAGAAAACGTTTTTTTATTTATATATTACAAAAACATTATAATAAACACATTATTTTTATTTTATCTAAGAGATACATAACAGATAAATGGGAAGAATTTTATTTTTATTTATCTAAGAGATACATAACAGATAAATGGGAAGAATCCTGGTACAACACAACTGACAACAAGCTTCGAGAAATCAAGCACACTGTATAAGAATGGTCATCCAGTAAAAGATCAAATAGACGAGAAGAAGTGGTTTTATGCTGTCTAAGGATTGCCCATTCACGACTGGCTCACTCCTACATTATGACAAGACAGGACAGACCTACCTGTACATACTACAATACTCACCTATCAATAAAGCACATACTGACAGATTGTGGACTCAGGACAAAATTGAAATTACCCTACTTTATGACCGACTTACTAAACGATGGTAGCCAGTACATTGATGAGCTTATGAAATACCTAAAACATGCAAATTTTTACAACAATATTTAAAAAAGGAAAGATAACCAAATCAATTTAGTGAAATTGATTTTTCGTTAATTGACCCAACACGAACACGACATACTTGTTGACAGTTTTTAAATGGAAAAATAAGAAGAGTTTTTACCGGAAAGTTAGAAGATTTTAGGGAAAAAGATTTCGTTTTATCATCAAATAATGAAAAAACTAAAATAAATAAATATTATTTTTATTTTAAAGTTGCAGAAAGTCATTTATATATTTAAAGCTTGTTAGCTTCTAATAATATCCTGTATTTACTGCCCTACAAAATTAACGTTTACAGATGCTTCTTTTGGAGCAACTTAGCTATATACATATAATTTTAGGCTTAACTAAGGAAGGCTTTCCACAGCCAGAAATTATATTTGTTTAACAGCCACAATCAGAAAATTTTATTTGTTTACAAACATATTGTCCATTCTCTACTTACTCATGGACACCTTAGGACTAAACAAGACTTAGCAATATTTATGCACTGACCTTTATTGCTTTTGAATGATTGAAAAAAAAAAACACATTTTATTCTGGGACATTTTAGTCCCTTTTAAGACTAAAAACCAAATCCAAACAACTAAACAAAATCTGACGTAACAAAAACTTAAATAATAAAATAACAAAACTTAAGTAATAAAATAATGAAATTTCCCAATATATTTAACATGAGAGGGACCGAAAGTGGAGCGATCGTGTAATATGAGAGTGAGGCCAACGACCATACCCACATTGAATGCACTGGTTCCCGTTGAACACCGAAGTTAAGCAATGTACCTTCCAACCACTACCTCTTGGCATTATAAAAGGGTGGCAACCTGTAGATAGCCCGGTTTTAATAGCCCAATTGTTGATATGCCATTTAAAAATAAAAATTAGAGCGACGAGGGGAGGAGTGAGGGAGGAGAAATTATGTATATAAAATGGGAAATATACAACAAAAAATACAGCAAATACTTCATATAAAATAAAACAAAAAAGTGAAAGGGAAAATAAAAGAACAACAAATAAATGCAAAGAAGAAGATATATATATATATATATATATATATATATATATATATATATATATATATATATATATATATAAATCCTAAAACAAAACAAATGTGAATAAATACCAAACAAAAAGCATTTAAAATAAAACTTCTGGACAAATATTTATATATATATATATATATATATATATATATATATATATATATATATATATATATATATATATATATTGGTCTTCCAAATACTGCATCAGTGATAGATTCTTAGAAAGCGTATTCCTGGGAGGATAGAAGAAAAAAAAAGTGGGATTTACCATTGGTAGCCATTACTTGGGCGGCAATATTTAAACACATATCACAAAATTTAACAATTTTTATTTAATTTATTTTAGTTGTATATGTTTACATAATTATATTTAATATTATTATAATTTATTCATTATTTAGTCTAAACATTTAAAGGTTTAAAAGCTGATTTTTGCACACATACCTTCAAATTTCCAAATTTTGCAGTCCAGCTAAACAAATAAATAATAATCCTCAAGGAATTTAAAATTATTTACCAAGGAAAACATTATTATTAGGATGACTACTTTAAATAAATTTGAATTTCAAAATTTTGTATTCAGTAATTAAATTTATACAACATAAATTCCACTACTAGTGGCATGTCATGTTCTCATTTAGCCTGAACTAAGCATAAAAGTTAGTAATTACGACCTGATGTAAGATAAGAGCTGTGAACATGCAAGCCTGAATAATGGACATCATTTGCATTATAGACAATCTAATTTTGCAGGAAAATGGGCTAAATGTCAAGGATACTTTAAAGTGAATCTAGCAACCAATATTCCTCATTGTCTTATAAATCCGGTGATATTTATTTTGATTTTGTTTGTTTACATACCCCCATTCATTCTTCCTATCAAATATTTTGTTTACAATGCTTAATTTTGCATAATTAGTCTCTTCTTATAATTTTTTTTTTCATGTTTAACGGTGTGTCAACTATTGGCCTATTAACACTGGGCAATCTATAGGTTGCCACCCTTTTACAATATCAACAGTATGTGGTCGGTCACCCATTCAGTCTTCTTAAAATTACCGCAATTTTGATTTTGATGAAATATATTTTGTTGTGTATATTTTTATTCTTATTTTTTGGGCCTACAGAATAAAAAATTTGAAATTTAATAAATGATAGATTTTGATTGTTTCCTCTCTCCGCGTAAAGAGCATTAAAAAGATTGTCCAATTTTGATGAAACTTGAATAAAAAATACTTTGTGTAAAATGAAAGATCATGTTCATTAACCAGAAGAATCCACTAAAAATACTGTTGTTTTTTAGGGGAAATTTGACTAATGAAAATTTTTGAGCCTAAGGTTTTTTGTTAGTAGTTACAGAGACAGACAAATTTTATTTTTGAAAAAAGAAAGTTTAGTTGCCACACTAAATTGGGTTGCTTTACACACAACGGAATTATTAACCAGTAGGCGTAGGAAGTTAAAAAATTAAATATATAAAAAACATTTGCAAGTCGATCAAAGAGGAAAACTTTAAAAGTGTTATATTTAATCGCTTTCTGAGAAACAACTCAATATTTAGCTTTAGGTTCTTTGAAATAAGACAATATTAGAAATTATTAATGGTGGGTATAAAAAAGACAAGAATAAAAATTAAAATATTAGTTGAAAAAAGAAAGAAAGATGAAATAATGTACTTGGGAAGATGCTAGAGAACAAAAATACGTTTACGTATCAATGAATTGAGCAAATGAGTTAATGAAATTTGTAATAGTTGCTAAAAGATAGATGACAAATGTTGCTAAGCCCATCAACATTTTTAGTTAAGGTTTTATTTATAAAATATTACAAAGTGGTAAAAAATTGTGTTCAGAGTAAAACTAGTTCCCAATCCATTATCTAATGAATTCCTGCTAGTTTTCAGCTTCAAAACTAGTTTTCACATTATGGCAGAATAAGATAAATAAATTTTCACTATGTAAGAAGTAGAAGAAATACCGGGGGGGGGGGGGGGGGGGAATTGTATCAACAGACAAGAGAAGTTCTGGTATTTTTGTATATATTCTTACATATATTTCAAAATAATCCGTTACGCAGAAGCGGGATTACTAAGTTCATTCCTGAGAGGCTGGAAAGTGGAAGGCCCATTCCTGAAGAATTTGCTTAAAATAACCTATATAAATACCAATAAACATGAATAGCCTTGTTCTTTTATATATGTAATGAATTAATATTTATTATTGTAAATATAGGTAAATACATTTTTGTAATATAAATATGAAAAATAAATATGTTATGCAAACGGCCATAGCCATGTTGAATGCACCTGTTCCCGTTTATCACCGAAGTTAAGCAATCGGGCGTGGCCAGTACCTGAATGGGTGACCAACCAGATCCGGTTGGCATTATAAAAGAGTGACAACCTGTAGATAGCCTGGCATTAATAGCGCAATTGTTGATACACCGTTAAACACAATAAAAATAAATAAATATGTTATTTAAAAATTAAATTATGTTTTTTAAAAATTGAAAACAATTGTTGGGACTTCTCCTTGATTGTTATTATTATTTTTAAAATTCATTTTTTTTCTCTTTTACAGAGCTTTATTGAGTGCAGGGTTCTTTGTCCAAGCAGTCTGGTCTGGAGTGCACATTTGTTCAGGGGACATTGTGACTTGGTCAACAATACTCGGATTTCTAAATTTCTTGCATACAATCGGAGTATTTCTGCAGCTTGTACCGCCCTCTCTATCGCCAGAGCTTACTGAATTGTACATGAGAATGTTTAGTCCGTTAAAAGTTTCTAGAAAACATTTTAAAGAAATGACCAGAGAGGCAAGTATACTTATGTTGGAACCCGGAGAGCCGTACGCTATAGAGGAAGTAACAAATGCAGACGAGAGGCTTTCTATTCTCTTGAAAGGGAAGTAAGTATTAACACATATATACAAATTATAAATTGAAATATAAGAAGGTAGATATCATCGGAGTTCTGTATAGTGGTATCTTAATACTACATTCTCCATAAAAAATGTGTCTTACCTATGAGAAGGAGAACTATGTGATGAAAAGAGCAATACATCAAATGGCAGAGTTCAAGAAATTAATATATTAATAGCACACAAATCTTCTAATAAGTAAAAAGCCGCCAACTGCCATTCAGTTGAATGCACTGGTTCACGTTGATCACAAAAGTAAAGCAATGTTGGGCACGGCCAGTACCCGAATGGGTGACTGACCAGGTTAATTTTTCTGGTTTATAAGCAAATGGGAATGATGTATACTGAATTTTTGGGCAATAAAACTAAAACTTTTACCACAATTGCGTTAACAGAAAACCACATACAAACACACGCATATAATATATATATATATATATATATATATATATATATATATATATATATATATATATATATATATATACAATACACATTTTCACGGGTTGTCCATTTTCAGTGTCTATTAGATAGGATAGATTCGGAGAAAGGTTTAAAGAATTCTGTACTACATATAGATTTTTTTTTTCTAGACTGAAAGTGACTTGTGATAACATACATCTTCACTATATCACATCATACCAGTTCATAGACTCTCCCGAGTGGGAGGCTGGACATGTCACCAGTGACGAGTTATTCCAGGTATTTTATTATTTAATAAAATTTTTAAATAATTTGAAATTCTCAAATGGTGTTAATTTTTTCATATGGATTTTTGCAGGTGACTATCACTGCTGAAGAAGAAAGTATGTATTTGTGTTGGCCTAAATTGAAATTAGCTCGAGTGCTCAGACATAGGCCTATGCTGAAAGTAATTTTATCTAATTTGATAGGTATGTTCATTAAGTTTGATTTATTATTATGCTGGGTGTTTTAAAATTAATATCGGGGTTTTAAAGCTTTATTTAGTTATTTAAATTTTAACGTCCATTATTATTACTATACCGAAGTCTATATTCTGTAAATTAATCCTGTCTCTATAATAAAATTCACTAAATTCATTACAATCTCTGGATTACTGCCAAGAATTTTGTCTATGATTTAGTTTATTTTGTGCTTGGTTCTCAAGTTGCCATAAGGATATGTTTGACAGTGACGGGTGTCCCACAAGTGTCACAGATGGGGGGGGGGATTAACTGTAATTTTAATGTAATAAATATTATAAAATGTTGAAACCCGCATATTCATTTTTAAACACCCAATATATTTCCTTTATCGACCTCAGCCATTTTCATGTAGATTTAAAATATTTCTGAATCATGTATATGTGTAATTGGATAATTGAGAATAGATAGTCGACCGTTGAGTTTTAGAAGATGTAGATCATCGAGGTCTGACCTCCAAGAAACAGAACAGTTCTCAAACTTCTCCATAGCCCTGTAGAAGGCTTCGTAAAGCCAAAACGTTGTCATAAATAAAACTCATTTTAGTTATAAAATCTTTATAAAATGTCTTTATAACAACATATGACCAAACCCCGATGATCTACACCTTCTTCTACAGGCATTTTGTACAAAATATTGACGGATTGTTTCTTTAAATTATTGTTTAAGGTAAGGATATAACCCAGAAGCTATATTGGTTGAATGAAGCTGTAGGGCTGACTGGTACCTACGGCGGAAAGGATGCGACTCCGACAGGCTGTGAACACATGAGGAGGATGATGTCTAGGTCATTATCAGCAGACGCAGTAAATACGAGCACTAAAGGGCATGTCAGATCAAGTGCATGGAGGAAGCAAGCTTCAGACAAAACAGATTTTCTCCTCTCTGATTGTGAGTACTGGAATTTATGTCATATTCATCGCTCAGTTATAAAAAAAATAAAAAAAATAATAATAAAAATAAAAAAAAAAAAAAAAAAAAAGGTTAATTCTTCTTAAAGTTAAATAGAAAAAATTGTTAATATTTCCCTTAATTCTTAAGGTAAATGCGGTTTTCCATCACTTGTAACACATAGAATGCCAGGGTCTTAACTTATGCGGCTTATAGCATCTCACCCAATGATCCAGGGCTGTAGCATGTATAGCTCACATATGTTCATCATAAAGGGTTTCTCGCTTGCCGGAAATGATTACTTTTCAACGTCAGGACTTTGCATAAGGAGCTAATATATCGTCGCTCAAATTTCACAACTGCGTAAGTCAATATTCCCAGCTTTCCAGGAGAGCATTAAAACTGATTTAAAATAAAACTATAATGATCTCTTACTTGCAACTTATAAGACTTTCCAACTTAAATCATATTTTCTGTAACATTTAAATGAAAAAACTTGCCCGAATGGCCTTAAAAAGTTGAGACAGATATGCGGTTGAGCTCGAACGGTTGAAATCAGTTTGTTTTACACGGAAGTAATAGTCAATTTTAGTACGCTCTATTGGTTTTCTTTGGAGAAAATCGATTACCATAATGTCTGGGTGAGAATAAGGATTCTAAAGATACCAATAACTCAATTTTGCTAAAAATCGACTTACACGGTTGTGAAATATGAACGAAGATATATTCTAAATCTAGTAATTAATTTCTTTATGATTTTTATATATATTTTTTCCATGATTCCAAAGCTAAAATACATATAATAATGTAAAAAAAATAGAAAACTAGAGAAGCATAAGGAGCTCATTTTCACTTAATAAGCCAATGTGTTAAGAGAAAACATATCCCTTTGAACCTTTAATCGAGAAGGTGATAATTTTGAAAGTTCTCATGTGCCCTGTTTATTTATTTTTCCCCTGTAAAAGGTGGAAACTTACCAGTTCAGGAAGAAATACACAGAAAATGCAAATCTTAAGTCATTTTCTCAAGGGATCTACTTACAAGTACAAACAATTTATTACAATACGTAGACAACATCTTAACATAACTACTTAGTATAACTAACATTTTATGAACGGGGTCGGGGCAAAATATTGCCAAGCAACATTTTTAACAAGTCTTAACCGTAGCTGCTGAATGTTGGATATTATGTGGGACTATCAGTCTATGGTGTAAATGCTACTAAAATATTACTACAAGCTCTGTATGCTACTCAATCTTGTTGTCCCTAGCCATTTCAGCAGATAGTCCCACATAATATCCAACATATAGCAGCTACAGTTAATTTTGGTTAAAAATGTTGCTTGGCGCTATTTTGCCCCGACCCCTTCATATGATCTTATATGAAGTTCTCGAAAACAGGTTAATGAATCTACATTTTTATCCCATGAATAAGATCATATACATTATAAAAATGTTTAAATATATTATAAATATAAAATAAATAAATAAATATATATATATATATATATATATATATATATATATATTATAAATGTTTAAATTCAACATTTATTTTAATCACTTTAATTCCATTAATACTTTAATTTGAAATAAATTTAATAATTTACAATACATTCCTGGTTATCTCAGTGAGCTTATCATCCACAAAATAAAGCACGTAATATAAATAAATTAATATATAAATGAATAATTTATTACTCAACTAGAGTTCATCATTATTTTATTAAAAAAAATTATTTAGGTTTTTCAATTTTTTTAAAATGTATTTATAAGGTTTTCAATATTTAGGGTAAATGACCCGATCGTTGACACTGCTCCTTAAGTTGACACTTCAAATTTAAATTGGAAAAATTCAAGAGAATTCAATAAGTTTGCATCCGAATGAAAGAACAGTTGTTGAAGAATAATCTTGACTGACCCGATCAACTATGTAACTCCGTAAATAACATCTGGCGCCATTTTAGTATGAAAAATCCTCGAGTCAACTCCTGCTGCTCTCTTCGCTTAGTGAATTTGATAAGAGATTAACAATATTTTTTACGATTTTTTTTTTGTAATGTGTGCATTAAATTGTATTTTTGTGATCTCAATGAAGTCTATGATACTTACATTAGGAACTGTAAAAGGTTCGACTTAAGTAAAACAAACAAATCTTGAGATTATGGTAGTGCCAACATTGGGAACCCAATAAACAACCAGGGCTCCTTTTCTTGACACTACTAACTAATGTCAACTTTAGGAAAACGGTTGTCAGTGATGAATACTAAAACATTTAGTTGAGATTTTCATCAGAAATCCATGTATCCTTATTAATTATTAATTTCTTATGACTGGAACTTTAAGTTGACAACATGTTTTCCTAATTTTGACATTCTGTTCCTAATGTTGACAGGCAACTTTTTATAATAGTTTTCTGCAATTTGAAATGTCACACAACTTCTTAATCAATTTGTGGTACAATGGTTATAACAGGCGGTACCTCCAAATGATTTGCGAATATCAGGTTTCCGAACATTTAAAGACTGTTGGAAGCTAAAAGTGCATGAATGGAGCGTCAACCATATGGCAAGTCCTGCATTAAACGAAAAAAACACAGCTGAAATCTCCAAGAAAGAAAAAGCCAAGGCTAGATTGAACAAAAAAGAAAAAATCTCTTACAAGAAATAACTTTTAAATACTTCTCGTCAGAAAAATAAGGTGAGAAACTCCATGACTGAGGAAGATGGTGACTCCTCCAAACAGCCTGAAGAAGGAAGGACTTTACTAACAAGAGCTTTGTGGAATCAACAGGTGTAAGTAAACCATCTTCAATGACAGCACGTCAGGTAGATAAAACCACAAATAACGAATATGAGAAGAATGCAGATCAAAGTTTACACAAAAAGTTAAAGAAGAAGAGCGATTGTTCAAAAATGACCAAGGGATGAAAGACGAAAATGGTTGTAATAAGCAAGTTATAAACAAAGTCAACGTTATTAGAGCAGGTGATTATTGTATAGTTCTAGTTGAAGGAAAAACAGCACGATTTCAATCCAATTTGGTTGTTTGTTTAAAGAATAAAGTTGTATTATTTTCATTTTCCCTCATTGTCATCCTTAGGAACAGAAAAGTCAAACTTAGGCACCGACCTACTACAGACGTGTCAACATTAGGAACAGAGTAAGGCAGCATTTAATGATTTATTTTACTTGAAATACTTAATGTATCTAAAATTGGTTAATGTGAATTTCATAGAGAATGAGCTGACAAATAATTTGATATATTCAAAGTTTATTATTATCAAAAACTAAGCGAATAATTATTTTAAGTAAAATAACCTCTCCTTAAAGTGGCAACTATTGGGTATTAATACTGTTTCAACATATTTTTTATGCTTACAAAGTTTGGAAGACAGGACATGTCTCAAATATCTTTACTTATAACCACTATAATAAAATATTACATTATAAAATGTATTTATTTTTTAGCTGAATCACCTCTGAAACATACTCAGCACGAGTGGTGGCAACCAGTTGTCGCAAATCAGTTCTTGGAGAGTTCACCATTCCCTGCTGCCATTCCGCAGGCAGTCACGTCGACTTCCAGCCTTCTCCCGATCCCTCAGCCTCAGACGACTCCGAAGAGAACGAGTAGCAAACGCCACAGAGAAGTTAAATTCGAAGAGAGCAACGTCTGACAGCAGCTTCCACAGACTCAGCTAGCTGAGCCTCCCCACTCCATTCTCAAACCTGTAACATGAGCTTCCTTCTCATCTTAGTGTCCCACCCTTCACTTTTCACATGTGCTTTAATCCTTTGTAATTGTGAACTGTGGTCTGGTATGTGCTAAATGTGATATTCTTATACGGGCCAAAAATAATGTAACTATAATTTTCTCATAAAGTAATCTTTCTGTAGATTTTAACAACATTTGATCTTCCATGTTTTGAATTTAATTGATCTTGAGGAGTGTCTAATTTATTCAAAGATTTTGATGATTTGCGAATATTACCCAATATCTTAATGATATAGGCTGAAGATCCATCATTAAAATTAGTTTTAATTATCTAGAAATTTAATTAAAACTGCTGGACTGGATATTAAATATACAAGAGCATGTCAAGACACTAAAACCTTGAAATGGCCTTTGTAGCAGATGATTCTTTTCCAATAGTATGAAAAACTAGTATTTTAACCCCTGGTGTTTATAAAGTGTCAGACAGCAGGGAAATTTCAGTGAAGTATGTTGGCAGCAGTGAAAATACCCTCTGCTGCCACAATACTTGACTGAATCTAGCTTAAACAAATGTTTTACTTGTATTGTAATAACAATAATAATTGCTGCCATTATTATAGAGCATAAATAAAAAAAAAATTAGCAGTATTAACTGCAAGCCTAGTTTAAATATAATTATCAAATATTTTCTTTGAGGAAATAAGTTATATTATTTAATTATTATCTTGGGGTGATTACTTTTACTTATCACTAATTTATGGCATTGTTTTCTCATTTATTATTAGAATTCATGGCAAGAGGGTTAAAAAATTTATACACTGATGGGGCCGTGTTTAAACTTGTTTGTTGGTTTTAGTTGAGTTTATCTATCAGTCTTTCTGTCAAGCATAACCTCTCCAAATCACAACTGTTCTTGTACTAGTGGAAAGAATCTCTTACAGGGGCAAATGATTTTCTTGTTCAGTCTTAAAATTTTCCTTGTCCTTATGTGGCGATTTAGAAAGTATTGTTTTGTTTTATTTTGATTAATAAACATTAAATATCAATGAGCAGAGAATATAGAAGAGAAAGAGGGGATTAGTGGGAGGATATTGTACCACTCGGAACCTCTCTCTCCTCTATCTATACACCATTCTTTTAAATAATTAATCAAAACATCTCTTATTTTTATTTAATTTGCATTTTCCTTTTCATGAAGAATTCTTTTATTGTGTGGTTGAGTTACTAAGTTTTGACCACAACCATTTTTGAGGGGATTAAGGAAAAGAGAAGCCTAATATAATATACTAAATTAAGAAATTATGAACTCAATTGCAGTGCTCGAAGAATGAAACGAAATTTCCACTTTTACCAGTTGGCCCGTACAACAATTAGCTCATACCAGAATAGGGAATGTGCAATTTCATTTGTAAGGACATTATTTATTTATTTTTTACTTTTGTTATTTATACTCAATGGAGTCTTCCAT
The DNA here is from genome assembly GCA_946811695.1 of Gonocerus acuteangulatus. Taxonomy (NCBI): domain Eukaryota; kingdom Metazoa; phylum Arthropoda; class Insecta; order Hemiptera; family Coreidae; genus Gonocerus; species Gonocerus acuteangulatus. The sequence goes on from OX328126.1 coordinate 24,365,613, forward strand.
CAGGTGAACAATGTACAATTTTGTATTTTTGTTATATATTTTTTGCATCATCATGTTTGAAAGGTTGTGACAGTTTTCAACGGAAAGTTTTGATAACCTTCAAGACATTTTTGTAACCTTTCCAGACATTTTGGTGACTAAGTGTGAATTCCTTGTTAATAATTCATGTCAGAACAATAGTATATGCGATTAATTTTTGTATTTGTTGGGTACTTTTATATAAACAATTTTATCCCTCTTGCAAATTTCTTAAAGATTTGATTGTATGGAATAGACCAATGAATTTAATTTTAATGGCAGTCATTTAGAAGAGACAGCTTGTCAGGCTGGGAATCATAGATGGGTATCCCGCGCTATGGTTCGACTTTCCTGCCAGCTACGGACTTTTGATTATTATAATGACTCCCAACTACAAAATAATTCATAGTTAAAATGCCATATTTTATAGATTGCGCTTGAATAAAACAGGTAATTTGCTGTGTTAATTTGTAGGATACCGATTCTTGGGCTTGGCTCAGACCACCAAATGATTCAGCATTGAAATTTTGAGAAATATTGTGGCACTTAACATGTTAATACCATTACATCCTAACCCCTCCATAGAGATACAATTTCATATCATAAGAATAAGAATTTAAATTTATATGATTTCAAGGGACAAATCACGCCGTCAGTATTTTGTTCCTGATTCTATGTGAGTGGAATCCGATTTGAGTACTTAGCAGGAGACAAAAACAGGAAAATAGCCTGACAAATTATCTTTTCTGAATTATAAAAAAAAACAAAAAAAAAAAAACAGTATTCTAAGTGGAAATTACTCCCTCCGCCTCACCTAGGAAAACAGTGTTACAAATAAGTTTCTCATTTTTTTACCTTGTTTTACTAAAATTCTCACTTTACTATTATATGCAATTTAAAAAGACAGCCGATTACAAACTAAGGTCAAAAAAAAATTTCAAAAGAACAAAACTAACAGTTGTAGACACTTATTTCTCGGACTGACTTTGTCCCATCGAAAATCACAAGAATTTTTTTTTGTAGATAATTTAGAAGGCATTCAAAGAATATAAGGGAAAAGGATAGCACACAAGTGTGGGCATAGCTATAGAGTTTTTAAACATATCATGCAGAGTGTTAATAATTCTGTCACATCTAAAAGATATATAAACGATTTTAAGAGACTATTTTATGGAAATGTTTTCAGCGAACTTAATTTACAGTATATTTTTATGCTATTTTTATATTTAAGCTTAATGAATTAAATAAACGTAAACATTATAAAGTAACACATCGAGCTAAGAAACATTTACTACAATTGCTAAAAATTCTAATTTTATTGGCAACACTAAGAATACGTTGGTCTTATATATTTGAAAAACTTTATTCTGGAATAATAATGTGTAAATATTAGATAAATTTATGTATTAACATTTGCATTTTTTTAAAATAAATTATGCTGGGACTTGATAAGCATAGCTGAACTGAAGAATTACTTCATATAAAAGTGCCCTACCTACCTAACAATTTTTAACTAATTGACTTTTTTTTGGGGGTAGATAAATTTTTAAACTTTTAAGAACATTTTAAACAAATACTCTTGTAAGGTGTTTTTTTTTTTTTTTTTTTTTTAATTGTTCATGATTTACTCAAGCAAATTTGTCGACATGTAAAAAAATGTTTCAAGAGATAAAAGTATTTTCTAAATTTTTAGGTCAAACCTTTAAGTTATTTCCCTTTAAATATGTATATATATATATATATATATATATATATATATATATATATATATATATATACATATATATATAATAAAGTCTGCATGGAATATTTGATAAGATTTCTGAAACGTGAGTCCCAACAAATACAAAACTGTGTATACTTATTTTATTTTTAATTGTATGTTCCCCTTTTTTTAAAGAATTAATTGATGTTTAAAATAGTGATGAAGATTAGCTAGAGTGCCTTGGTGTATTATATGTATCATGACGTTAATGTTATAGTAACTAGATCTAATGTTCAATCATATTAAAGACGAATGAGGTATAATATTTTATCAGCTCAATTATACAATAAAATACCGAACAACAAGGACTATTTCGCCTCATTCTACAAATTGTATATCATAAGTGTTGTACAAAAAAAAAGTTTAATACTATTATGTATAAATATATGTATTCGGTGTTCCCACCTCGTTGAAATGTTCTCTGGTATCCCTTAAGGTGTATATAAGACTGTATTAAAAGATGACCCAACTACTGTGTAACCATCTATCCTAATGCTTTAAACCTTTTTATACAAATTATAGTTTTAACAATTTCTATTCAAACAAAATAAAAATATATACATAAATATATATAAATACAAATATAAACTGCTTATTTTCATAACATATGTTTGATGTCGTTGTTTATGTAGTCAGGCATACCATTTCTCCGACAATGCATAATATATTTAAACATAGAACCTGAGTTATTTATTAATATATATAAATAAATTTGAACAAATAAATTTAGTCAACTCTAAATTATTTAAATGTTTTTGTTATAAAACTTGAGCATAGGCAAACAAAAAAGTAATAGGGGAATACAGTAGAACCTCTATTATCCAGGCAGATGGCCAAGATTTTGGTGTACAAATAATCAAATTTGTACTATATGGTATTCTTTTTAAACTTCATCGCTTGGTTATTTCATATCATCAGTGGTGCATTTTTAAAAAGGCACCACTGGTGAAAAATGCCGGAAGGTGGGAGGAGGTTGTATTATTCTGTATATGATTTCATTATTCCTAACATGGTATCAGAAAAAGAATATCAAAACTTACAAAATATAGATTACTTGTCATTTTAATTCTGAGCAGAATCTGACCAAATGAAGAATGTTTCTAGGCAAAATATGTGTGAAATAAATTATAGTGCTTACAATTTTACGTTAATAGGTTTTCTGGTATACTTATGACGTGGATAATTGAATGAAATCACCTTCAAGCATATATTTATCCATCTCTGAGAAAAGAAACTAGATTAGATTAATAACTAGTTCTAGTTAGAAACGACATTTTTAGTTATGGGCACTCATAAACGTCACACTGACTTGAAACGTTTTTGAGATTTCTCAGATTCATCAAAACTAAGATTTAAACATTTTGGTTACATTTGCAGTATACAAAGCATTTCATAAAGATATATTGTTAACAGACAGAATATTTTCTGACTTGTATATTTTTTTTAATATTTCAAAATTTTGATACATGGAAAGCGATAATTAGAAAATCTTAATGAATTTCCTGCAGAAAAAGGATCAGGTGATTCTGATAGAATCACCTTAGTCTGAGAAAACGGTGCTTGAAGTTTTGGGTTTCATTCGATTCAAAGCTTTTCATATTTCAGAAATCCTTTGTCTAAAATGAAAGATCAAGCTGGTTAACCAGCAGATTGCTGGTTAACCTAAACTGGGAATAAATTTTAGGTACTTTTGGAAAATACGAACTATTAAAAAACATTATTACTGTAATTTTGATTGTTAAATGATATTATATATATCGTTTCCATAAAAAATAATAATACTTTTGAGAGATAAATATTAAGAGCTTCTATTCTAAGCTTTCAGAGTCACACTAGATATAAACATTGCATGGAAATATGTTGCATTTCCCGCAAGTTAGCCTTTTCTTTTTTTTTTTCTTTTTTTTAACCCCTTGTGTCAGAGAGACACGTGGGAAATTTTAGTGAAGTATATTGGCAGCAGTGAGCATCTAGAGTCCAGATGCTCACTGCTGCCAACATACTTCACCAAAATTTCCCTTGTGTCGGTCTGACACTTTAGGGTAACGCCCCCCCCCCCCCTTGAAAGAAATCCCAGATAACAAAGTCGCAGATAATCGAGGTTTTACTGTATCCCTAAATCCATATTGTGTTGTAGGCAATGGCAAGAATGGGAAAACCATTCAGAAAATGCTGTTTTAATGTAATATAAAAAGTAATAATGTTACAACGAACAGCTGAGTAGGATGAATATAATAGATAACTTAACTATCACTGCAAATTAATGCCTTAAATCAATTTAAAGACTGGATTTTAATTATTCCATGGCTTCTGCTACTACTTGTGTGATCGGATAGTAAGATTAATTGGGGATGTGAGTTAAAACAATTGTTATCAACCCTTTTGTGTTCTAAAATAGTTCAAAATGAACATTCATTTCTCCTAATTTTTCAAATAAATTTATGAAAATATGTATTGTTATTAGAATGCAAGTGATAAGGCTGTGTAAATTAAAAAAAAAGAAGTATTAAGTGATAAAAAAAACAAAAAAACTAATAATTTCTTTTTGTTAGTTTTCAATTATTTTTATTTTCCAGAGAACATAGAACCGCCACTCTCCTTGCTTCTGTCACCTTATTAAAATTCTTTTTTTAAATATAGATGTATGTTCAGTACATAAATGTCACTTAATGCTAGGTCATATTAATGTTAATTTTCTTATTTTGTACTATAAGTTTAGAATAACTTGGAATTTATTTCCAATAATTATCTGTGATTTTTATCAGATACTTGTTCATGTTACGCACATGTTAGAATTCATCAATAGAACCAAATTGATTTGCTACATATTATAATCTGGAGACTATATAAGGTTATTTGTATAAAACTTATATAATTTCAGATATAATATTGAAAACCAATCAGATCACATTTATGTAAGTAGTTTTGTATGTGTAGCTCTATAAAGGTAACAATATATACATAACAAGTTTATAAAATGTAGTGTTATATCATTTTTTAGCCTATTATTTATTTTTTTATTTTGTTATTTATTTGAGGCAAAATCAGTAAATAAAAAACAAGATTACCGTGGTGGTTAAACATGTTCAAACATGGTAAACCATGTTTGAACATGGTTAATCACCACTGGGCATTGTTAGGGTGGCCGTAAGGGCCATTGAGCTATTGGGGGGGGGGATTCTCCCCCGGCCCCTCCCTAACCAGACCATGCATTGTGTCTGAGGCACGGAGCATTAAAGGAATATATACCGAGCATGGCAGTTATGAGTAGCAGTGAACGAGGAAACTCCGCATAAGAATATTGTCGCAGGCCAGAAGGAAAGAAATGTTTGACCTTGAACATGCGTGCATCTGATGCACTCACAGCTTCGCTGATGCCAAGTATTCAGGATGCTTTAGCTCACCAGAAAATAAATCTTTTGTTTTTACTTACCTATTTTTTTTAATCAGCTGGATAAAAAAAAATATAGAAAGGTAAAGTTTTTATATATTTAAAGTTTAGCATCCATTTATAATTGACCAAGAATTTTAGGACGGGATATCTAAAGGTTACCAACCTTTTCTTTTTTCTAAGGAAAAGCCACCACCCCTAGTGAGAACCGAAATGACCTTAGGCTTGAAGCGCTTACACCTATCATTCATGGCAACCAATCCTTCCAAAAGTGTTTTTATTTCTACTCATATGGTACTGGACAGTTTAAGCATCTTCTTCATTAATGTGGTATATACAGCTCCTGTGTGATGCTGAAGATTATCTAAAACTAGAAAATTTATAGTTGCAAAGTTAATTAATTGTTATTTATGATTTATACATACATATGTAGCACGACATCCTGTCGCCGAGACACAGCTTCGTCTAAGAGCTTCCGCAAGTTGGCTCTGTCTTCTGCTGCAGCTCTCCAGGTCCTAATGCCAAGCAGAGTTCTGGCATCGTTGTCTACGCTTTCCAGCCTTCCTACTCACCTTGTGGAGTGCCGTTTCTCAGTCATAACCTTTTTCAGTATTTCAGTGGCGTCCAATCGGGCTACATGCCCTCTCATCTTAGTCTTGCAAGTTTGATGACAATGTCGAGGTCAGCAAATAGAGAGCTGAGTTCCCTATTTTCCCTTATTCTCCACACTTCACCAATCTTTACTGGGCCCTAACACACTCAGCTTCATTTCGTCGATTTTTGTCACTGTCCAAGGCTCTGAGCCATATGAAAAAACTGCCCATACGAGGGTCTTGTATATATTTAGCTTGTTCAGAGATTGAGAGACCTTATTGGTACATCTTGAGTCATGTCATTCTTGTATATGAAGCTTTTATTTTAACTCTCTGGAATTTAAAATATCCTACTTTGAATGAAGAGCTCAGATCATCCTCACCACGAACTCTCTAGTACTTGGATTTCCTTTCATTGACTTATAGACCAAGTCATCTTGTTGCTGCTTCAAGGGCTGTAAATGCATCTCTGAGAGCCTTTTCAGGGCATCCAATAATACCTGCATATCCGAGGAGCTGGGTCAAGCGATTGAAGATTGTTCCACTGGTCTGAATACCGGCCTCTCTCACTGCTCCCTCTTCAGCCGTGTTGAACAATAGGCAGGTTTTAGGGCATCCCCTTGACGTACCCTGCTGTTCACCTGAAACACTTCAGAGACATCAGACCAATATGAACTATGCATTTTTAGCTTTTCGTGGTCATCTTGATTAAGCGAATGAGCTCCATACGGTGTTTGCCATCTAGGAAGGGGTGGAGAGTGCTCTCAGTCCATCGCAGTGCGTTGTCGTATTGAACGTGTTAACTCCTCGAAAGCACACCAGAGTTGAGTCCTATCAAAACTATCACAAACTGCTTTAAAATCTACAAATACATGGTGGGTGATTATCTTCTGCTCCATACTCTTTTCTAGGATCATCCTGAGGGAGAACTGTTGGTCAGTGATTTATGATTCTTAGCAAATGCTAAAAAAGTACATCAATTTATTGAATTCCATACATATATGTATTTGATTAATTTGAGCAAGTTATATCACTCAATAAATATGTTATTTACCATATGAGAGCAATCTAACACAAACATGTGTAATTTTGTTAATATATTACCTACATTTATTACTTCATGAATTTCTAAATTGCTATAATTAAATGAAAAAAAAAAAATGACTTTTGAAATATGCCTTCGTTAAAAAGATGTTCAAGTAAAACAAATTACCATGAAAATTCCAACATCTCACTACAAACAAAAGTAGCAAATAGAAGCTGCTCACTCAAATATACTCCTTTAACTATTCAAAAATTAGGGCGTAATCCGGAAAATCTCGAAAATGGGACTTATTCAAAAGATTGTTTTTCAAATATTGATGAGCCAAAAACACATAATATAACTGAAACATGTGAAGATCAATTAACATCTGACAGTGAAGAAATGATATACGATGAAAATGGAATGTTGCCTGAAATGGACAACGATAAAACAGAATGCAGGAAAATCGAAAGCACAAATACGTCTGATATCAATTGTAAACAAAAAGAAAATGATGATTGCACCATAAAATATCATAAAAAATTTGATAAAAATGAAACAAAATTGGATAAACACTCAACAAAAAACATAAATGTAACAAAACAAACAGAAGAATTAGTGGGAATAATCGAAAATGTTGATCAATCTTCGATTAAGAAATCATTCACAAATCTCACTACCATGCCATGTCGTACAAATAAAATGTCTGTATCAATTTCGGATCAATCAATGGTGCAACGCGAAGGAAGTGAAGTAAAATCAATATTAAAAAACAGTCCAGGAAAACCAAGTTCTCCTTTAAGTTATCAAAGAAAAAGAGTTCGTTTCGATTTAGAACCGGAGAACGATACACCTAAGAGTCTACAAAATTTGTTCACACCACCAAACTTTACTAAATTCAGCGAAGAAAATTCCTTAATTTACGAAGGCAACTTGAATATACCTGAGAAGGACAGTGATGCCTCAACAAGCCTCGAAAAGACTAGAAACAGGTTAAGAGCCATATCTTCAAATATAAGTCATCTCAGAACAAATAATTCCAATAAATTTATCAAATCTATAAGGAAGAAAACTGATTCTTTAAATAATTTTGATAAAGTTCAGAAAATAGAAACCAAGAAAAATGAAAAAGGAGAAAAACTGGTCCCTCAACTTGGCCCAAACAATATAAACAGCAAAAATCAACGAAGTCGGTTAGCAATAAGTCCTGCTATAAACATCGCAAGGAATAATACTACAACAAACTCTTGCTGCTCAAAAATTAATCATACAAGGAATATTAGAAGCAATGTTGACCAATATGAATTTCCGACTTCTGATAAACCTCCTAGAACACAGGCAATTAAATTGCACAGTAAACCAAAAGATTTAAAAAGGCCTTTTTTGAGTCCTAATAAGAATGGAGGAATCAATACTATTTCTGGATTTAATACAATTTCCTTTAAAGATACATCAACAAACACAGTCAGTAATGAAAATATTATGGATGGACATTCATATAATTCTTTGGTCGATAAACTATTAAAGAGTCCGAAATATGAGTTATTGAATTTCATAGATAATCTTTCATTAGCTATATCCTTAAGGGAAAATGGTTATTACAACAATGATACAGACTTGTTGAGAAGTATTTTATACGATATGAAAAATAAAATAGAACAGAACGATTCTCTTTCAAAATTTGAATTATTTGCCAATAATAAACTTAAGGATGAAGAAACAGAGTTAAATTTTGAATGTCACAGAGCAAATTTTCCAAATATTGAAGACAGTAACACCAGCATAAGCAGTAGTTCCGTTACAAATGTTAGTTCATTGCCTTCGGCAACTAGTTTAGCCGAGAGTACCCATGAGGTAAATGTCAAGTCGTTTAAATTTCTTCACCAATGTATGGAAGAAACTTTCTGTTACGACAATATTACAGGAAGCGAAAATTCATGTTCCAAAACAGAGTACAGGAATTATTCGCACAGTTATTCCACTGATTCAAAAACGAACGATAACATTAATTTAAATAATACATTGGAAAAGATTACATCACTTTTAGAAGAACTTAATGCAAAAGTTGACAAAATAACGATCACTGATGGGAGTCGTTGTAGTAAAAGTAATGAGGTATTGGCTGATCTGGAAGAACAGTATGAAGTGTATGAGAGTGAAAGCCCACGCCGCAAAAATAGACCAAAATCTGACCGATGTGTTGAAGAAAGGGGAAGTCTGAAACAAAGTGAGTCGAATCTGCAGATAAAAAATTATTCTCTTGAGGGAAAAACAAATGGTATAAGCACAAATTATTTAGAGTCTGAAGAATATCAGACAAAAACTGGAGAAGAACAGAAAAAAACTGTCATATACTCATCGGAAAATACCATACAATCAGATATAAGACATGACGTGAGAATTCACTCAGGCAACACCATCCTACGAGCGCAGGGAAGGACAGAAAAGGCAGGAATTATTTTTTACTCGCAATCAGAAAGTGAAGCGTTCATCAAATTCCTTGACACTTCAAGTTCTCATAGTAGAAGAATTCCGCCACCTCCTCCCCCTTGTATTTCCAGCGAGGTGATATACGATAATAACCAGAACTATTGTCATGATACCAGTATTTCCAACATTCCTTCAATGTCTCAACCCCTTCCCATTGACGGAAACGAAGTGCAAGCAATTCTGAAGCGCATAAATGAAGAAATTATTGGTGTGAAGCTGAACAGCCCCAGTATGTATGAACCAGGAACACAAAGGCATAGAGTCACTAAAAAGAAATCTGAAACATCGGTAAAGGATTTATCACAGACCGTACAAAAAGCAATCCATAATTTGCTAAAATCTATTTTTAAAATTGTTCCTCACAGAAGGAATGAAAATTTCAAACTCAAATCTAACAATAGACGGAAGACAATTTTTTCAGAGGATACAAACAGTTCGAGTATATTGCGGTACATTTTTCCCTTCTGTAAGCCCAACGAAGGGTCTGATGATGAAAGATTGAAAACGTATGTATTCCATAACATTAAAAAAAAGGGAGATAAAGAAATTCAAACAATGGAGCCAGAGGAGAGCGATGAAGCGGAAGCAAACGAAAATAGTATCGAAGAATGGCCAGATGTAAGAAGAACCAAGTACCCAAACGGGACACTACACTACGGCCCGCTGGCGTTAATGCCTGAGCCAACATTTACTCTTTCTAGTGAATGTTTCCCAAGCATATCCGAAGATAATTATGACAATTACAATAAAACTCTTTTCGAAAATACCATAAACAAAACGTTTTCACATTCTGACAGCGATCTTCAGAGAAAAGTAAAGCCATGTATTAGCCAATCCCAGTTTTCATCATCTGATCAGTTATTCAGAGTAGAGAGTTGATACAGAAAAGTCATTTCATTATATCCTTAAATATTACAATTTAACTGTTTGAAAATTGTTATCGTCTAACATTTTTGTAGGAAGACGGATCATTGTTTAGTGAATTGCTCCAAACTATTATCATCATATTGAAATGAAAAAATATTTTACAAAAATTTTGTTTTTCAATGTTATGTTCAGCTGTTTATTATTAGAACAAAACCAACTTGCTATGATTTCGAAGAATTAAAAAAAGTTTCAGACTTCTGAACTGACAAAATAAGTATTAAAAGTAGTTTAATCAGTTTTGGGGAAGACAAGATATTTGTACATCCTCAATTATTTTCTATGTAATACAGCAGACCAACAAATATACCAACAAATAGAACAAGACATGAATTTTGTTATAAAAGTAGCTATTATTATCAAGAAAACGTTAAACATTTCTCCAAAGAAACGACATTCTATGCATTAATTTAAGTCTAGCCAGATGAAAAGTAAGGGTAGATACGTATCCTGCTAAAAAAAAATAAATAAATAAAAAACTGCTAATATTGGCACCTGTATCCTTTATTACCTCCAGATTTTTAAATTGAAATAAGCCTTTATTTATTTACTTAAATTTTAATGTCCACTTATGAATAACATGGATTTTAAGGACTAGTTATCTACAGGTTACATCATTCCAGGGCGGAGATGACCAAGCAGTTTTCTGCCCTTAAACTACCAACCCAACCCAACTCTACAGGTTACCAACATTTTCTAGCATGGATAGGACAAATGCCTTTTCTTTTTTCAAAAGCCATTACTCTCAGTGGGAATCGAACCCAAGACCTAAGGAACGAAGTCGTCATGCCTTAATATTAACAGCCCTTATTTAACTTCCCTAAGCCTTTATTTGAAAACTTTTATTTATTTAAAATAAACATAAACAATGCAATTCTAAATAAACATAAACAATATAATTATATATTTGAACAGCAACATAAATAATACTGAAAGAAAAGAATAATAAAGCAATAAAAAACTTTGCAATTTTTTTATTTATTTAGACGTTAACGTCCATTTATATAAAAACATTTTTTAATTAACATGTTCGAGGCAAAATTTCTGGTATAAACTTAGTCAGAAGGATTTTTTCTGCTCCAAAAACTTTTGGCTATGTATGAGTATATTTTTTACCCTCAGTAATTCTAGAAAACAATATTTTGCTATTATGATTTCTGTCAAAACTATTTACAAACATATATATATATATATATATATATATATATATTTTTTTTATTTTTTTTTTATTTGTTTCCTCCTTGCAGTAACCCTGCAAGAAGGGAGTTTATTTTTGTCTGCAAGCCTCATGCAATAAACAGCATATCACTTGCATTTGTATATTAACATATTTTGTTTTTTAAAAATATTATTAGTTTTAGTTAAAATTTAAAAGTTTACAAATTAAAAACTATACAAAATACAACAAATGGAGAAAATTAACAAAAGAACAGAATGTAAAAATGAACTAAAACAAAAATATGAATAATAAAAAATAAATGAATAATCAACAAGATTTAAAATTAGAAAAAATTAAATTCTAGTACTACCACATAAAATGCTTAATACCACATTTTATTTGTAATAGGCATTCAATCTTCCCATTGCAATATAAAGCTGCTCAGCAAATTCGCTTAATGTCTTCTTATGGCACATATATGTATGCCTTATTATGGCATATACATATATATATATATATATATATATATATATATATATATATATATATACTCATTGTGTATTGGAACGTGAAGCACAAAATAAATGGTCTCTTTGCAGGGTTACTACAGAGAGGAAACTAATAATAATAATAATATATATATATATATATATATATATATATATATATATATATATACACACACACCCACATCTACCCCTCATATTAGTTTGACTGTATTCAGACTTTTTTTCCAATCAAATGTGTCGAGTGCCTTCTAATGTACTTATTATATTTTTTAGTTATATTTTTAAAATAGTATATTCGGAAAACGAGCTGCCATAGCATTAATTTTGGACGAAGAAAAAAATAACAGAAGAATAAAAGAAACTGTGATGGCAAGGCATGGATGTACCAAAAATCATCAAAATTGGACCATTTTTGAGCCTGTGGGAGAGAAAACAGACAAATATGTTTATACACCACTTTTATTTTCATGATCAATGGGTTCTGAAAAGTGAACTTTCCTAGCTGGATGCGTCATAAGGTCAACCTGATAAGCGGGTTTCCTCCCTACGGAGGGAGGGAGAAACCACGCAAAAAAGAGTAGTTAATAAAAATACGGACGAAAACAGCATATTTGTGAAATAAAATTAGCAGATAGGCACCATTTATTTTCACAAGTAGGGACAGTACCTTTTCTGGAAATTGACGTATTAGCTTAGTAGTATCAATAAATATTCGGCTGATATACCCGTCAAACATAAACATGTTGGATCTTTTAGTGTTGACTTAGCAGGTGTGGTTGGAAGGTTAGCTCCCATTCGCTATTTGTAGTTATTAATTATGTTACTAGTAATAGTAGCATAATTAATAACTACTAATAGTAGTATAATTACTAGTAGTACTATGTTACTAGTTTTAAACCTATGATGAGACACCAGAAGGGCATGAAATGTACAGAGCAATAATAAATGTTTTTGGAGCAGATATAATTCTGCTTTTTAATTATTTTAAAAACTGCCTTATATGAGTGTATTTTTATGTACCGTAAACTAAAAAAAAAGGGGATTCGATAGAACAAATATTTTGCCATTATTACATCCTTTATTACAAATTGATACAAATAATTGTAGCAAAGACTAGAATAAATCTTAAAGTATAACATAAATGAGATCACAATACTTTAAATAAACAGTAGATTAAAAAAGAATAAAGGAGATCTATATTTATATATGCAACACAAAACTGAACTATAGCAATGGAAAAAAACTCTGAAAAGTTGGCATTACAATAAAGGTTTATTACTAATACAGACATTGAATCACTACAATAGTATACATACAATATAATAATCAGACTTGTTATTACATTCTCACAGCATTTAAATCAATCATTCCGAAATTACTTTTTTTGTCCTAATCCTTTCTGTAACAAGAGAGGCGCACAGAGAAGGGTTTTCCTGTACGGGATCGAGCAGAATTTAGTGATCATGTTCCATTTTTTAGATATTTAAGAAAATATACAAAAACTCTAAAATTGCTCTGCTCATGTTTGTTGATAATTTATTTTCTCAATAATTTCTTTACTCTTAATTTAACCAAAATTTATACGTTCTAGTTTGGATGAATTTTAAATGAGTGAAAACATTTTCAGAACAATTTGTCGTTTTGGAGTGACTAAAAATAAAGTTCTAGTTTTCCCTATCCTTTTTTTTTATATAAAAAAAAAAAAGTCCTTAACTAAGCACTTTTCACAGAATTTAGGTAAAGTAGACCGCATTCCTGAATAATTTGCTTAAAATAACCTATACAAATAAAATAAAAACATAAATAGTTCTGTTTATTTTATATTTATAATGAGCAACTGGTTCAATTATTAATTTTGTAATTAATTTCTTTCAGGACCGGAATACAGCGTCCATTAGTCGTCCAGTAGTCGTAATCAGAAGTATACAACCCATATAAAGTCAAATTAAAACAGTGGCTTTCCTATTGATAGCTTTGTCAACCTATGTTTGGTGGGTGAATTCTATTTAAACATAGTACAAAGTAATCCCCCCCCCCTCCATTCCGTTAGACCGATTTAGTTCATTTTTACAACACTTCTTTCTCATTAGATACCCAGGACATATACCGCGTTTCGTTATAATACAATTATGACCGGTATTGCAAGTAGCTACTTTGGCTCCGAAGTAAACCCCCCTTCAGATGGATCGATTTTTCTGGTTAACAAACCTATTCAACTGTTTGCTATGGGAATACTACATACCAAGTTTTGTGGTGAAAAAACAAAAACTCTGGCGTGTATCGTGTTAACATACAATTGTTCAAAAGTTCTGTCATGATTGCAACCCCAATAGCTACTTTTCTTTGGAAGAGAGTGCTAAAAGTTAAACTAATTACATTGAGAGTGGTTTTATTCTATTTCCCATGTCGAAGTACCTATAAACTCAAAACCTTAAGCGCTATGATTTTTTTTCTTTAGATTTTACCAAAAGATCAGAGCTCCGGAGGGCAGATACTACTGGTTGATGAACTTGATCTTTTCATTTAGTATGTTTAAGCTAAATTCCATCAAAATTGGGGTATTTTAGTAGACAGCTCAGCAAAAGCATACAAACATAAATTGGAATGAAACATTTTTGTGGCAATGGGGGGTTTTATGCGCTATTGCCAGATTCCACATGTTAGGAAATGTCAAAGTTTAAGGATTGCGTCATCGGGTAAACATTACTATGTTTTTCTTCTGAGAGGGAGAGAGAGGAAAAACGCCAAAAAGGCATCCTCTTTTAAGGCTTCATAATTTTTTATAAATTAAAAAATATATATCACATCATAAATAGGTAAAGAATTTAACTAAAACATCAGAAAGTATAACAGACATTACATAAACAAAAAGCTCACTTAGAATTATCGATATTGCAGATAAAATGTTTTACGCACTTATCTATCTATCAGTCGTTTTAGCAGTTTTTAGGAAGGATTTCTTTCCACCAATTGGTGGGATAATGATATTTCTGTATTTCAATCCCTTCCCTAGGAACAGGAACCACATAGCCACCAAACTCTTTCTGCGGAAGTGGTGGTGTTGCTAGTCGAGGTGGGAAACAGTTCAGTGAAGGTAAGGACTCACAGTCAGGAGGCAAAACTCGTCTCTTCCATCCGACACGCCTCAGCATATTGATCTAAAAAAAAGGAGTAAGAAGTTGTTACTACATCCAATTATATATTACAATACAAATATAATTTAAACTATTATTTTCCACGTATTTCTGACCTTTATTTACGTCTAATTATTTATTCTTTATATATGGCCAAGGTCAAAAGAATTGTACTCCAATTTTCTTTGTACTATTTATTGTTTGTACACCTTACACGTTTCGTGGCCTTTATGCCACCTTCTCAGGGGCCATACATCCCCATGTGTGGATAGCTCGCCACCCATACTAAGACTGATCAGTCTTAGTATGGGTGGCGGGCTATCCACACATGGGGATGTAATGACCCCTGCGGAGGTGGCATAAAGGCCACGAAACGTGTAGGGCGTACAAACAATAAATAGTACAAAGAAAATTGGAGTACTATTCTTTTGACCTTGGCCATATATAAAGAATAAATAATTCAAACAGCATATTTTTTTCAGATCTTTATTTTTAAGAAAAGTTGAGTCCCCAGGCTGGGATTTTATCTCTAAAATTCTTGTTTTAAGCTTGAGTGTCTTGTAAATTTTACTACCAGGCTCCGGATCACAGCGTTAAAAGTTAATTCAACAAATAAGAGACCAATCTTCTGATAGACAGTACAGTGTCAGATTTATCTGACACCAAACAATGCTATTGTCATATAAGACACAGAGTATGTATTCCTAGAAGGACTTAAATATATTAAACCACTTCATAATATTCAGGACAGTATAAAACAACAATAATATTTTAAGACAACTTGCCATACCGTGATAAGGAACCTAGTAGCATAATTCAAAATGAACCTATGTGTTAAAATGGCGATTCTGGGTTTAAATGCTAAACTAGTATGTATATTTTTCAAAATTTTAAGAATTGACAAAGACAAAAATAAATAAAACATCACTCACAGCTTTTACACTCCTGTGTTTTAAAAGGTTTATGCATTTACATTTTACTGTCCACTTAGACATAAAAGATTTTTTGGGATAGATTAGCCATGATAGGGTTATGCCTTTTTTCCCTGAAAGAAAAACCACCACTCCTAGTGAGAATCGAACCCATCAGCCAGGTAATTAACCCTTACATGACAGCAACACGCAAGACTTCAGATTCCATTGTAAGGCTGAGCCTTCATTGCTTATTTCTCCTAATATGCTTTCATTATTTCTTTTTGCAAATAGTTTTCTGGCTTTGGACCAGGCAACAGCAAACTTAAAAACCTTTTTATTTTAATTTTTAATTTTGCTTTTTTTTTATATTTTAAAATATCGTTTGAAATTATTTTTTTAAAAAATAATATAAAGTAAAATATCTCGGAGTAGGAATAATATCTACAGAACATGATCACTATGTATACTTAAACTTCTAAAACACAAATAAGGTTCTTTGGTAGGACCTGAACTATGCAAAGGGATCGGGAGCAACGGGAAACCCCTCTTCAATAGACTTCAACTGGATTTTTATGGGCTCGAGCGACTAGATATCGCAAGAAGCTGTCACAGGGAAGAAATAGCCATGTCACGAAAGTGGCTGTCATGCCACTGGGCATGCCGGCCCATTGTCACAAAAGTGGCTATCAGTCCCAAATGGGTTAAAATGGCATTGCAATATCTTTAAAATCCTTTAAAAAAAACTATAAAACAAATTAATAAAATTGTGAAAACGCTTCAATGATCTAATTTGAACGACAAGTATTTGGGATATTTTATTAAACCCAATCATTGCACTTTTACTGTGGAAATGACAGATTGTTGGGCTGCTTTCTTAACATTTAAAGGAAGAAAATTATTGAAGAGTTCCAAAGGACAGTGGCATGAGTGATAAACAAATGGTCAAATGCAACAGTAATAAGGAAAAGTGCATAAAGGATCAGTAGGTTCAATAGGAGGATGAACAAAGAGTTTTAATTGAAAGAAATCATGGATGTATTTATGATTAGAATATAATATAAAAATATGTATTTCATTACTTACCATTGGATCCATTTCAAACACTATCAGCTGAACTTTACCTCCGCCTAAATCCTCATCAGTAATCGTATAAACTCCCTCAGTAATATCATATTCTAATTGCATCTTTTTGTTCTTGAATATTCTTGCAAGGTAGACCTCATCTTTGGTAATTATCTCTTCATTTAATAAGCAATATTCTATGTCAGATTCCCAAGGGAGCGATCTAGACAAGCGCAGTTGGCCCCAAAGAGAACCATAACATAAAAAATGTGTAAGACCAATTGATTTAAGGACGATATGTACTCTAAAAATACCAAAAGTTTTGAGTAAATTGTCAGATTTTGATGTCTAATTAAATGGATAAGTGTTAAATATTACCTGTCAGCTAGACTATGCAGGCCTTCATGGAACTTCTCTGAGTGATTACAAGTTTGAGTAAAAGTTCTATGTGTAATTTTGCGAGCCACAAACCATGTTGTAAATAATATTATTGCAATAACAACTGAGATAACAGTCCTAGGAAGGCTAAACCTCATCTAAGGAATGGAAAAACAATATGGTAATAACATGAAGTTGATGAAATTCAGCTCATAATAAAAACATTAATAGAAAGAGGTACCTTTTAAAACCTGTTTTCATTCCTCTAATTGTCTGTCTGAGAATGAGTTCCCTCAGCTAATTTTTCTTAGGTTTAAACATTTCTTGGTATTAAACTTGTAAATCGTGACTGATCGTACAATTTTTGGTGCTCGATGTCATAAATAAACAAATTGTAAAAGATCTAAAACTTCTATAAATCTACAACGTTATTGAACGAGTCGATCAAAATCATTTTGCCAAGAACTCCCTAGAGTTATTCTTTTAGGAGTGGCAAAGAACTAATAAAGAAGTCTCTATGCGCTTCTACTTGGATTGCATCACTGGTTTTTTATTATTATTATGGTTTTTACTATGGAAATCAGAAAATTCGTAAGTGAATTCACATAAATTAGATCAGTGTACACCGATGTGCTGTGGCGAGGAGCGGATTGAGCACCGCGCGTGCAGCTAAATTTTGTTTTCCTGTACTTAACAGATTTCATTAGTTCAAGAAAAATCATATTTCGACGACTAGTTTAATCAGAATAGCTGATAATTGCACATTACTGTTAATAAACACAAGCTGTGCAGGCCGTCTTATAGCCTCGGGAATTAATTGCACACACGTTGTGTAATTGGCCTCGAATAGGTTAAGGGGCACCAATAACTTAGGGTCATTAACGCATCAACCTCTAAAGAAAATTGTTCGTTTCACTTTTATTTATATATCGTTTAAGGTTTCTAAAGAGGTTTTAGTTATTTATCTCGTGACACTGAGGTAGTAACTGATCAGTGAACTATTTTGTAAAACATGATCCATCTCTACGTGATTCCGTTAGTCGGGACTTGGCCCTGCCTACTGAATTTCCTCCTCGGAAAAGGCTCAAATGATATGATTGTGACTGCTTTCTGTTCTAACTCTTTCCTTCTCGTGTTTATATATAACTAGACAATAATTGATTCTCTGAAGGTTTATGGAAATTCCTGTTTGCTTCACATTATGTATGTACCTATATTAACTCTCCAATGGCCATGACTATTCTATTTTTTTTTTTGCTAAACTTGGTTAATACGAAGTCAATTGAAGTAATGTTTACGACTTTTTAAAATTCACTGCATTCCATGAACAAATCTTTATTTTACAGTAAATTAATAATAATAAAATGCACAAGTACATTTTACCTATGATAAATATTGCTTTCAGAACAAATTACTTATTCTGTGGGGAAAAAAAAAAACAGTGCAAATTAATCCCTAAATTGCAGCGATCACTCATGACTCTTGACTGTTTTTCCAATTCTTATGATGTGATTTTCTCAAATATTTCCGGTGCAGCCAGTGTTTGGTATAGCTAATACTTGAAAGAGGTACATGTTACTAAACAAAGGTCCACGTAAAGGTTGTAAGTCTCCAATCCTTGGGTTAACCGGGAAGACAACTCAAGAACTACAGATCCACCTACGCCGTAACCCGTGCCCAGGCGCACAAGACAAAAATTTCTAACCAAACCTTATGGGCTGTCCATGGGGAGATGCGGCTTACAGTTATTATATCCATAGTAGGGGACCACGCTATCTTCTATAGATGGGATGATCCAACAGCATCAAAATTTTGTAAAAAAATGTATTTAGTACATCGAAATATCACCTCAGCTTCCTATATCGATCATTTTCGGGTAGCTTACAATTATCGGAAAGATAAACGAATTGTTGATTTTCGAAAAATCTACAACTGTACTTTCGGACACCAAAGCGTTATGTCTGTCGGATTCAGAATGTTCCCAGAACATTCTTATATTTTTGGGGGTCAAAAGTATTACAGCAATGAATACTTTTATTTCCCTGGAAGTAACATTTAATTCATGATTTCTGGACAATGAGTATGCGTTAGAGTTTTCAACTATCATATTTATAATTTCGTCTCCAAACGTCTTTTCAGAAAAGTCAATTGAAGATTGAAATTACTGCAATTTCTGAATAATCGTTCTGTAGAATCTCCATTCCCAGCAATATTTGAATTTTCCTTCCTCTTCAAGCCATTCAAATTCTGCATTCATGAGTTTTTTTGTGCCTTTAGTTACTCTAGATTTCTTGGACACAATATTTTTTTCGGACCGCGATTTTTTTGTTGGCAGTTTTTTTTTTGTTTCCTTCTTTCTTGGTATGATACAATAGAAAATTCAATTATGACTCAAACAGGTCGTTACTTTGATCGCTGCTGTAACTTCAAATACAAATATCATTGTTATCTGTTACACTGGAATGTTATAAATCTGCAGTAATGCAAATCAATTCTTTTTTTGACCATAGAAGTACAAATCCTAGACTTTAACTTCTTGAGAAACTTCTACAGTAAAATGGCGAGATATTGGATATACTTATACAATTCAGTCTTTTAATAAAGTTTCTTTCTGATGAACACGAAATATTTTTTTTAAAAAATAATAGGGTGAGCTGGTTCCAGGAAATTTAAAACGTATGAGTTTTTTATTTGTCTGGATTATTTTTGCTTATTCGTGGATAAAGAATGATATTTTTTTAAATTTATTTATTTATTAAATAAATACATTTTGAGCATCCGCAGCTAAGGCGATTCGCACAATTATTACATATGTATATACATCCAATTACAATATTACATGTATTTATAAAATTAAACAAATGGGATTATACATATATCCGGTTATGAAATTAATTACACAATTAGACAATATTACATTTTCATTCCTTACATATTACTTATTTATTCGTTGAATATAATAGAGTTTTACATTAAATGGTGTTTTTTTTCTCATCGCAAGTTAAAAAGAAGTAATTGTTAAATTTTGCCATCCATATTAATAGTTTTAAGATGTATAAGGATTGTCGCTATATGTGCACTCGTGTCAGTTAGTAATTCGTACAAGTCATATAGAATGTAGAATATATGGTCGTCTAGATTTTGACGTTGGCATTCTGTTAGTATGCTACATATAACATTAGTTTCTAACTACTTTTCAGGCGAATCGCTTTCGATGCGGGATGCTCACAAATAAAAAAAAGAAAAAACTACTTCTGGTCATTTAATTAAAGAAACGAATGCAACAATTATTATTGAAACGATGATTTTAGAAGGAGCCTTGGCTCATTTCATAATTTAAAAAAAAAAAAAATATGAATAGCAATGTGCTCACATTCGGAGGACCAATTTTTTACCCCCTGCTATGTACAGTGGAACATGGATAATTCGAACTTCGATAATTCGAAATCGTGATTAATTCGAATATTTCTCTCGGTCCCTAGTATTTAGGGCAAAAACAATGTAATACAATCGTGGTTAATTCGAAAAATGTTTTGGATAATTCGAATTTTTTACGAGTCTTTACCTCCAATGGGAAGTGTTCGATCTTAAATCTTGTGAAAATATTCTCCCCTCGGGTAAGAAGGATGTTATGAAACGGATGTAAGGGTCTCATAGTCTAGTTCTTGGACTCTAATAGTTACATCCTGACGTTTTATCCTAGAATTCCATCCCACCATCCCTCCCATCTTCATTTCTTATTCAGTTATAAGTCAGCGCCTTGATCTGTTGTATTGTTTGTGCCTTGAATTTCTGGTGTACAGTGCAGTTCAGTGAGTTGTTGATTTAAGATGTCGAAGCCTAGAAGTTATAAAGCTTTAACGTTGTCAGAGAAAATAGCTGCGATTAAAGAAGTTGAAAAAGGAAAAAAGAAAAAATCTGAAATTGCCAAGGACTTCCTTCTAACACTTTATCAACTTACCTGAAAAATAAAGAAAAAATTCTTGCCCATGAAAATGATTTTTTTCAAAACAATAGAATTTCATTTTTGATAAATTATTTATTACTTATGTAGGTAATCATCAATTTATGAAATGTTTGTTATTGTTTAAATAAAATGTATGTATTTTTTTAAATTAAAAAATGCGAAAATATGAAATTCGCCTGTTTACACCTTTATTTTCAAAAACTTTTGTAATTCGAATTTTGGATAATTCGAACTTTTTTATCGGTCCCTAGGGGTTCGAATTATCCAAGTTCTACTGTATAAGAAATATTTATACATACAAAAACACGGCGTTTTCTCTAGACTACTCCGCAGGACTTGAAGGTCATGAGGCTTGATATTGAAAGCTATAATAACCATATTAATGATGATTTCTAACAATATATTTTTTTATATTTAAAGGAGAATATGAGTTATTATGATACGATGGCTACAAAACTAAAACAACACAAGCAGTTCATGCTTTTAAAATTATTCGAAAATTATTATTCCTTTAGAGAAATAATTGTGCAATCAATAAATTGAGTATCAAAGAGCAAATATGCAAGTATTTTCATAAGTATTGTACATATGTTTTTGGATTTTTAGTTTATCTTTCTACCTCAAGATCCCCAGTAATTTTTTCCAGAGCTATATAAAGTTATACTTAGAAATCTATAAATAATAAAGGCATTTTCTAAAGGTAGAAGTATTTATTGAGAGTGATTATATATTTTGTGTGCATGTATTTATGGTGTAAAATAGCTTGAGATTTTAAGAAATTATGGAATATATGTATTTTATGAGTATATATATATGGAATAAATGTTTTTATTGTATGAACGAGTCTTAGCTTAGTGAATAGTGTAAATATGTAAATAGATTACTAATTTAGGTATCGTTTTAGGTTTAAGTTAAATAGTTCTTGAGGTACTTGTCAAAAAAAAAAAAAACCTACTTGAAAAATTAAAAAAAACAAACTACATATATGTCAAAAATTACTTAATTAATTATGTTTCTCATTTTCTTACCTTTTTTTACTAAAGTTCTCATTTGACTGTTGAATTCAATTTGAAAAAAAAAAACAACAATCAATTTAAAATTAAGGTAAAAAGGGGGAAAAACGTTCAAAAGAAAGAAACCGACAGCAATACAGTAGTAGAAGATACTGACACTGCATTGTCAAACTTCGCTAGAAAAGATCTATTTAAAACATCAAAAAATGATTTTTCATTTTACTACTATAAACAATTGCAAAAAAAAAAAAAAAAAAAAAAAAAAAAAAAAAAAAAAAAAAAAAAAAAAAAAAAAAAAAAAAAAAAACCTAAGAGAAACAGACAAATAGAACTGTTCAAATAAACAAACCAACAACTTCCAAGTTTTAAACACTTTTTTTTCTCCGAATGTGACCGTCCCATTGAAAATTACTTGAGAAAAGTTTTTTTAGTTCATGTACTAAGCATTCGAAATAATACTGTCCATCTATGATGATTTCCCAACCATTTTAGAGGTATTTAAGAAAATATACGAAAATCCAAAAACTGCTCATGTCTGTTACTAAAAATATTTTTTCGAATACTTCCTTAACTCCAAACGTAACCAAAATTCAATTATCATAGTTTGAAATAATTTCAAACATATAGAAATATTTCAAATGTATCGAGCGATTCTAAGTATCGAATATATTACCAACACAAACATTTTCAGCAAAGGAAAGTATAAAAAGCCTAAAGAAAATGACCGACATTGACCCGAATTCCAATGTAAATAATCAAATAGAAGAGATGATTGACATAAATACTTTGGTCTTGACCCTAGACCAATAATTGCAGGTTCCACACTAACAACAGGCCTGTATTATACAATCACTCACAAAGGCACAAGAAGGATCGAATTCACTGAAATGATGTTTTTACCTGACGCGAGTATGATCGTCTTTATAAAAAGTGTATATACAATGAATTCTGTTAATTAACCAGTTTTATCAAAAATACTCATGTATTGATATTGCTCAATTAACAAACTTGAACTTCGTAATTAAAAGGTTCACGAACGAATGAAAAAAAATCCGTCACGCAGGAGCTACATTATTAAGCACATTCCTCAAAAGTTGGATAGTGTACAATGCATTCCTGAATAACTTGCTTGAAATAACCTACATAAATACAAAAAATAAAATTTGTCTTTTATACTTGTAACTAGCTGTGACCGCGACTTCGTCCACGTGGATAGTGACTTAGAGCAAAATGTTTAGATATATCTTTCGGTTTATTTTGAATTATAAACGCTCTCGTATGGGTATTTTTTTTTTTTTTTTTTTTTAAATCTACTTTATAATAATGCTTCTGTTTACTCGATATCAGGCGTATAGCCATGGGGGGATCAAGCATACAGGCTGCTAGGATTGCTAAAACGTGCTAGAGCCACTAAGCTGATCCCTTAGGGATTGCTAAACCCTAGTGTCTATAGAGTGTCTGACAGAAAGCAGACATTCAGACAAACAGACAAAAATTTTAAAAAATCATTGTTTTGGATACTATTGCGTTGATAAAGGCCCCCAATAGTATTTTTCCCTCATATCTTCCATGTACAGACAGCGATTAGAATGTTATTATATGTGTAGATAAATTACGGCTGGTAGTGGCAAGTTGGTAATTTGGGTCCAGATTAAATCCCCTTCTTAATGAACCGATTTAGTTTATTTTTACAACATATGTTTCTATTAATATGTCCACAACGAATTCCGAGTTGCAATACAACAATAATTGCGGCCGGTATGGCCGAATAACTATCTCGGGTTCGCAGTAACCCCCCCCCCCTCCAGATGAACCAATTTTGCTGGTTGTCGAACTCGTTCAATCATTTGCTAGGGGAATACTATACACCAAGTTTCGTGACGAAAAACAAAAAAACTCTGGTGTGTATCGTGTTAACGATAGTTCATGAAATGTTTGACGTGGTTCTTTACATTCGCATAAAGTTTTTGTTTATAAACCGATTGACATGAAACAAACACTAAATGTTAAGTGAAGCATACTACAATATATTAGTCAAAACCGCAACTAAATCGGATAAGATGTTTCTGAGATTAGCGTGCACAGACAGATAAACAGACAAAAATTCTAACATTTATTGTTTTGGGTACTATTGCATCGATAAAGGCCCCAATATTATTTTTTTCATATATCTTCCATGTACAGACAGTGATCCGTTAGAATTTTATTATATGCATAGATATGTATATATATATATATATACAGTAGAACCTCTCATATCCGACCTTCCCATAACCGACTCCTTCCGATATCCGACCGACCTAGTGCCCCACCGTCTGTGATTCACACGCGCCCCGTTGGCGAACCTTTTCAGACTTGAAAGAGTGAGTCATCTACACTATGCTTTGTTTTCCTGTCAAAAACTGTCAGTTCTGCCGTGATTGTTGATGTGGAATGTGCTGTAATCTTGTACTGTTCTATATTTGTTAAAGAAGAGTGACTTGTCGAAGCTGATTTTTCAGAAGTTACTAATGAATATCTTAACAATGACCAAATCATAGCTGTTCTGTAGAACAAAACCGCGGACGAAGAAATCGACTCGGATGAATACGGACCCAACAATGATGACGTAGCGAGTCATTCTGCTGCTAAGGACGCCTTCGATGTAGCGGTGAAATAAATCGAGCAACGTCCAAATGCTACTGCAATGGATGTATTGTGGGCTAAAAAGTGGAGGATACTTCCGCAAAGTCAAGATTAACAAAATTAAAACAATCCATAACTGAATTCTAAAAATAAAGTATGCTTAAATTTTGTTCATCTTTTCAAAAGATTAAATGTTTTAAATATATATAGCAACAGTTTTACAATTACAATAAAGTTGTATTACAGTTTGTGCTGTACAATATAGCTGTTTTTATAACTTTGAAAGTCGTTTTTTTTTTCTCCTCTCGATATCCGACCTTTTGGGCGTTCCGTCCATGGCCCGGTCCCATCATGGTCGGATATGAGAGGTTCTACTCTATATACATTTTAACGAGGGTCATTTTCGATCTCTACTAGGAAGGATCGATAAAGATTTGAAGAAGTATTCCAAAAATTTCATCATGAATCCAACCACAATAACTACTTTCCTTGGGAGGAAAGTGCTAATAACGTAGGTCTAAAGGAAGAAAGATATTCTAAAATCTGGCATGTCTGGTAAAATATGCATTTTAGTAAACTTTGAATTATATTAGAACGAATTTGCTTAACAATGAGCTTGTTCCTTCTCAAACGTCTTGTCAAGGCGTGTTTCGTGCCGAAAGAACAGTATTTGTTAGCGCATATATGTCTTACATGTCGGACTGGACTAAGATATTCTAAAGTTCTTTCATGTGTGCAACCTCAACAGCTATATTCCTTTTGAATGTGTTGAAACGTCTTACGCCAATTTGGTAGTCGAGTTTTAGCGCGGTTCCTCCCTCCCCCATAGGGAGGAACCCCGCTTATAAGGTTGATACAATGAAACAATCCGGAAGTGCCGACAAGAAAATTTCGCGTTTCAGAACCCCTAGAGACCGAAAATAACGGTGGTTCAAATTTGTATATATATATATATATATATATATATATATATATGTATATATTTATTTATATATATATATATATATATATATATATATATATATATATTTGTCTGTTCGCTCATTTCTGGCTTCCCTGGTGGTCCGATTTTGATGAAATTTGGTACAAAAATCCCTCGTCCAATTTGAAAGGTCAAGTTCGTTAACCAGCAAAATCCGCCCACTGGAAGATGGCGTTTGGGGCGAAATTCGCGCAGAAAAAATCGTAACGCTTACGTTTTTGAGTTCATAAGCTTGTACGTACTCTTTTTATAGGCTTCTTGGGCTAGGAAAACGAATGAGACCATTTTCAAAGCGATAGCTTTAACCGTTTTTGAGAAAATTGGAAAAATAGTTTTTGAATACCGTTTTCGGTTTGGGTACTTAGAATCACGGGATTCAGTTGAAACATTATCTGCATGTTCTACTTTCATTAAAACTAATATGTTAAAAGTTATGTTACGTTTGGAGTTAAGGAAGGGTTAGAATAAAATATTTTATGAACAGACATGAAAAGTTTTGGGAACTTCGTATACTTTCATTAATATCTCGAACACGGTTGGGACATCGTGGTAGGTGGATAGAAACTATTTGAAAGCTTACTAAATTCTCTACAACAATGATTCTAAAACTGTTTTTGATTAGGTTATGTCAATCGGAGAAATAAGTGCTTAAAACTTCAAATACGTCTGTTTTGTTCTTATGAACGGGTTTTTGTCGTTCTTTTTGTAATTTTTGTCTCTTTCCCTTGGTTTTTTATTGCTTTTTATTTTTTTAATTTCTTATGTTGGGAAAAGTTTGTGTGTAAAACAGGATATGAAAAATGAGACCAATTTTCTGTTGCTAGAAATAATGTAAATTTTGGAAACTTTCATTAATATCTCGAAAACGGTTGAAAATCTTGGTAAACGGAAGGATACCATTAGAAAGCTTATTAAATGCTCTACATAAAAGGTTCTAATGAAAGTTTTGATTAGGCGATGTCAATCGGAGAAATAAGAGCTTAAAGCTTTAAAGTAATTGATTTCGTTTATTCGAACTGTTCTTTTTGTCTGTTTTTTATTCCTTGTTATTTTTTAATTGCTTATAGTTGGATAATGTATTCGAAAATAAAACAGGTTATGTAAAATAACAAAAACAATTTATTGTTAGAAACATAGAGTTCCAAGATTCCAAGACCTTGTAACTAGCGGGACCGTTTCAAGTGTTGCTGACCCTTCCAGGTAAGATTGTAAATCCTACCTTTCAAGCCTGGTGGAACCAAAATAATAACTGTCGGGGTTCGGTCACTGCTTCTTAATAAAACTACATTTTATCGTAAAAATGGTTTTATTATTGTGCCGACGTTTCGGCTTGAACTTCAAGCCTTCATCAGGGCTGTAAATACAAGTAGGACATATTTAACACTAATATATGCACATATCTATGTAAATATACCTAACATATATATATATATATATATATATATATATATATATATATATATATATATATACACATATATTTATATATAAGCATATACACATACACATATACACGCACACATATGTACATATATATGCCCACATACATACACATATGGGGTATATATTATTAAGTAGCAGTGACCGAACCCGGACAATCCCTACCTTGCATCATCAACGGTCAACGATCTCCTCTCAACAAAATAATAACTGCTTCTATTTTAATCTTTCGAAATTAGACTAGGGATAAGAACGGAACCGCGCTAAGATGAGGCAGCTCCTGCGAGTCGGACTTTATTAAAAACAGGAGAAGAAAATTTTCTAGAGCTCTCTGCGGGTTGAATTCATTGTTCTATTTAGCCCGACATTTGAGCACCGACACCCATGCCCATACCGGAAGATGAATCACACATCGTGCATACCATCGACACATTGTCCAGATCAGCGAGAGTGTTCTCCGAACCGCCTTTCCCCTTCTTGGGGTCATGGAATAAGGACGGCATTGGTAACCATTGTATTTGAACGTCTCTATTTTCGTTCATGCGTCAACAGTGTCCTCCTTTGCGCAATACAAAGGGAGGATGTGGAAACACTTGTCGAATAGAAGAGTCTTTTCATCCGATATATGAAGTATTGGTTCTGATGCAACAACAGTTTTCTGAAGACTGTAATTTATGGATGACAAGTATTCAACTTTTAAAAATAGGAATTTATTTGTAAGTTTCAGTTATTAGCAACTAGCGAAGAAGAGAAGTGAGGTTGAACACCGAAAAAACACTTCAAATCTCCATCAATTTACGAGGCTCCATAAATAACATTTTTTTTTACGGAGATCTGAGTGTTAACCCGCGAGCACTTCCTGCCCAAATTTGTGGGTTCAGTCCCACTAATGGTGATTGGCTATTCTATCAAAAAATAAAATGCTCAGAATTGGTCATTCATTAAATACTCACTCTCATTTAATGACGAGACGGGAACAGGTCATATGCAGAATTTGTAACATGCAACTAACAATGAAACACATCCTGACAGCCTGCAAGGACAGCGACTACTTGGACATTCCACAAGACATTTATGACTAACTGACTGAAGGTAGCCCACATTTGGAGAAAATATTAGAACATTTACTTAATAAAAATATATATCTGTTTGCGTTTAGCGAGGTTTTTGTATACATTATTATGCCATATATTTGTTTATATTTACATGAAATACATACATAAACATTATAGGATGGTTACACAAACAGAACGGACAGAATAAAAAAAGAGTAAATAGATCCATTGCGGATTGCCAATAAGCAAATGAGTCTTCTATTTGAATCTAATCAGTTTATTCCAACATTTTCTTGTAATTACCATCGTCTAGTTTAATGCATTTATTCAAACTCCACCGTTCCAAACGACAGTAAATGTTTTACGACGGAAATCTGCATACGGATCCCAAGGAGAAGATCCACTATTCGCCTATTCTACTCATACTGACAAGAAACGATTCTAATTCTGCACCAATGCCGGAAAGACTCGGGATCAAACGCCGAGAGAATTCCTGAACAGCTTGTATTCTGCTTGTGAATTCCAGCAAGTTTTTCTTGTTCTTACTTTGACTGTGTAATTGTAGACATGATTCCGATCATTCTCTCACAAGGGTTCTCCACTTCTCCTAGGAGGACTGGATTTTCATGGAAACTTAGTGGATATGCAAAGCGCGTCCTTTCTCACTCTTTTTTTTTTCTTTCCACAATTTGCATGATGTTGGGACACAGGATATCTTAAGACTAATTTCCTGTCTTTTCACAAAATTTGTTTATTCATGACAAAAAAAGGAAAGATGACTACAGAATCCTTAAATTCGCAGAAAATTGGGAAACATGTTGCTATTTGGCGCGCTGACAAAAAGTGTCAGATACACCAAATTTTGTTATTATTGAGAACTATCATTGGTCTGCTTGTTATCTTTTAGATGAATTTTATGTTTTTTGTGTAGTGAGTCCAAAAATGACCGCATGGCAATCCTTGTCTAGCGATTATACTACGGGGAGACCAAACAAAAAAAATATTTAAATTTTCGGCCACTCAGTCAAAAAAAAAGCCAAATAATGTAAATAAAAAATAATTTAAATCATTTATTAGAAAAAAACTGATTTTTTATCCTCCTGTCAGTGGGGGGGGGATGTTTAAATTTTCTGTAAAATTCAAAACCTTTTGCACTGCAGTTCAAAGTAAGATATGGTAAATGCTAAATGAAAATGCAAATTGTTTGAAGAAAAATGAATGATTTAGCATGCTTAAATTATTTCTGTAGAACCATCGAGCAAACTGCGAAACATATTTGCATATGATGGAGATAAATGAACTCAAATTAATATTAGGTCTTTAAAACGCTACTGCTTTCGGGTCAAGGCTTACGAGTTTTGTGAATCAATCAAAGGCGAAGAAATCATTTTGCTGAACTAAGCGAACTGATTAGGTGTGGAGAATGTATATTTAATGAGGACAATCGTTTGTGGCTAGTAGTTTCATTTATTGATGAGATGTCCGCTTCATTTGTCATTAGACAAATTACCGAATCCTCTGAATGCAATGTAGAAAATCGGCTTTAGTGAAGAGTTAATTGATAAATAGTATTAATTATCAGGGAGAACATATTTTTTTTTTAAGGAAACAGTGTTTAGATTCATGAAATGCTGTTGTACTGTGCTGGGTTTTTATATATGTCACTACAGTATTTACGGACTGGCTATCATTGCCTAAGATTTCTAGACCTTCCCAACAAACAGATAAGACACATGAAAAACTCAAAAACATTATTCCACATAGCAGCACACACCGGAAAGAGAAGGTTCTACGGACACACACACAGGCTCCCAACAAACAGACAAGATTAATGAAAAACCTCACATAAGGGCCTCGAAAAATTTAGTAGGAACATTTTTTTTTTTTTTTTTTTTTTTTTTTTTCTAAGGCGTGTCAACCTGAAGGTCATTGACGCCGTGAAATTTTTATTATATTTTGTGGTGAAATATATTCTTATTACTTTTGAATTTATTAAATGGTTAGATCAGCTTTTGAATTTTATTTAATTATTTATTATTGATTCTGGTTTATTTTGCTTACTGAGATTACTTGCAATGTAATTTTCACTGCCAAATATAGATACAAACATACACAAAAGCGCGCGTACCTGCACTCACAAACAAATGTACACATATACACAAACAGACACACATGGACACACCTACGCACATACACAAACCCAGCTCCATTCAACCTTACTCACAAACATTAAACACACTCACCATTCGCTATCTGTTCAATTGTATGCTTTAGATTTTATTAATAAGTTCCGTTTTGTCTATAATGTTTAATAGCTTTTATAGCTTAATAGCTTAATAGCTGTAGGAAACATTGGACCGCAATTTATACAGAAAAATATTAACGGGTGGGAAATGGACGGAAGAACGAAAAAAAAAATCCACGAAGAAGAGATCATTATAAGAAGAAATTATTAGAATGCGGCTAAGATAAAACGTCAGATTTTCTAAAAAAAAAAAACAATATTTCGAACGTTTCAAAATGCTCTTTGGCAGCAGCCTTCTTCAGACAAAAAAATAAATATTCATAATTACAAATGAGGATAATCACAACAGTAGGAAATATTTTACATCCATGGCATTAGATTACAAAACAATTTTTAAGTGCATATTAGATAAACAGTTTTTTTTTTTTTTATATATAAAAAAATGTATCTTCAGTTTTACATAACTTAGTTGAGAATAAGTTAAAAACATTAACAGAAGCACAAAGTAAAACAAACATGGCAGAGAAACTCATTAGCAGCCCAGTGATAGAGAAATTCATAAGCACAAAAATTACAGTATTTTTTTTTTTTTTTAACTAATTTATAATTTACCTAATTGTCTCTGCCAACTTTTAGCATAAATATGCTTTAGCAATGACTAAACTGAAAAAAAAACAACGTTACAAAAAAGTGCCCGCTGGCGTTTGCGCATGCGCGGTGGCCATGTGCGAAAACGAAGACATTATACAGTACATTACATAGGTTTGTCGGGTAGACCTAAAGCATATTTATGCTCCTGAATTTGAGCAGAAGGCTCTAAACGAAATTAATTTTAATAAATGATTTAGCTACATATAACTTATGTATATGAGCAATACTTTAAACTATTATTGATTAATTACATTCCTGTTCTAATGGAAACTCACCTTGGGCTGACACCAGCCATTGTCGAAAATTGGAATGCAGCCTTTTGTACAAAAAAGTAATTGCCATTCCATTCCAATATCTATAATGGTAATGGAAGTTGCAATTACATTTTCCCATTACAAGTAATGGTCACGTTTTTTTTTTTTTTTTTTTTTTTTTTTTTTTTTTTTTTTTTTAATTAATAGTACTTGTATCCATTTTTCAAAACCCTGTATTTTATCACCTCAATGGCTAGCTATCTCCATCTCATTGTAAAACCCTCATGGATTTTAAGTGACTTATTAGAGGGCCTATTTACAAAGAATAAAAATAACATTAACACATTATTATTGACCCTTCTTCCAAAATACCACCGTACGGATGTAAGAGTTATCATTGAGTCGGCGCACCCACGAATGGCCACATACGACGCAGGCGGTACAAAGGCTGTAGTGTCCTTTAAAGAGAGCGATTATTATCAGATCAGCCATTGAGGCTGATAATTGACCTTTAAGGCGGCAATGTGGGCAGCTGATATTTGGCGGGAAACCCCGGCTAACAGCTGTTCAGCATAAGCCATTTCCCTGATGCCTCAATTAGCGCTAATTCATTCATCGTAGCATAACTTGTTCGCAATAATTAAATACCTCCTGTTAGCAGCTAATAGGGAAGTCATAGGAGAGCTTGATATTTATGCTATGTACTCGGCTTATTGTAATTTCACATCCTTGATTTTTTTATGTTTACTTATTGCATCAGAAATTTTGCTTTCTTTTTCTGTTTAGTGTGGTTTCTCCCTCCGTAAAGGGGGAAGTCCGCTTCCGACTAACGACTTCCCAATACTTTGTCACAAAAGATATATATATATATATATATATATATATATATATATATATATATATATATATATATATATATATGTATAGGGGAAGGTGTTGTACCTCTGACCATATTGTACCTTTGACCACCAAGGCTGTGGTGGCATGTAGCAACCTTTTATAACAGTTAAACACATATTGACAGGATGTAGAAGACGTGATTACTTACAAATACCTCACGACATGACTGAACTTTTGAAAGAGGGTAGCCAATCGATAAACACTATTTTTCAACATCTAAAACACACACAGCTGTACAACAAGATTTAATTTTAGACTCTAAAGTTACTTCTGATATCTGGTAGCATTGGAGAAAAGATAATTTTCATTATAATTATTTGTTAATTTAAATTTATTTTATTTTAAAATTTTATATGTTATAGTACATGTTTATAACATGAATTACACATAGTGTATATAAAGCAATGTATATGCATGTGTTGTGCACTTGCATATACATCTGTAATGTATACAGTAATGTTATATATATATATATATATATATATATATATATATATATATATTATAGTGTACATACTTATAACTGTTATATTAATTTTTAAAATACTTTTATTGTAAATTAATGTTTTTACTTTATATGAAATATCAATAAGAAATTGTAACAACTGCTTAATTATAAGAACACATTTGTAATTATCGAGCAAATCATCTGCGTTATGAGAGTCTTGATAATATAAAAAAAAAAAAAAAAAAAAAAAAAATAAAAAAAAAAATAGAGGGCTTGTGTAACCTACTTTGGATTATTCAAGTCAAAAAGGATTCTTGCAAAAAATACTTATCCATTTCTATCATAAAAATGTAAGTAATTTATTGATAACATTTTGCCGCCAATGGCCATAGCCACGTTGAATGCACCGGTTCCCGTAGATCACCGAAGTTAAGCAACGTCGGGTGTGGTCGGTACCTGACTGGGTGACCGACCATGTGCTGTTGGCATTATAGAAAAGGGCAGCAACCTGTAGACAGCCCGGCGTTAATAGCCCTAATGTTGATACGCCGTTAAACACACACACACAAAAAAAAAAACATTTTGCCTACTAATATTTTTTGTGTTATGTCTTTGTTGATGGAAATCATTTTACATAGTAGCCATTACAATAAGAAATATGGTGGCGCTTCCAAAAATGATTAATCATAACCCTAAAATTTGCACTACCTTGATGTCGTACCTCTGACCACGACTAGTTGTTGTTCCTTTGACCAGCTCTAAGGTACAACACTCCTGAGTGATTTCTTCATAATTAACCTTTTATATTCTTCTGCTACAACTTTTTTTAAAATAATTAATATTGGTTCCTTTAATTATTCATAAATAATTTAAAAAATAGTAAATGAAATAAGTTAGGTAAACGGAGACAATTCCCCGTTGAAAAGAACAATACTAGTAATTTCGAAATTTTAAACAACTATTTCTCTGAATGACATCGCCCCATCGAAAATTACTTTAGAAGCATTTATGCAGAGAATTTAGGAAACGTTTTCATAATATTGTAGAAAATATACCAAGATCCTTTTAAATTAAACGATTTTTGTACCAAATTTCATAATAATTGGACCATTTTCTTTTCCACTTCTAGATAGTGTCATTAGTGGGTTTCCTCCCTATTTAGGGAGGATTGAAACGTTGTAAAAAGTTAAATCCAGATTACCCAACGCCCTTTCGAGGCGTAAAATGACTCCATTGTTCTCGAATTACAAATCGAACCCACCAATGAAGGCGTTCCCTGCGTAGGCTGCGATACAAATATCGTCGGAGTAGAATTAAAATCTGGAGAGACTTGCGATGACAGGTGGGCGTGTTTAGGCTAGACTGCTCCCACCACAGTGCTCGTAGTGTGGGGGTTAGCACACTGCCCTGAGGAACACCAGTCGTCAACAAAACCTCTTAGGATTCGCATGTGCTTCTCTGTCCAGGCATGACGCTCAAACAGGTACGCAAATCTCTAGACGTAAACACGCTAATCATTTAGAACGCCTTTTCCACTATTTTGTTGTATTTTCAAGAAAATATTCTTGTTAGTTTTTCCATAGTTTTGCCAAAAGAAACAATTTAAGGGGGCAAAACAGTCCCAAGCAACATTTTTAACAAAACTTAACTGTAGCTGCTATATGCTGGATATTATGTGGGACTATCAGTTAAAATGGTTAGGGGCAACAAGATTATTATTATTTTAATTTTAACGTCCGTTTATTATTAACTACGAATTTTGGGACGGGTTATCTATAGGTTACCCCCCTGCAACAAGATTAAGTATCATACAGAGCATGCAGTCACATTTTAGCAGCATTTGCATCATATACTGATAGTCCCACATAATATCCAACATATAACAGCTACAGTTAAGTTTTTTTTAAATGTTGCTTGGCACTATTTTGCCCCGACTCCTTCAATTTTAAATATAATCCAAATTTGCTCGTTTTCACCAGTGCTTTATGGATGTTAAGTGTTTTAATTATTTTCAAGAATTGCATTTCAAATCAAAACTATTTAAATTCAGTTATAAACCCATTGAATTGCCCATGCTTTGCTCTATTTAATTTTAAAATAATTAAATTTAATTTGTAAAAGGCAACTCAGATTATAAGCACATAATAATCCTCTTAAATTACTACATACAGAATTTTTTTAATCTCAATATTTTATCATTTCCTGTAAATTTTGCTTGTTTCTTTAAATTCGTACATTATCAATTCTATACAAGCACAGTAAATGCAAA
The DNA here is from genome assembly GCA_946811695.1 of Gonocerus acuteangulatus. Lineage (NCBI taxonomy): Eukaryota > Metazoa > Arthropoda > Insecta > Hemiptera > Coreidae > Gonocerus > Gonocerus acuteangulatus. Next base: position 24,400,823 of record OX328126.1, read on the forward strand.
TTGATTCGTCATTAGGTCAGTAGTATACAGGGTATTGCAGGTTTAACTAGCCAAACTGAAAACATGAACTAAGGACCTCAAACCAAGAAAAACATTTCCTCTGAAGGTATGTCCGCAAACGCTTTGTTAAGGAGATATTCACAGCTAAAGATTTTCATTATTATGAATTATTTACGTTATATGAAATAAATAAAACCTATTTATTTGTTCTAATTGCTTTATAATAAACACTAAGATTCATATTAAATGTTTTTCAAAGTGACATTATGTCCGCTAATATAAAAACTATTGGCAACATAAGGATTAATACTACTATGGAATTAGCATTAGGAACTGCTTAACTTAACTTAACTTGCTCATTTAACGTTGGCAAGAATTTTTTTCTCGGCAATGACCCAAGTGGGCTCATGTCATAAGGCAGTCCGATAACCAATAACATTCAACAAAATTTGTCCATGGAAATAGATCCATCAGAAATGCAGACAAAAAATAATATGCGTCTAACAGTCATAATTTATGTTATATTGCAACAAAACCCGCGAGGCAACACCGGATGGTAGTGAAGTCTATGAAAGCCAGCAAAATCTAGGCGTTTTCCTGAAACCAACACTACTCCAGGCAAAATTATTCATGGCGTTTACGGCCGTATTTGTTGTTTGCTTGCAAGTGCGTGGAGATATAGAGAAAAATCAGTCCAATAAGAGTGGGGTTCAAAGTATGTATATATATATATATATATATATATATATATATATATATATATATAAATTTTTCTCTATTTTTCTGTAAAACGATCAATTTTTTTTTTTATCAATAGAATCTAGCCAAGCGGAACTCTTTTTTTGTTGTGCGGCAATGTTCACACGAAAAAAAAATGTAGTGCTTACAGGTCCACTTGGGTAGGCTAGACAATCTAGCTGGCCATAAAATGCAATTGGGACACGCACCACAATGAAAATTTGATTCATGACTCCTGATGCAATACACAACAATGTCCTTAATACTGCGGTATCATCTATGTGACGCTGACACAATACTGCATGAATTGAAAACCTTGGATGATAAATGCGTCTATTTCATAAGAATTATTTTGATATATAGTCATAGCTAAATAAAATCAATCTGATGGAAACTATAAAAGATAATATAAAAATAAATAAAGCTTGCACATAAAATGTTACTGCTATAAGCGAACGCAAGTTCTGTAACGCAAAAATTAAAAATACCCGAAGTCATTGAGCATTGAGCTTGATTGTTTGTAATTTTCGTCAAGGGATTTCCTATTGAGGCTTCTAAACTTTTTAATGAAATAAATTAATTAAATACTAATTAATTAATTAAATATTAAATACTTCTTAATGCTAGAATATAAACGTGTTATAAATTAAATAAATATTTTAAAATAATGATTGACATTTTTTATCTACAATTTAAGTTTTCTAATATTATTGTATGACTATATTTAGAATAAAAAAAATATATTACTTTTATGAAGATAATAACTATTTCAAAGATGTAAATAATTTTGATTTCCTGTAAGTAAATTATTACTAGGTCTCCCCGTTGAAGACTACATATTTCTTAATCCATCGTAAAGTATGAGATTTTAGCAGTCCTTTTGTGCTCAAACTAAGAATAGTGGCAGCAATAATAAATCATTTACAATAATTAGTAAAACAATAATACTGTATATAAATATATATATATATATATATATATATATATATATATATATATATATATATATATATATATATAGGGTGTCCCGGATTGAGATGTCGTAGCTTAGGGGGTTTTATCTACACCTCATTTGTAGTTAAGTGACGCAGAAATGAGCGTTCTCTCTGAACATGTAGCAGAGCTACTCAAACTGTTGTATGAAAACTATTGTTTGTTTTTAGCACTTTCCTCCGAAGGAAAGTAGCTATTGAGGTTGGACTCATGACGGAATTGTTGAAATATTTCTTCAAATCTTTATCGATCCTACCTAGTAGACACCGAAAATGACCCCCGCTAAAATTTATATATATCTATATATATATATATATATATATATATATATATATATATATATATATATATATGCATATATATATATGTGTCTGTTAACACGATAGCGGCCAGAGTTTTTGTTTTTTCGTCACGAAACTTGGTATATAGCATTCAATTAGCAAACGATTGAACGAGTTCGTTAACCACCAAAGTCGGTCCACCGGAAAAGGGGGTTTACCCCGAACCCAAAACACTAATTTGAACATGTCAGCCGTAATATTTGTTATATTTCAACGAAACTTGGTATTCGTAGTGGTAATATAGGGAGAACAGTGAGATATAAAAATGAACTAAATCGGTTCATTAGAAGGGGGGGTTTACTCCGGACCCACAATACCAATTCGCCACTACCAGCCGTTATTTTTGGTATATTTCGACGAAATTGGGTGTTCGTAGTGGTAATCCACAGGTAAATATGTGTTGTAAAAATAAACTAAATCGGTTCATTAGGAGGGGGGTTAACTCCGGACCCACAATACCAATTCGCCACTACCAGCCGTTATTTTTGGTATATATCGACAAAACTTGGTATTCATAGTGGTAATCTACAGGTAAATATGTGTTGTAAAAATAAACTAAATCGTTTCATTAAAAGGGGTGGGGGGGGGGGGGGGTTTACTCCGGACCCAAATTCCTAATATACTCATACCGGTCGTAATTTCTGCTTTATTGTAACGAAACGCGGTATACGTCGTGGGTAACTCATGAGAAAGAAGTGTTGTAAAAATGAGCTGAATCGGTCAATCGGAAAGCGGGGGTTCAATTTGTAATATATTTCGATAGAATAGGCTGGCAGACGTAGGTTCACAAAGCCGCCGCAAGGCGCGCTTTCTACTACTAGAGTGACTGTATCCTGTTCCTGCGTTAGATAAAAATAGGATAATATGAGGTTTTTAGTATTTATTAAGTAGTAGGTACCATGTGTAAACATAACTCTGGAAGCAAATTAATAATTGATCAGTTACTCATTACTAAGAGAACTATTCATGTTTTTATTTTATTTATGTAGGATATTTTAAGCAAATTGTTATGGAAAGCAGTCGACACTACCCAAATTCTGAGGAAAGTGCTTAGTTTTGCAGCTCCTGCGTGACGGACTTTTTTAATTATGAAAAACTGTCTTTTCGGGATTTCTGAATAATATATAGTAAATATCGATCACATTTTTAGAATCTAAATTAAATTTCCAATAAGAAACACCCTTTATTGAAATATTCCCATGTAAATATACTATACTAAAAGCCATATAGATGTGAACTATTGATATTAGTGTTTTCTTAAATTATTCAATCTTTTCTTAATCATCTATTTGTAGACTTAGAGGCTTGCCTCTACCTCAAAAGTTGCCTCATTTAATAAGCTTTAAAATGGTCCCTCGTTGTTTTAGAAAAGAGACTAATTTGAATATAATTTTTTCCCATTTCTAAGTTTAAAACCAATAAATGTGCTTTAGTGTGAAGAAGCCATTCTGAACAAATTCTTTAATTTAACACGATTATGGTGATGTCCCATCCTTCCCACACTAGGTACACAAACGTTTTGCGCATTTTGAAGAACATATTGGAAATAATAACAATTACTGCAAACATAATAAATAACATATATGATATTTTTATACCTTGAGGGTTTTATTTTATTAAATTTCTAGTTTCAATTCCTTTTTTTTTGTTTATGTTTAACGACAATTCAATTATTATTGGGTCATTTATGCCTCATGGTCGGTCCGCTGGTAGCATTGAAGGCAAAGACAAAGCCCAACGGCCGGCGGGAGATTCTATTTATTAAAATTGGACACTGTAATTTCTGCTTATAAGTTAACTGATTTATTCATTACAGTCATTGAAAATTGTATACAAAAAACGCTTGCAGATAAAAAGGAAAAACTACTCTTATCTAATGCCAGACCAATGAATTTGTTACTAATTGCTCCATTCTTCGAGAATTGTCTGCGCAAGTTAAACTCCCACCTTATTTAATAAGTAGATATTTATTTATCAGTCTGCTCGTGCGGTGCTCATTTTGGCTTTGTGTCGTTTGCTGGGAAGACACTTTCCTGATCCTCGGACGTTCCGTACACTTACATAGACAGGACTTCCTACGGGAACAAGGGATTTTGGCTTTGTGTCGTTTGCTGGGAAGACACTTTCCTGATCCTCGGACGTTCCGTACACTTACAGAGACAGGACTTCCTACGGGAACAAGGGATTTTGGCTTTGTGTCGTTTGCTGGGAAGACACTTTCCTGATCCTCGGACGTTCCGTACACTTACAGAGACAGGACTTCCTACGGGAACAAGGGATTTTGGCTTTGTGTCGTTTGCTGGGAAGACACTTTCCTGGTCCTCGGACGTTCCGTACACTTACAGAGACAGGACTTCCTACGGGAACAAGGGATTTTGGCTTTGTGTCGTTTGCTGGGAAGACACTTTCCTGGTCCTCGGACGTTCCGTACACTTACCGAGACAGGACTTCCTACGGGAACAAGGGATTTTGGCTTTGTGTCGTTTGCTAGGAAGACACTTTCCTGGTCCTCGGACGTTCCGTACATTTACAGAGACAGGACTTCCTACGGGAACAAGGGATTTTGGCTTTGTGTCGTTTGCTGGGAAGACACTTTCCTGATGTTCGGACGTTCCGTACACTTACAGAGACAGGACTTCCTACGGGAACAAGGGATTTTGGCTTTGTGTCGTTTGCTGGGAAGACACTTTCCTGATCCTCGGACGTTCCGTACACTTACAGAGACAGGACTTCCTATGGGAACAAGGGATTTTGGCTTTGTGTCGTTTGCTGGGAAGACACTTTCCTGATCCTCGGACGTTCCGTACACTTACAGAGACAGAACTTCCTACGGGAACAAGGGATTTCGGCTTTGTGTCGTTTGCTGGGAAGACACTTTCCTGATCCTCGGACGTTCCGTACACTTACAGAGACAGGACTTCCTACGGGAACAAGGGATTTTGGCTTTGTGTCGTTTGCTGGGAAGACACTTTCCTGATCCTCGGACGTTCCGTACACTTACAGAGACAGGACTTCCTACGGGAACAAGAGATTTTGGCTTTGTGTCGTTTGCTGGGAAGACACTTTCCTGATCCTCGGACGTTCCGTACACTTACAGAGACAGGACTTCCTACGGGAACAAGGGATTTTGTTCCTTATGTTGGACAACAGCAAGATGTGCTTGATTTTTTTTTAATGAAACCCCTACATCTAGTATTCTTGAAGCGGAATCATTATCTAGAACACCTCGGAATAGAGTACACAATTTTACAATAATTGTAATTGTAGGTAAAAGAACATTGTAACAGAAGGGTGCATTGTTTTGTTTTTTTTTTTGTTTTTTTAAGGCGTGTCAACCTTAGGGTCATGAACGCCATTGAATGAATCTTTCATTATATTTGGATGTGAAATTTTTCCTTATTTCTTTTGAATTTAATAATTTATTGAGTCAGCTTTTGGTTTTTATTGAATTACTTATCATTGTCATTATTTATCCTGACTTATAATTGTCATTATTTATCATTGATCCTGGCATTTTTGCTTACTTACATTACTTGCAGAATGTTTTCCATGCAATATTTATTTGAGTTTCTGTACATAGAACAAATGTAAATAAACGCACTCACACACAAGCGGACACACACACAGACATATGCACTCACCCATACACATATACCAACCCATATCCATGCAACCTCACTCACATATTCTCTAACACAGTCAATACACACACACACACAATGCTCTATCCTGCATTGTTGAACTGACAACTTGTTTGCTATTTGGTGGAGGTAAAGCGGACTCACTGACGGTGAATTCTTCTTCTAGGTGAAATAAATTATTCGTTTTTCTTTAATAGTTGCAGTTTAGGGTCTTTTGTTACGTTTTTTGGATGAGTATTTAATTTTTTGCCATAGGAATTGTCAATATTTCTCCAAAATATTAATATATAAAGAAACAAATACCTCCGAAACGTCTAGACCAGACAGAGATGGTCCTTCTGAAATTCTAATGATCATCAATATTTCTAAAAAGTTGGAAATGATTATTCATTTTTAGAAATTCTATGATATGATCAATGTCATCATTTTAGTGTTTCGGCAAATCATTTAAGTCCTTAAACAATCGATTTCCGTATATCTGTAGAGTGATAGTTTAAAAATTAATTGCACACGACCATAATTTTAACAAACAAAGTTAATATAATTGATACTTAATAATTAATATTCGTAAAAAAAAACACAAAAACAAAAATAAAGATAGTATTATTAAATTAAATAAAAAATTTACACTATGTAAAAAAAAAAATCAGTCCCGTAACAGGCCACAAGGGACCAGAGGGGCAGATACTGTAGAGGTATTTGATTCTTGACCATACGGCACACTAGGGAGATAGTGTGGTCAATACTATGCTCTGGCCGCCTGATTTTCCCCTTGGCTGCTTCGACTGCTAGAGTCATTAGCAACCAAGGTACCCATTATTAATTAAAGGCTGGGTGAGCCTAGGGACGATCTGGGACCCCAAATCCAACCCTCGAACGGCAGCACTAGAAGAAAAAGTCTTTTAGTGCTCGCTCGGGTTTTGAACCTGGTCCTCCAGTTCATTAGTCGAGTGCTCTACCACTGAGCTAACCTAGCCCCCTTACACTGTGGAAGAAAACACTAATTATACCTTGTGTTTTCTTGCACAGTGTAAAATTCCGTTTATTATGAATTGCCATCATATGAGAATCTGTCAAGAGTGTGTCCAATACAATGTCAAGTAAGCACGACTTCATATTGCCTTGTATTGTGAATACAGGAGCTCCAAACTTGTACATTAACGTTATCTTCGCCAAGCATTAATATGAGTCTTTTTAAATTCTTCTATAAACCGTTTTTTTTTTTTTTTTTTTTTTTTTTTTTTTTTTTTTTTTTTTTTTTTTTTTTTTTTTTTTTTTTTTTTTTGCGGCAATATTCTTTTGAAAACTAATTTGACTAAGCTATAAAGGAAGCTGGTTGCTGTTTCAAGTTCGATTGAGGAATGAACAAGCAGACTCGTTAGTCGCTTGAACAGCATGTTACGTAAACACTTCCTGTGCTGCTACAGGTCTAGCATTGAAAGTAAATAGACAGCTTAGCATTGAGTATGCCAGCTGATATCTTGTAACACTCTCGAATGTGTAGATTGGTTCAATGAATTTAAAGGATAGTTTCTTACTGTGACAGCTTGGTAATTAACAATTAAGATTTCTGACGATTTCTGAATATTAGGTTTCATATATTGCACATCCCTCCCGATCCGGTCCAACCCGATTTCGTTTGACCGTTAACGGCCGACGTGCCTGCCTACATTGGTCCCTACCAGATCCATCCGATTTAGTCACAGCTCGTCAATAATGAACTCTTAGTGAAGTGAAAATGAGTGATTAATTTATGAAATACCACCTAATAAGCATAGAAACATTCGATTACCTGGTTGGAGGTATAAAGTAAGAGTTTACAGGGCAATCAATCTTCTGGGAGTATATCAGTCCCGAAAAAATAATTCTTTGTGTAAAAGTTAATTTTTAACTGCTACATTACGATAAGAGAAGCATTAGTATTCATGTTTTAAAATTATTTATACGAAAAGTAGCTAGAAAGTTATAAGCATTGAAAAATTATAAACATTGCAAGGTTATAAACGTCTTCCCACGTAATTTAATAAACAAGGGAAACAAAAATGTGAACTGACAAAGTTGTTCTAAACTTCATTAGATTTCATTTTTAAAAAACAAATACATTGAAATCGGTAAAGATGTAGACCTTTTCGAAACGCAATATGTCGATTGGCGCCATTTTGTTTTTTCGGTCCGAAATCGGCATAGAAACAAACAAGTTTGAACGGCCATCGGATCGGGTCCAATTTAGGAGCCTCCATTTATATGAATGCTCTTTTTTTCCTCCGACAGTCGGTGGCTATCGGAGCGGATCGGATCGAGACCAATGTAGGTGCCCTCTAAAACGGTTTTGCTGTTTTTGCTACGTTTTCCAAATACTTGAGAACGTACACGAAAAGTAAAGAAATACCGTCCAAATCTTTTGTTTACGATTTTTTTTTTTGTATGTCTCAACGTTTGAAACCAAATGCGAACTTGTTTCGCACGAACCGGGTTCGGCGAACCAAGTTTGCCACTGTATGGCGGCCTTAAGGAATGACAATCCGGAGGAATAGGTGGGGAAAACTACTTCAAATATTTATTTGGGGTTTGATCGCTTTGACGATTCTGGACCACTGGTCTCAACCTCAGAAGGTTTTCTGAGAACTTTTAAATGAAAAAAAAAAAAAAAAAAAAAAAAAAAAATGAAAGAAGTTTGATACTATCTCTCCACTTGTTGATACCTATATCAGATGTATGTAAAAGCCTATAACCACAAAAGCGCTCACACTTAGGTTTTTTTTTAGCCAGAATTTTGCTGACAAATTAGTGTTGGCGAGGACGGGTCCTACTGGTTAACGAAAGGCATACTTTGTTATTAAACAAAGTATACCTTTTATCAAAATTAATTTTGTAGACAGTATATTATGAGGAAGGAAACCCGCTTAAAGTTTAATATCATTGACATTTATTAATCTTTAGGCCTGTGGTATTTTTTAATTTCTTTTTAGAAAGTTTTTGTGTGACACATCATCTTAGCTGACCTTCCTTACTCCCGGTATATCAATCCTGACCTTCTTGGCTGTAACTGGTCGAACAGGTTCGCCGATATTTTCTACAGTTTCGGCTGTCCCTTTACATCTGCAGGATTTTAGGAATCATGGTGCAAATTTCAAGTTTAACCATTAAGTACCTAGGTTACTAGATTAAATTCAAGAGATAATGACTAGATTCCAGTGCGGGACAATTTCATAACAATTCTAAGTCCGTTCGGAACAAAATTCCGTTGGGAAAACAAAAATTACTTTCACCAGAGGCACATAATTAAGTCATTACAAGTATTATGGTCTTCGGATTTTGACCGTGTCTTCATTTTCTTCATTAAAGTTTCGCCAGTCATACTGCTGGCTTCCTCAGGGTAACTTTAGACACTGAGGATGTTTTCTGGCACACCCTGTATAAGTGTCCGTTTTTGAGCGGTTCCATGGGCGTAGTCTTCTTTTCGATGATCCTGATTGGTCTGTTACATCCGGGGTCCAAGACAACATCCTCATTCTCAGACATAACCCTGAGGAAGCCAGCAGTAAGACTGGCGAAACGTTGGTAAAGAAAATGAAGACACGGATAAAACCCGAAGACCATAATATTTGTAACGACTCGGACAGTGGAAGCATACGAGTTAAATACATTAATAAGTTGTTCAGTAGGTACAGGTGGGATTCGGGTAAACTCTCACTCCTAGTGGACCGATTTTGGCTGGTTATCGATTTTATCGAATCGTTTGTTAAGAGAATTCGGGCATGCGTTGTTTCGGCATAGGCATAGAAGATACGATATTATATTTCCGGCTTCTTCAGCCTTACATCATGCATCCTTGGTGGTTGGCAAGGGAATGAACCTCAAGAAGCTGTAGAAGAATCTGGCGAAATATTGCAGTATGGAGAGGAGCAACACCGCGGGAGAAAGAAACTGTATCACTAAACAAATATTTTAACCCCCCCCCCCCCAGCAAAGAAATTTAAAGCAGAAAATAATTAAAATTATACTTGCACATACTACCACCTGATTACCAAGTAAAAAAATACTTATTTACAGACATACAACACATCGGAAATACAAAAACTAAAATGACATCTGACATGTTTACATAAAGTAGCGAATAGTTTTATATTTTCCTTAAGAAAAATACATGAAAAAAGTTACATCTAGCAGAGACAACCTAATAAATATGACATAAAAATATATTTTATATACTCTGTAATATGAATTTATGTAAGACGGATTTTTTAGATGTTATCATAAGAGATCAGACCTCTTTATAACTGTGAAAGATTACAAATCTTATCAAAGTGGCTTAGAACGAAGTCCATCGTCCTCAATTCAAGGCGTAGAGAAATTTATGATATAAGTACCTACATCTAAGGACGGTGCGGCGGAGAAATCTTTAAAGTGCGCGGAAATTTTTCATTTTATATTAATATTTAGCAGAAATAGAATTAACTTTCGCTCCTTATTCCAGATATGGGTAGGGTCGGCCATGATCCAGTTCAGAACATAACCTCACTTCTTGCGACAAGCTTTCTGCCTATCTGCCTAGAACCATATTAGCACGCTATCTCTTTCATATATAAATAAATAAATATATATATATACATACACATGGTGTCTCTCCGAAAAATGGCCAAACATTAGGAACCGATGGAGGATGAAAAAAAAATCCTATTGCACATATCTCGTTTTTGCTTCGTTTCCGAGATAAGCGCAAACAACTGTATAAAAATCATTAAGTGCGTGTTTTAAGTCCCGCTTCAGTCACAAAACCGACAAAAACTAATTTCTTCCCAACGATATTTATTTGTTTTGTCTGACAATTTTGCTGGCGACGAACGGGACCGGTGATGCGTCTGATGTATGTGAATAGACCTTTAATGTTAAAACGCTTATGATGTGCATAAAAGAATAAATTCCTTTCTATATATATATATATATATATATATATATATATATATAATATATATATGTATACATAATTCTACGCATTGGTGTAATACCGACGAATGAGATAAATTTCGTGCTCCTCTGGGGCCTCGTTTCTTATTACAGGACTGATTTGTACATATGGACCATGTTAATCAAAAAAGAACCAAGCTCCTTATTTTGAAACAAAAAAGTGTTATTTACTTTGGGTTATTTAGTTGTAAGAAATGTTATTTTAAAAAGAAACACCATGAAAATAGTGGGTGGAATATTGTATAGTTTGACGACAAAATACCTAAAAGTCCGACTCGCAGGAACTGCATCATCTTAGCGCGGTTCCTGATCATATCCCTATTGTCATTTGAAAAGCTTAGAATAGTAACAGATAATATTTTCCTCGGCCTTTGTTCAAAGGGTTTTATGGCTTTACCTGGGCGGGTCCGCCAGACCCTAGAATCCTCTTCTACCGATACTTCATTTCATACGTGTCAATGCATTGGAAAATATCAAAATGTTTCACATATTCCTGTGTTCTTTTACTATAGTAATAATTCTACAAATAAAACCAATTAAAAAATAAAATAAAAAAACCAACAGCATGAAGGCAATTGAAAATATTTAAAAGACGTCATCGAATCTCTTTCTCTTGACAAACTATATTTCTAAAACTGAATTGTTTTTCTAATTTTACCTAATCTGTTTTATTGTCAAATACATTATCCAACTATAAGCAATTAAAAAAAAAAGTCCGTCTCGCAGGAACTGCATCATCTTAGCGCGGTTCCGTTCATATCCCTAGTCTAATTTGGAAAGATTAAAATAGAAGCAGTTATTATTTTGGTTCCACCAGTCTTTTTTTTAATTAATTATTATAATGGCGTGTCAACCCTTAAGGTCACTAACGCCATTCCTGTGTGTAGTAAAGTCTTGAAAGGTCATGATTTACAATCTTACCTGTAAGGGTCTGCTAACACTAAAAACGGACCCGCTAGTGACAAGGTCTTGGAATCCTGGAAATCTACATTTCTAACAATAAATTGTTTTTGTTAATTTACTTAACCAGTTTTATGGTCAAATACATTATCCAACTATAAGCAATTAAAAAATAACAAGGAATAAAACAGACAAAAAGAACCATTCGAATAAACGAAATCAATTAATTTAAAGTTTTAAGCACTTATTTCTCCGATTGACATCGCCTGATTAAAACTTTCTTCAGAACCTTTTTTGTAGAGCATTTAGTAAGCTTTCGAATGGTAATCTTCCGCTTCACAAGATTGTCAACGGTTTTCGAGATACTAACGAAAGTATACGAAGTTACCAAAACTTTTCTTGTTTGTTAATAAAATATTTTATTCTAACCCTTCGTTTACTCTAAACGTAACAAAAATTTGAACATATTAGTGTTGATAAAATTCGAACATGCAGAAAATGTTTCAACTGTATCCCATAATTCTAAGTACCAAAATCAAAGACACACAACCCTCCCTAGGAAGGACGCTAGGCAGTTGAAAAGCTATATCTTGGAAATCCATATCTCTAACATTAAATTGTTTTTCTTATTTTTCTTAACCTGTCTTATTTTCAAATACATTATCCAACTATAAGCAATTAAAAAATAACAAGGAATAAAAAACAGACAAAAAGAACAGTTCGAATAAGCGAAATCAATTACATTAAAGTTTTAAGCTCTTATTTCTCCGATTGACATCGCCTAATCAAAACTTTCATTAGAACCTTTTTTTTTAGAGCATTTAATAAGCTTTCCAATGGTATTCTTCCGTTTACCAAGATTCTCAACCTTTTTCGAGATATTAAGGAAAGTAAACAAAGTTACTAAAACTTTTTATGTCTGTTAATAAAATATTTTATTCTAACCCTTCCTTAACTCCAAACGTAACCAAAATTTCAACATATTAGTTTTTATGAAAGTAGAACATGCAGAAAATGTTTCAACTGAATCCCATGATTCTAAGTACCCAAACCAAATACGGTATTCAAAAAATATTTTTCCAATTTTCTCGAAAACGGTTAAAGCTATCGCCTTGAAAATGGTTTCATTCGTTTTCCTAGCCCAAGAAGCATATAAAACGAGTACTTACAAGCTTATGAACTCAAAAACGTAAGCGTTACGATTTTTTCTGCGCGAATTTCGCCCCATCCAGTTTTCCCACTCCATCTTCCAGTGGGCGGATTTTGCTGGTTAACGAACTTGACCTTTCATATTGGACGACTGATTTTTGTACCAAATTTCATCAAAATCGGACCATTCGTCTTCGAGCTAGAGAGCGAACAGACAAATATATATATATATATATATATATATATATATATATATAAATATATATACATATATATATATATATATATACAAATTTGAACCACCGTTATTTTCGGTCTCTAGGGGTTCTGAAACGCGAAATTTTCTTGTCGGCACTTCCGGATTGTTTCATTGTATCAACCTTATAAGCGGGGTTCCTCCCTATGGGGGAGGGAGGAACCGCGCTAAAAACAGACAGAAAGAACCGTTCGAATAAACGAAATCAATTACTTCAAAGTTTAAGCACTTATTTCTCCGATTGACATCACCTAATCAAAAATTGTTTCAGAATCTTTTTTGTAGAGAGTTTATAAAGCTTTGAAATAATTTCTATCCACTTATCACGATTTCCCAACTTGGTTCGAGATATTAATGAAATTATACGAAGTTCCCAAAACTTTTCATGTCTGTTCATAAAATATTTTATCCTAACTCTTCCATAACTCCAAACGTAACCAAAAGTTTAACATGTTAGTTTTGATGAAATTCAAACATGCCTAAAATGTTTCAAGTGAATCCCATGATTCTAAGTAACCAACCCAAAAACTTGATTTAACAACTTTTTACCGATTTTCTCAGAAACGGTTAAAGCTATCGCCTTAAAAATGGTTGCATTCGTTTTACTAGCCCAAGAAGCCTATAAAACGAGTACTTACAAGCATATGAACTCAAAAACGTAAGCGTTACGATTTTTTTCGCGCGAATTTCGCCCCAAACGCCATCTTCCAGTGGGCGGATTTTGCTGGTTAACGAACTTGAACTTTCAAATTGGACGAGGGATTTTTGTACCAAATTTCATCAAAATCGGACCATTAGGGACGCCAGAAATCCGCGAACAGACAAATATATATATATATATATATATATATATATATATAAATATACATAAATATATACATATATACATATACAAATTTGAACCACCGTTATTTTCGGTCTCTAGGGGTTCTGAAACGCGAAATATTCTAGTCGGCACTTCCGGATTGTTTCATGAGATCAACCTTATAAGCGGGGTTCCTCCCTATGAAGGGAGGAAGGAACCGCGCTAAAAAAGAATAATCAACTGAATCCTTGAGATATTGTAACTTAAAGAGCAATTTTCTAAGAACCTTGATACTGTCGCTTGGTTCCTTTCTGATTAACATGATCCATATATTGTTAACAATATCAAAGTATCGCCATCTATCTCTTTTATGTTAAGACGTCTTTTGGGTTTATTTTATTACTACTACACTGAGAAAAAAAACAGCCTGCCGGCAGCCTGAAAACTGTGACTCAGTGCCATTATTTTGAAATAGGACATTTTAGTCTAAAATAGGATTCCACATATTTCAGCCTAAAATAGGATTCCACTAGTTAGAGTGCCCGCACTTTATAATAGGGTGCTGGAATTCTAGCAGCCTACAGAGAGATGACTTTATTATGTGGATAAAAAAGAACAAAGGTAAATTCAGAGTAATAATAATGAGACTTTATTTGGGTGAAGTTTACATATACATTTCTTAACAAGTAGATATTAACAAGTAGGTATGAGGTATACACTTTTTAACAAATATAGATATTTACAAGTATTAGGTATTAGGTACAATGTACTTATGAACAATATTGAACAAGTAGGTCTACAAATTATTTTTTTATTTTTTTTTTTGTTTTCATGACACTTATAGCCGTATTCATTAAGCCGAAGACAGTTGATTTCAGCATCTGTTCAAACAGAAACAAAAATAAATTTTTATTAATAATAAAAGAAAAGTTGTGGTTGTTTTGTTTTATATAATTAAAGAGAAACATAAATAGGCATTTTTTCTAGTTTAAAATGTCGCAGTAAATTCAAAGCTGCCAGGGAATTACAAAATAAATATAAAATAAGGTTTTTGTCTATGGATATGATCATAAATGAAGGAACTCTAGAAACAGAATGGAAACCAAAATAAAAGTCTACTAATATAATTTTGAACTAATATTCTAGCCGCATTCTAGGAACGTATAAAAAAAAGACTTCCATCAGTTCTCAGCTTACCAGGCGTATTGAATTCCATCTTCAGTTGGTTCTATACCCGCAGCTCCATGTTATATTAAGGGAATATATTCTTGAAAAACAAACACAACTTTCTTCATTCTATTGTATATAACATCTGTTTTTAAATTTAATAATAAAAACAAGAGCCTGAACTCTGTTCTGGCGGTACAGTCTGCATCCCGCTTTTGGCTTCCAATACCTGCTGTCTTATATAGGATTCCTTAACTGAAAAGGAACTTAAATGTAGAATACACACAGGCTCTTGTTTTTATTATTAAATTTAAAAACAGATGTTATATACAATAGAATGAAGAAAGTGAACCAACCTTGTCGGCACTTCCGGATTGTTTCATTGTATCAACCTTATAAGCGGGGTTCCTCCCTATGAGGGAGGGAGGAACCGCGCTAAAAATATGGGTTAAAGGAACATATGATTTATTTAATAAAAACTTTTTACACATAACCAAAAACATTATCATACTTTTAATCAGTTCCTCCAAGTACATCTGGTGGCCAAAATTCTACTATGTCCGTACGGATTTTATCAAAAACATCTTCATTTTAGTTTCTCTGCCTCCACATGCACTCTTTTGTTGCATCTATATTTTTTCCTTTCTTCGTAAAATATAATGGGTCCTTTTTTACAATATCTTTCCTTGGGTAGAATTCCTCTTTCGACAAAGAAAATCTTGGCTCGTTGCTCTTCTTTGCATTAATCGTAAACATCAAAAATATTCACAGTTTAATACTTTTAAAACCGCAAATAAACAAAAAGTCCGTCACGCAGGAGCTGCATAACTAAGCACTTTCCTCAGAATTTGGGTAGTGTAGACTGCCTTCCAGAACAATTTGCTTAAAATATCCTACATAAATAAAATATAAACATGAATAGTTCTCTTTTAAATTCGTAATGAGTAACTGGTCAATTATTAATTTGCTTCCAGATTTATGTTTACAAATGGTACCTATTACACTACGTAATAAATACAAAAAACCTCATATTATCGTATTTTGATCTAACGCAGGAACAGGATACAGTGACTCTAGTGGTAGAAAGCGCTCCTTGCGGCGGCTTTGTGAACCTACGTCTGGCGGGCTTTTCTATTGAAATATATTACAAATTAAACCCCCGCTTTCCGATTGACCGATTCAGCTCATTTTTACAACACTTCTTTCTCATGAGTTACCCACGACGTATACCGCGTTTCGTTACAATACAGCAGAAATTACGACTGGTATGAGTATATTAGTACTTCAGGTCCGGAGTAAACCCCCCCCCCTTCTAATGAACCGATTTAGTTTATTTTTACAACACATATTTACCTGTAGATTACCACTACGAATACCGAGTTTCGTCGAAATATACCAAAAATCACGGCTGGTAGTGGCGAATTGGTATTGTGGGTCCGGAGTAAACCCCCCTCCTAATGAACCAATTTAGTTTATTTTTACAACACATATTTACCTGTAGATTATCACTACGAATACCGAGTTTCGTCGAAATATACCAAAAATCACGGCTGGTAGTGGCGAATTGGTATTGTGGGCCCGGACTAAACCCCCCCTTCTAATGAACCGATTTAGTTCATTTTTATATCTCACTTTTCTCTCTATATTACTACTGCGAATACCAAGTTTCGTTGAAATATAACAAATATTACGGCTGACATAGTCAAATTAGTGTTTTGGGTTCGGGGTAAACCCCCCCTTCCGGTGGACCGACTTTGGTGGTTAACGAACTCGTTCAATCGTTTGCTAATATATATATATATATATATATATATATATATATATATAAATTTTAACGGGGGTCATTTTCGGTGTCTACTAGGTAGGATCGATAAAGATTTGAAGAAATTTTTCAAAAATTCCGTCATGAGTCCAACCTCAATAGCTACTTTCCTTCGGAGGAAAGTGCTAACAATACTAAATTAAATAGTATTTAAACACGTGTTTTTATTTCTGTATCGATGGTATCAAATTACATAGTAACAGTTACTAAATATCATTATAAAATCACTGGCGGGCCTGTTCTAAACAAGACCCGAACTCTACTATAGGATGCAGAATTAGCATTCCAGCACTCTATTATAAAATGCGGGCACTCTATCTAGTGGAATCCTATTTTAGGCTAAAATATGTGGAATCCTATTTTAGACTAAAATGTCCTATTTCAAAATACTGGCACTGAGTCACAGTTTTCAGGCTGCCGGCAGCCTGAAAGTAGATGCGAGCAGCCTGTTTTTTTCTCCGTGTATACTTACGTCTCTTTGAGGAGATGTGTTTGCGAAAAACTTTTGGAAATAAACTCATTCCATTGATGATTCCAAACCGATTTAACGCTTGTAACGTCGACCGCTAATGGAAGCGCGTCATGAGACTACTCCGATGAAAGTGGTTGTGCCATCCGGAAGAGTGGTGAGCCAGTGGAGTCATAAGTTCAATGGCACTAGCTGGGAAGTGGGTTATGTGATGCAAGCTTAGGCCCCTCGCTCGCCACTACTACAGACACCGTCAGGGATACACCTCGGTCAATCTTAAAGCAGGTTGTAGACACATTTTAGCGCGTTTCGTCTATTTTATCACAGATTGGCGGGAGGGGGCGCTTAACGCATCGACCCGATGTCGATATCCTGAGGACCAGGTGGTCAGAAACGTCCATCATTCATAGCTTATAAATCCTGAAGGGATCCAATTTCTCGCACTCACAAAAATAAGTGTCATTTAAATATCGACCCAATGACACTGTACAGAAGGCCTGTCCAGAAAAGTAACATTCCTTCATCCAAAAGTCTCGACAAAACCTCAAAACTCTCTTCTCATAATCTAATGTTAAACCAAAGCGTTTTTGTTCATTGTTTCTATTGCATCGTCTTTGTGCAGGTTCATAGACCTGCGCACGCACAAGCGTTTTATGTTGTGCGTGTTTTAGTTTAGGTTTATTCAATTGCAGACAATGAATCAATAAACATGGTTCGTCATAATGGGATTTGATACTTGTTTGAATGAATGTGAGTATATTTGACACTGTCTTTGGCTAGTAGAGCCTCTGTTTATACAGTGTGTCCCACATTGAGGAGTCATAATTTTAAGGGTTTATTCTGCACTTCATTTGTAGTTCAGGGACGCAGAAATGAGCGTCCTATCTCAACATGTAGCAGTGCTATTCAAACTTTTGTCTATTTTCAAAACTTTTGGGTTTTCTTATGAAAAACAGTGTTTTCCGGATTTTTGGTCTATGTATAGTAAATGACGATCACATTTTTAGACTCTACATTAAATTTCCAATAAGAAATACCAGTTATTGAAATGTTGTCATGTAAATTAGGAGCTACACTAAGAGCCATATAGATGTGAACTATTGTTATTAGGGTTTTCTTAACTCATTCAATATTTTCTTAATCAGCTATTTGTAGACTTAGCGGTTTGCCTCCACCTCTAAAGTTGCTTTATTTAATAAGCTTTAAAATGGTACCCTGTTGTTTTAAAAACAAAAATTATTTGTCTATTTTTTGTGATTTCTAAGTCAAAACCAATACATTTGCTTTAGTGTGAAGAAGCCATTACGAACACATTATTTAATTTCAAGCGAATATGGTGATGTCCTATCCTTCCAACATTTGGTATACACACTTTTTGCTCTGATTAAGGATTAGGGGACACCTTAAAAAAAGTGAAATATGACAGAAGAACATTTTGGAAATACTCTGGAGACTGTCAAAAGTACCACACAAGTCATGCTTCTCCTCGAATGAAGCCCACGTCGCTCTGCAAGGCATCATGTAGCCGAATTTCAATTTAGCAATCCTACTGTAATAAGGATTTTGCAGGCAAATTACATTTTTATCTGCTCAAATGCTGTTTTGTATGGATGAAAATATATTTGCTCTTTACAGAGTAAAAAACATGTTGATGACAATGAGTTTCGACGGCCACTTCATGCTGTTAACAGTCAGAATAGTCATTATTGGGCTAGCGAAAATCCCCAACAATTTCACGAAAAATAGTTTCATAGACCCAAAGTCCGTAGTTTGGTGTACAATATTAAAGTTCGGCGTCATCTGTCCCTGTTTTACGAAGAAAATGGTGATATGGTTACACTAGCATCGTAGCTGTAATAAGTTTAATACCTTTCTCATTTCTCAGTTACGAAACTAATGGATAAACCATGAACATTTACGGTTACAAGATTGGCCTAAGGCATACGCCGCCAGAGTATACACGGCAGTTCTTAGCTATCTGTTTCCTAACCATCTCATTTCAAGATATGGAGACCTCCAAACTCACCTGACCTGTACTCACGCGTTTTTTTCTGTGGAGATATCTTAAGTCATGTGTCCACAAAAGCAAGCCACGTACATTTGAAAAATTGAAGGAAGAAATCCGTCAAGAATTCACACGAAATAACGGAAACCAGCTGGAATAATAACTTTTTACCGAATTCAACAGTGCTAAAAGTAAAGATTTTTTTATTATTTCAAAATCACTTGGTTCCTGTTTGAAAATGTTTCTATAAAACAGGTAGTAAAGTAA
Organism: Gonocerus acuteangulatus; assembly: GCA_946811695.1. Taxonomy (NCBI): domain Eukaryota; kingdom Metazoa; phylum Arthropoda; class Insecta; order Hemiptera; family Coreidae; genus Gonocerus; species Gonocerus acuteangulatus. Next base: position 24,420,344 of record OX328126.1, read on the forward strand.
GACCGACACCCAACCAATGATAACTTCATTACAAAATTGCAGTTTGTAGACCAAAAATAAATTTTTGAACCCACAATAACAAATTATTCCTCTATATTATTTATTTAAAATTTAACGTACATTTATTATTGACAAGGTTCAACGGCTTAAATCCTTTCTTCACTATTGGAACGGAGAAAACTAAAAATCAGACCGGATACATTAATTAATATCGATAGACTTTTCTAGAAACTATGACGGCATAAAATAGCTACAAAGAATAACAAATATGGTGTCACAGGAATCTAATTATATCAAGGCCAAATCAACCATTGATCATATGGTGAAAGATTGTACGTGATGCTGTCAGGCAGATCATTAGTCTTGGCCACTGAAGGTGCGGTCAGTAGGCAGTCTGAAACTAATACAATAACAACTCTATTGTAAACGGTTTTTCAAATAATTGAACCCTGTTTACTTTATTAAATTTTCTATATTTCATATTTTCACTTTCATTTTTAGGATCTTTTTAATATTTATTAAATAATTAACGAGTGTCTGATATGATATTTAGTAAAATGTGTTTTTGATATGTTCACTCATGTGTATGATCACTCAATAAGTTCGTGCCCATTAAAAGTGGGATTCGCTTGACTCACTTCTAAAAAAAGGAGATTTCGGACCTTTCACACATACTTACGCTTGAATAATGTATTAGCCGGTCTTACACCAATTTTCGTAAATATCGAACACATCATATATTGTCCAGTTAATTTTAATATCAAAATTATTATAAATCTTGTGGAGTCAGGGCCACGACTAAAAGTGAATCAGATGGCAGATAGGATGGGTTCATCTTATGGATGAACACAAAGTTTTGTTTTACACTGATGGTGGCGCTAATGGCCTAGGTGTCGAAGCGTCGTAAAAAAAATAAATACACTGATAATATTGAATTTATTTGAGAGCTTTTGGTGCATCCTGCTTACTGCCCACTTATTGCCCCAAGAGACTTTCACTTATGTCGTGCCGTACCCAACGTTTTACTAAGGAAAAAGTTGAATTTTAAACAGGATGGACTAAATGAACTTTCAAATTAGTTTGCATCAAAACCAGAATCCTTCTGTAGTTATGCAATTTAAGAGCTACCTGTAACAAGGAGGAAAATTCTAGATAGTTCAGGAAAATCAAAGAAAATGTTTTCTTACTTACTTTAATGGCGCTACAACCCGAGTTGGGCCATCGTCTCCTCCAAGAGCTTCCGCCATCTAGCTCGATCACATGCCGCCGCCTTCCAGTTAGGGGTATTAAGAAGACTCCTCGAGTCAGCAGCTACTGCATCAGTCCATCTAAGTCTTGGTCTTCCTCTTCTTCTGGTGCGGTCCAAGTGGCCTTCCAGAGCTTTCCTGGGAATCCCTTCTTCTGTCATCCGATCAACATGTCCAGCCCAGCAAAGTCTCCCAATTTAATTATACCGAATCTCCGAATAGGTCGTACACCTCCTCATTATTACGCCACGTCCACACTTCCCCTTCCCTAAGTGGTCCATAAATTTTTCTTTCGAATATTAGCAAGTTCCTTTCGTCAGATTTGCTCAAGGTCCAGGCTTCAGAGGTGTAGGTCAGTACTGTGTGGATCAGTGTCTTGTAGAGTCTGGCTTTGGATGTTTTTGTTAGTAGCTGGCTTCTTATAAGCTTGATGAGAAAAAATGTTTAATTGGGTTTTATTTAAAGTATTTTAAAATTTCCCAAAAATCGAGAAAACACGTTTTACAGTAAGTGTCTTATAGAAGACTACCTGTTACCCTGCGTGTCATGCTACACCTAATTTCTGTTTCTAAAAAAGCAAAAATAAATTAGAAACCAAATGCCATAAGTAATATTAAAATCAAATAACGCAAATCTGTAACTGTTCGGATTCACAGTTTCGAACCCATGACCTCCGAACTGTCAGTCCTAGGCAATTTTGACCTAGCCTATCCACACTCCCCGCACAGACAGGACCTACCTGTCTGCCAAGTTTGGTCAAAATCGGTCAAACGGTGCGGAATTTTATAAGGAACAAACAGACAGACAGACAAACAATTCCCGATTTATATATATATATATATATATATATATATATATATATATATACATATATATATATATATATATGCAAGCGCCATGTAGCGCTTGCAGTCAAGTTGAGATTTTTATCTATTGGCTCGCTGTACAAAATACCCTACTCCATCTTGGATGTTTAAGAACGGTCGGTCATATATAGAAAGCCCGGGCTTAGATGCAGAAGCGCCACAAAAAAGAAAGCAAAAAGCCAAACTCGGAGTGGTGTAAGGATTAGCATTATGTCCAACGTTTGCACAATGCAACTCTTAAACGCCTTTTTATCCTGTTCTAAGTGCAATAACCTCGCCGTCGAGTCCCTTGACCCTGGTAATCACTGCTTCCTCACACCTGTCAAGGTCAGGCTGTTAAATCGATCCTTCCTTATTGACCCGAATGACTAATCGATCTATTTACTCGATGTTATTGAATGCGAGACCAGGGCGTGGCGTAGGTCGGTTCCGCCTTCCATTGCAGGGTGTAACAACTCGTCGTATCTTTTGTTCTCTTACACACCCACGTGTTTATAGTCCCACTTGACAACTTTATTGCTCTCCTATGTCACTTGAATGTGGCATAAGATCAACAATAAAATATTTAATAACTTTAGCTCCAAATCGTCTAACTCTTGCTGTAAATATTTCACACCCTTCAGGTGCCTTCTCTGGAGCTTATAACTAAAACTATTTCAAGTCAAATTAACACCTTGACTGTGGCACGACGCCGCAAGAGCATCATGGGAGCTACATGGCAAGCTGGGAGAAAAAGTTAATATGTTTTGGGGATCGGCCACAAACCTCCAGGCTGGTTTATTCGTTCCTCCGTCGTCTCATGGAGTGTTTCGAGTGCCTTATTCTTGAATCGTTCCGGGTTCAGACCTTTCTGTGAATTGTTGCAGGAGTTTCTTCACCTCGTGTACGCCATGGTAAAAAAAAAAGTCCGACTCGCAGGAACTGCATCATCTTAGCGCGGTTCCGTTCTTATCTCTAGACTCATTTAAAATGATTAAAATAGAAGCTGTTATTATTTTGGGTCCACATTTCTAGAAAGCATGAAGATTAGATAGTTAGCCGTCGAGGTGATAAGTAAAGATGGAATGGTTGGGATTCGGCTAAAGAAACCTCAATACGATTTTTGTTAAAAATCTATATTTAGGACTTTTTGGCTACTCATTGGTAGCCTTCGTCAGCAATGAAAGTGCCGGGAGGCAGAGGAGGACGAAAGTTGACAGTTCCATCTTTACTTTCAAGAAAGTTCTTATTTACGATCTTACCTGGATGGGTCCCCGCCCTAGGAAGGACCCCGCTAGGCATTTGAAAAGCTATATCTTGGAAATCCATATCTCTAAGATTAAATTTTTTTTCTTATTTTTCTTAACCTGATTTATTATCAAATACATTATCCAACTATAAGCAGTTAAAAAATAACAAGGAATAAAAACAGACAAAAAGAACAGTTCGAATAAGCGAAATCAATTACTTTAAAGTTTTAAGCACTTATTTCTCCGATTGACATCGTCTAATCAAAACTTTCATTAGAACCTTTTTTGTAGAGCATTTAGTAAGCTTTCTAATGGTATTCTTCCGTTTACCAAGATTCTCAACCTTTTTCGAGATATTAAGGAAAGTATACCAAGTTACCAAAACTTTTTATGTCTGTTAATAAAATATTTTATTCTAACCCTTCCTTAACTCCAAACGTAACACAAATTTCAACATATTATTTTTAATGAAAGAAGAACATGCAGAAAATGTTTCAACTGAATCCCATGATTCTAAGTACCCAAACCAAAAACGGTATTCAAAAACTATTTTTCCAATTTTCTCGAAAACGGTTAAAGCTATCGCCTTGAACATGGTTTCATTCGTTTTCCTAGCCCAAGAAGCCTATAAAACGAGTGTTTACAAGCTTATGAACTCAAAAACGTAAGCGTTGCGATTTTTTATGCGCGAATTTCGCCCCAAACGCCATCTTCCAGTGGACGGATTTTGCTGGTTAACGAACTTGACCTTTCAAATTGGACGACGGATTTTTGTACCAAATTTCATCAAAATCGGACCTTTCGTCTTCTACCTAGAGAGCGAACAGACAAATATATATATATATATATATATATATATATATATATATATATATATATATATACTAATTTGAACCACCATCATTTTCGGTCTCTAGGGGTTCTGAAACGCAAAATTTTCTAGTCGGCACTTCTGGATTGCGTCATGAGATCAACCTTATAAGCGGGGTTCCTCCCTATGGGGGAGGGAGGAACCACGCTAAAAAAAAAAAAAAAAAAAAAAAAAAAAAATGTTTCTGAAGGAAATTATCCAGAATTTCCAGAAGTTATTTTTTTTTTCACATTACCAAAACTAATAAAATCATAAAATGGAAAAACAATACAATTGTTTGGGTGATTTGGGGTTTAGGCCTCCCGCAGTCAACGTGTTAAAAATTATTAACAGCTCATTGGACATAACCTTACTCCAAGCAACGGTGAGTCAATACTGCACTTGTTTGGTTTTGATGGACTTTTGTAAATTTTCGTAATTGTGTCAATGGCAGTAAAATCAATAAATCTAAAAAATAAATAAACAAGTAAGAGGCTATGCGGTGCATGGGTTCGTAAATAAATAAGTAATGGTTCATGGGGTGACAAGTACTATAATCATGTAAAAAAAAAAAAAAAAAAAAAAAAAAATCAGTCCCGTAACAGGCCACAAGGGCCCAGTGGGGCAGATACTGTAGAGGTACCTGATTCTTGACCATACGCCGCCTGATTTTCCCCTTGGCAGCTTCGACTGCTAGAGTCATTAGCACCCAAGGTACCCATTATTAATTAAAGGCTGGGTGAGCCTAGGGACGATCTGGGACCCCAAATCCAACCCTGGAACTTCAGGAGCACATCTTGCTAGAAAGTTTTCTTGTCACCATGTAGTCGCTCCGGAGTCTGGCGTAAAACACCAGACTTTTTACGCCAGACTGCAGAGCGACTACTTGGTGACTTCCTAGCAAGAAGTGCCCCTCAAGAGGAGCGAAAACATGCACGAAACATGTCGGGCCTGATAAATAAAGTAGCTTGAAGAAAAGATGACTGCTTTAACGATTCCTAGCCACTTAAGATCTGAAAGAGAATAGATATATTTTGGGTCATCCGCAAGCATAATTAATAAAAAAAAAAAATAAAAAAAAATCAGTCCCGTAACAGGCCACAAGGGCCCAGAGGGGCAGATACTGTAGAGGTACCTGATTCTTGACCATACGGCATACTAGGGAGATAGTGTGGTCAATACTATGCTCCGGCCACCTGATTTTCCCCTTGGCAGCTTCGACTGCTAGAGTCATTAGCACCCAAGGTACCCATTATTAATTAAATTAATTAAAGGCTGGGTGAGCCTAGGGACGATCTGGGACCCCAAATCCAACCCTCGAACGGCAGCACTAGAAGAAAAAAGTCCGACTCGCAGGAACTGCGTCATCTTAGCGCGGTTAAATCTCGAAGAAATGGAATAGATTAGCATCACAAATCACAGGAAACTGACAGTAGTCAACTTACACAGGAGCAGATAATTCTTAATCTGTATAAGTCAATACAATCATCATGCGGTGAGTACTGAAAACGTACTTACTCTTTGGCTACTGCTGAGAAGGCTCTATTCTAAACAACCAAAAATTCCTTCTCATGTTAAGTATCTTGTTTTACTAGCAAATTCGTTTTACTATTATAATCAACTGTAAATATGTGCTTCATGGCGAATAAAATTCCATTCTGTCGAGGGTTAAATCTTTCTATAAAATAAGAAATAACGGTAACTTCAGTTTGAAGCTATGAGGAAGGTTATATAGATGGAGAATTCAAAACAACCTACGTCATCATGATTAGCCACTGCCATCTTGATTACCACAGCCACTCCAAACTTATTATAAATACCTTTCGGCGTTTCTTAGCTTATTTTACTACAATACTAATTTTACTGATAAATGCAATTTATAACTAGAAACAACCAATTAAAAAGTGAGATAAAGAAAGAGAAAAACCATTTTAAAACAACAAAACAAACACTTTTTAAGTTTTAAGCGCTTATATCTCTGTTTGACGTTGCCCCATCGAATATTGCTTCAGAACCTTTTTTGTAGAGAATTTAGTAAGCATTCGAATTGTCACCTTCCACTTACCACGATTTCCTGACCGTTATCAAGATATTCACGATAAATGTATGAAGATCCGAAAACTTTTCATGTCTATTAATAAAATTTTTTCCCCCTACTTCCTTAACTCTAAATATTACCAAAATTTAAACATCTTAGTTGGGATTAATTTTCACAATGTAGAAAATATTTAAATTGAATCCCGCTATTCTAAGTACTCACAAAAAAATAACTACTTACAGAAACATTGATTCCACTTTTCTCAGAAACGGTTACAGATATCGCTTTATAAATGGTTTCATTCGTTTTCTTATGTTAAGAAACCTATAAAACAGGTACCTGCAAGCATATACACTCAAAAACGTAAGCGTTACGATTTTTCTTGCGCGAATTTCGCCCCAAACACTACCTTCCTGTGGGCGGATTCTGCTGGTTAACGAACTTGACCTTTCAAATTAGACGACAGATTTTTGTACCAAATTTCATCAAAATCAGACCATTTTTGAGCTTGCTAGAGCGCGAACAGACAAGCATATATATATATATATATATATATATATATATATATATATATATATATATATATACATATATATATATATATATATATACATATATATATATATATATATATATATATATATATATATACAAATTTGAGCCACCTATATTTTCGTGATCTATGGGGTCTGAAACGAGAAAGTTTCTAGTCGGCACTTCTGGATTGCGTCATGAGGTCAACCTCATAAGCGGGTTCTCCCTATAGAGATAGGGAGTAACCGCGCTAAAATCTTTAGTGCGCGCTCGGGTTTTGAACCTGGTCCTCCAGTTCATTAGTCGAGTGCTCTACCACTGAGCTAACCTCGCCCCTATAATCATGTAAACTAGCCATTACACACGGGCTGTAACACCATTTGTAAACGTTATAAATTGATATTTTTTTTCTTAGGCTACCTTTCTCTAAGAGCATAATTCAGTATGAAGGCTTGACAGAAGGGTGAGAGGTTATAGCCACCAAAGGGGTTATAACCTTTTGCAGTTTACATAAGATTTTCCTCTCTTTCTGTAAACGAAGTTCTCATTATATAATACACTTATAAAAAAACACTTTCCTGTATTTGGATAATAAATTATAAGAGATTATTTTCACAATTTAACCCTAAAAGGTTATTTTATTGAGTTAATGACTTTTTAGGATAACGAAAACATTTCAGCGCATAGTTTCATTATATTTTTAAAAATGTTTTAATTTATTTACTTTTTTATGATTTTTAGGAGAATTGTTTTATATTTATAATGCATTTGCGCCTTAAACTAAATGGCATTCCTGAGGCCGGAAAAATAAAATAAAATAATCCAGAAAAATAAAATAAATTTTATAGTCACATTAAATACACCGGTTCCCATAGATCACAGAAGTAAAACAACAACGAGGCCAGTATTAGGATGGGCGACCGCCAGGGAAAACGATGTTCCATTGCCAAGGGGTTAAAAGGCGATACCATATAGATAGCCCGGTTCCAATAGCCCAGAAGTTGGTAAGCCTGAAAAAAAATATTAGCCTATGCAAAAAAGGTGTTTCGAATCGTTAGTTTTGTGGTTAATAATCGATTTGAAGAGGGAGATTTTGACTTTATAGAGATATTCAAATAAAATGCCACTGGTTTCAATTATGCTTTTTTGTCTGAATATTCTATCTTATTTTTTTGTAACTGTTTTTTCCTGCGTTTAATTATGTGACTATTTTATTATCCTTGAAAAAACTCGCTGAAAAATCGCATTATTCACTTTCACTACATATTATTTTTTTGTACATCCTTCATACCCTTTTCGTGCCTGATGATTCTTCTTGCCCGAAGTTACAGTGTCACTTCTGCCACAGCAATCTTTTCTTGGATGCCTCCCGTAAGTCCGAAGCAATTCTTCATTGCCTCTTCCGATTAGGTGACCGTGAGGTAAATGTGGTGTATGTAAATCTTGGTCACCTAACTCCATCTCATACATGTTTATAACCTCGAAGGCTAACTTTTACATCTCACATCAGTACAAAGAGCAAATCGTCTGTCCAGGTTTGCCCAAAATATAATGTTACCTTCACTTAATCTCCTATTTATATTTTTTCCAAAATGTAACCATTTCTACTTTTATTTTTGGCAATGATAACCTTGCAGTTGTTTGCACTTAAACACAAATATTTATTTAAATTTTAACGTCCATTTATTAATAACCAGGAATTTTAGGACGGGTTATCTATAGGTTACCACCCTTTTCTAGCCAGGACAGGGCTGATGCCTTTTCTTTTTTCTAAAGAAAAGCCACCGCCCCTAGTGGGAATCGAACCCACGACCTTTGGCACGGAGTGTTAAGTGCTCACGCCTTAAGCCTCACGGCCATCGGGTCTCCGAACACAAATAAACACAAATAAAACATACCACTTTTATTTTGTCTAAGATATTCCGCCTTTTTTCATACATTTGCCATAGAATAGTAATTGTTAACTCACTATCCCTATGCTCTGTCTATCGAATAGCTGCATCAGACGTGGTAAGACATTCTCTTTACTGTCAATAAATCAAAAAACCTTGGAGACCCTTGTTGTACATGGTGCACGACACATACCTCGCGACTCCAGCCTTGAATAGCGGATCTGTTACACAGGCCTACAGCTGTGCAGCAATACTTATCAGATTTCAAAAACAACACATAAATTTACTGACCTGATAGAGATATAGCGGCGATTTATTTCTAGCCCAGAACGATTAATTCTTCACCAAAGGAGAAGTAAAGTTCTAAAAAGTTAGTACATCTGGTGTTTTTTTCTAGAAAAATTCCAATTTTCTTTGCTTGGACATATTATTTCTGGTCGTTACATTACGTTTTTGCAATTTGCTTTAAGGCGAATTTTGGAAAGCGTATTTTTTTCAAATCGCAAAAACTGTTCAAAATGTTTATAATAATAAAAAAAACTATCGAGAATCATTACTCTTGCAAAAAAATTTCTGCAAACTGTCGAATATCACAAAAGTTATCAAATTTAATACCCTTTCCAATGGTATACTCAGAACTGAGAATATCTCTCAATTTCATAATGTAATTGGAAATTTAAGGGAAAAAACAACTGCTAAATAAAACTAATATAATATTTATTTTTGTGATGTAATGAGAAATAAATGAAAATTAATTATGATAAAATTGATATTTAATGATTACAGTAAGCTTTACATTAAATTTAAATAAACAAGAAAAGTAATTACTTTGAAAATGATAAATGTTTCTACAATTGGCAATTTTTATATCCTTACAGAACCGCAACTCTCACGTCTGGTCCTATTATAATGCGTCTATGGGCAGCATATGACACTAGCCGTTTTTTGAACGGCTCAATGGTTGAATTCAAATGATTTTTATGATCTCCTTTATCATTTATGTTATCGGATGGGTGTCCAGTCTAACTTCACCGTAAAATCTGAACTTCACTGTAAAATCGGAACTTCACATTCCCGAGAAATCAGTAGTACAAATACATTTCTCACATGCTTACCTTGTTTTACTGAAATACTCATTTTAATGATAAATTCAATCAGAAAAAAAAAACAATCAATTAAAAATTAATGCAAACAGAGACAAAACTCATTCCAAAAATGAAACCGAGAAATTACATAGGAACCGTTTTTCTAGGAAATGTCTTGAACTTTCAAATAGATGCCTTACACCACTACGATTTCCTTGCCGGGTTCCAGATGATCCAGAGAATATAAGAAAATTCTATTAGTTATTTTTCTTTTCCGGAAGAAAATTTCCGGAAATCCAATTTTTGCAAAACTATTGTATAAGAACAACGTCAATAGCTCTTCATTCCTTTAAAAAGTCACTTCTTCCACTTGGATGTTCACAAATAATGGAATCCAGACATAATCCTTACTCAAATCACCTTAGTATTTAACTTTTTAGCACTTTCCTCCGAAGGAAAGTAGCTATTGAGGTTGGACTCATGACGGAATTTTTGAAAAATTTCTTCAAATCTTTATCGATCCTACCTAGTAGACATCGAAAATGACCCCCGTTAAAATTTATATATATCTATATATATATATATATATATATATATATATGCATATATATATATATATATGTGTCTGTTAACACGATAGCGGCCAGAGTTTTTGTTTTTTCGTCACGAAACTTGGTATATAGCATCCAATTAGCAAACGATTGAACGAGTTCGTTAACCACTAAAGTCAGTCCACCGGAAGGGGGGGTTTACCCCGAACCCAAAACACTTATTTGACTATGTCAGCCGTAATATTTGTTATATTTCAACGAAACTTGGTATTCGTAGTGGTAATATAGAGAGAAAAGTGAGATATAAAAATGAACTAAATCGGTTCATTAGAAGGGGGGGTTTACTCCGGACCCACAATACCAATTCGCCACTACCAGCCGTGATTTTTGGTATATTTCGACGAAACTCGGTATTCGTAGTGCTAATCCACAGTTAAATATGTGTTGTAAAAATAAACTAAATCGGTTCATTAGAAGGGGGGGTTTACTCCGGACCCAAATTCCTAATATACTCATACCGGTCGTAATTTCTGCTGTATTGTAACGAAACGCGGTATACGTCGTGGGTAACTCATGAGAAAGAAGTGTTGTAAAAATGAGCTGAATCGGTCAATCGGAAAGCGGGGGTTTAATTTGTAATATATTTGAATAGAAAAGCCGGCAGACGTAGGTTCACAAAGCCGCCGCAAGGAGCGCTTTCTACCAATCTAGAGTGACTGTATCCTGTTCCTGCGTTAGATCAAAATACGATAATATGAGGATTTTTGTATTTATTACGTAGTTGATCAGTTACTCATTACAAAATGAGAACTATTCACGTTTTTATTTTATTTATGTAGGATATTTTAAGCAAATTGTTCTAGAAAGCAGTCTACACTACCCAAATTCTGAGGAAAGTGCTTAGTTATGCAGCTCCTGCGTGACGGACTTTTTTTTTTGCTTCTAGTTGGTGATATTGTTGCTGAGTGGTCTCGTCAGCTGCTCGCCTCCGTGTACTGACTACGGTTGCCATCAGCTCTATCTACCGGCACCCCCTGGCAAGACTCCAGCTTGTGCAAAGAAAGGGAGGACTTACTGCGAGCATCTCGATCATTATCCCGAGTAAGTAGGAAATAATTTATTGATTGATTATACAGAATTCTGTTCATTTGATGGTTTAACTATTTATTGTAAAAACAATTTTAAAATCCCGCCTGAGATGGAAAGGGAATTATTTTCATCTTCCACGCATCTTTAGCTGTCCTTTTTCGGAAGGAATTATGAAACCAGATCTGAAATAATTTTTCTCAAATACTTTCATGAGTCTACCTGATTCTTAACATTCTTCCGGATGAGATTAAAGTATAATGTATGTAACAATATCTGGAAATTTGCTCAAGAAATTGTGGATCGTTAAATGAGTGTAACATATTTTAGTATAGCTACTCTACTTGGCAACATTCCTTTCAAATAGACTGCGACAAGGGGACAGTGGTCATGAACCAAGGTTAGCGTTCCTGTTTGTTTTTCTGACTAGCATTCCTTCACGCTGTTTCTCTCAAATCGTTAAACCCTTGAAAACCTATTAACTCGAGTAAAAGTGATGAAAAACAACTTTTAGGAAAACGGGAATATGTCTGGGTCTTAAGGAGCATTAATAACAACAATAAAAATAAGAATGGCAAAAATAAGAACACCTTTTGAAGAAAGCACAGGCGGAAAACTTTATACGACTAAGACACAAGAAAGAATGGATTCCGAAGTACAAAGTTTGCTCGAAATTCACGAAAATGTAAAAATAATAAAAGTAATTGTCCCTTATATAGAAGGAGTAACGGATATAATCAGTAAACCTGCTCCAGAAATACAAGGATGAACTAGGTCTGAAACACCTGGTAGATGTTCGTGTCGGTAGCAAATACATTGGGGAAACTGGAAGACAGATTTCTGCAGGACTTCAAGAACACATTAAAAACATCAAAAATACAGATATGAGAAGATCAACAGTCAATCAACCACGAATCACGTCATAGAACTTGATAAAACAACAGTTCTAGTGAAGCAATCTAACACAGAGGAAAGGAATATTCAGGAACCAATAAAAATTGTAAAACATCCCCAAAATTTCATCAGAGAAGATGCTTATGGATTGAGAAAACTATGTTGATCCGTCATCCTGAAGAAGCCAGAGGATTTGATTGGCTGCACTGAACCCAATAGCGCGGGAATCAGAGATCTGGAAAGGCCCCTTCGACCCGACCAGGTATAAACAGGACTCGGACTGAAAACGATCTTCATTCTCAAAATAAATCCTGAGGAAGCCGACAAAATCTCTGGCGAAACGTCGATTATTAACACAACGACACAGCAAAACACAGAAGACCTTAAAACATTAAGTAACAGTGGAAATCTACGAGAATCATTAACAATCAAAATATTTTAAGTGTTCTTATAGAGCAGTTGGTCAACTCGATGGTTAAATTCATAATATAAGATAAGAAACTCCGACGTTTCATGATCCATACGTGTCCGTTTTCCGTGTATTAGAATCTAGGGTAAGCAAAGAAATAGAGAGGAAGAAGAGGTATGACACATTCGTGTAAAGTCATAGAAATTCGAATTTTAGCGCGATTTTATTTCAAAAGGCGTTTCAATTTGTTTCAACAGTAACAGTTTTTGAAGCTTAAATTTCCGTCAGAAGGTATAAGAATGAGATTGAAAATCGCTAAAATGGCGGCGGAAATTTTTCATTAACCCAAGATGTATATTTAAAAAATAATCATAGAAGCAGATCTGAATTGTAAAAAAAAAATAAAAATTAGAAATAATTATTATTATTATCTCCCAGAAGGTAATATTCTCAACATCACAGGATATCCTGCAATCATAAATGTTAAACACATCCTTTATTTTCTTATATATTTCTTTTTTTTGTGGCGGGATTATTGCACCTTACGTAGCTCTTTGTCTTCAAATCACTCTGCGGTATCAATAGTTATCTTTTTGTAAACATCCTGTAAGAGTTGTTTCGGTATTTCCAACAGTTTTTCTCTATAATGTCAAACATAGTTGCTTTATGTCCAATATTATTGACAAATAGATCTGCTGATTACTTTACTTCTCGAAAAAAACATTGTACAAAATATAAATTTTCTACATTGTTAGCATTGTGCATATGCTAACCGATTCAAATGCAATAAATATAAAAAATTTCAATTTTTCCAGTATTAGCTCAATATTGTTCTTAAAATATTTATTTATTAGCTATTTTAGTTATAAGATAACAAAAATTACGTCCATACAATCCAGCCCAATCCTCACCATTAAGGTAAGCAATAATTGAGGGTTTTTCTTGGGTTGACCTCTTGAACCACTTTCTCGTAAAATCATTTAATTTTTGGCATTAGCTTAATTAAGTGAAAAACTGTTCATTTTCATTTTTATTGCACACACTACACTGCTATATTTTAGTAAGGTCCCGTGGTTTACAGTTCACATGCAGGAGCTCTCGCCGAGCCTTAAGAGTTACATAATAATCAACATATAGATTATTGGTGTCCTTAATGTAATTATTTTCAACAATGCTGAGATTTTTGTAAATTAGATGAATTTTGATATATTACGCGAGTTAATGCAGTCATATCTAAATTTTAACATTTAATTTATCATTAAATACCATTTCTTCAACAATGAGTGAAAATTTACCTTTCAAAATCTTCGGCCAGAATACAGTTTTAGAAATTAGGAGTTTTGAAGACTGAAGTGGCAATCATTGTTCGGAATAATTGATAATTTTAATAATAGGATGAGTCAGAAAAAATGACCGTTTTCTTTTTATTTGAACTTTGCATCGTAATTCCTTTCTTATTTACATTCGGGAGCTAAGAAATGTGATTAGAAGTTGATGTTTGATCCCTTCTGAATCATTTGGTAACCAGCATGCCTTCTATCCGGGCTCAGTACTTCTATAACTTCCCTTTGTTCACAATGACACTACAGTACGGAATTATCATAATTTTGTTTATTTTTGGAAACGCAAGTTTTCATAAACTGAAGCCATTCGTTTAGTGGTTGAATTTGAGGATGAAGACTCTTTGAATGAGAGGACGGTGAGAAGTTGGTTCCAAAAAATTAATGAAGGTGATTTGAGCCTTGAAAAGAAATCTCCATCAGGGCGTGTTTCAGTAGTCAACCAGAACGCTCTGCGCACTGCTATAGAAGCCGATCCTACTAAAAGCAATTCTAAGAGGTTCTATTCAGAAACACTGCAGAGAATGTGCGATGTTTTGGTTCAGGGGTATCCATGTTTAGTCAACAGAAAGCAAGCCTTGTTCCAACAAGATAATGGCAGACCCCACACCTCTCGCCTTATGAAACAAAAACTACCCGATTTGGATGGAATCGAGCTTCTTCCTCACCCAGCATATAGTCCAGACCTAGCTCCATCAGACTACCACCTGTTCAGATCATTGGCTCATTTTCTTCGTGGAAAAACATTCAACAACTTGAATGAAGTTGAAAATGGCGTTTGTGAGTTCTTCGATTCTAAACCCAAAGAGTGGTACGATCAATGAACCCTACAGGTGGCTTCAAGAAGGCCATAGAACGCAATGGTATATATTTTGATTATTAAAAACCTTGTAAGTAGAAGAAAAATAAACTTTGATTTTTACCTATAAAACGGTCATTTTTTTTACTCACCCCATTAATATAAATTAATTTGTTCTCTTGCTATGTCTTCAATGTAAAAATTGGTTCAGTGTGTTATGTGGGACAACAGATAATTTTCTAATAAAGACTTTTACTAATTTATTGACTATTTCATTCATATGTATATCTATAGCGCATTGTTTATCAAGAGAACAATAATTCAACCCACTATAGGCTCCTTATTAAGTTGGTAATGCTTAACGGTCCTGAAAGCGTTAATAGGAGATTAAAGGTAATCCCCCACTTTTAATGGACTGATTTTTCAGGTTAACGACCTCATCCAATCGTTTATTCAATTTCGAGTTTCAGGATAAAAGAACCGAATTGTGCCCGCTATCAATTTAACAGATATATATATATATATATATATATATATATATATATATATATATAGAGAGAGAGAGAGAGAGAGAGAGAGAGACTCATTTTAACGGTGAGTCATCATTGATCAGATCACTGAAGACATTCTTCAAAAATTCTATCATTTGAGCAACCCGAGGGAAGTCCTAAAAGTGTATTTTCTGAATTTTTACTCAATATTTCTCAAAATGATATTTCCCCAATTTCACAACACTTGACGTTCGAAAAGTGCCATATATATTATATAGAGATTAGTTGGAAATGAGCCGTGAATCGATTTAGGACGTGGGATTAAGCAAACAATTGTGTGAATCGAGTGGTGGGAATGTACAGGGTTAATCTAATGAGTTCAAGATCGGACAACACATGTAAATTATTATAAGAAGGCAAAATAACAAACAAATGTCTAGAAACGCAGGAAGTCCCAGTCATTTCCAGTTTTTTTGTTTACTTTTAATTTTCGAACACGCTAAAATTCTTAGTTGGGACCTTCTATTATAAATCACACAAACAATCCCACTTACCCACCAACATAAATAATAAAGACATCTTTATAAAATAATAGAAATTTAAAAAAAGTCCGTCACGTAGGAGCTGCATAACTTTGAACTTTCCTCGGAATTGGGTAGTGTTGAGTGCATTCCTGAATAATTTTGTTTTAAGCAAATTATTGCCTATATATATTGACCTATACACTAGATAAATAAAATAAGAACATAAATAGTTCTGATCATTTGAATTTGTTAAGAGCACCTGTTTCAATTATTACTTTTGTCATTAATTTCCTTGGAGAGTTTTGTGTATGCGTGGTACTACACTACGTAATATATACACAAAGCTTTACATTTTCGACTATTGATCTTGATGAATAATAAAAGAAACGAGATACAGTAATAATGCAGGAACAGGATACAGTGCCCCCCTAGCGGCAGACATAGGAACTCTACGGCCCACATTGTCATATCAAAACAGACGCACTCCTACTGGCAGTTTCGCGAACCAACGTTTGGCGGGAGAATTCAATTCAAACATGGTACAATGTAAACCCCCCCCCCTTCCGGTGGTCCGATTTAGTTCATTTTTACAACACTTCTTTCTTATTAGATACCTAAGACGTACAAAGAATTTCGTATCAATACAACAGAAATTATGACCTGTATGAGGAAATTAGTCATTTTTGTATTGAGTAAACCCCCTTTTCTAGTGAACCGATTTAGTTTATTTTTACACCAATTTTTTTTCTTTAGTTGACCAGAACGAATACCGAGTTTCGTTGAAATATAACAAAAATTACGCCTGGTATTGGCAAATAACTACTTTGGAGTAACCCCCCCCCCCCCTCCGGATGGACCGATTTTGTTGGTTAACAAACACGTTCAATCGTTTGATGGGGGAATACTACAAGGAACATATATATATATATATATATATATATATATATATATATATATATATATATATATATATATATATATATATACAGGGGCGAGGTTGGCTCAGCGGTAGAGCACTGGACTAATAAGTTGGAGGACCTGAGTTCGAATCCCGAGCAAGCACTAAAGACTTTTTTTTTTCTTCTAGTGTTTTCGTTCATGGGTTAGATTCGGCCTCCCTGACCGTCCCTAGGCCAACCCAGCCTTTAATAAATTTATTAATGGGTACCTTGGGTGCTAATGACTCTCGAAGGGGAAAATCAGGCGGCCGGAGCATTGTACTGACCACACTATCTCCCTTGTGTGCCGTATGGTCATGAATCAGATACCTCTATAGTATCTGCCCCTCGGGGCCCTTGTGGCCTGTTACGGGACTGATTTGTATATATATATATATATATATATATATATATATATATATATATATAAAAATTTGAACAGGGGTCATTTTCGGTGCCTTCTAGGTAGGATCGATAAAGATTCGAAGACATTTTTTCAATTCCGTCATTAAAGCAACCTCAATAGCTACTTTCCTTCGGAGGAAAATGCTAAAAAAAAAAAAAAAAAAAAAAAAACACAATATCAGTCCTTACAGGCGTGAAATGACACATACATCGTAACAAAATTCTGTTACTGCCTATCAGTTATAAGAGTGAAATCAACTCAGCCTTATTACTATAGGAACGGATGCGTCAGCTGATGGTAGTAAACAGTAGCCTGCTTGGAATACTTGATGCTTCCTCGGGAGTCTAAATCCAGAAGGATAACGAGGAGAAAGTAGGAAGTCGCTATTATAAATACCACCGACCTTTCGGTAACAGGGGCTCGTGTCGAATTATAAATAAGGTTTTCTCAATCAATTACCTCAATGTCTAAAAGTTACTTTGGCTTACTCGTTATGAGATGTGCAGTAAGTGGAGTCCTGAAAACAGGGGAAAAAAATAATAACCTAAAAGAACCTTTTTTCAACAATTTATTTATGCTGAGTTCCCCAACGAAGGCGATTATCTCATTAGAATCAAAGTAAGTCTAAGTATTGTCAGTTGGTTATAAAATCAAGAAAGTTAACAAAAAGTATATTACAAAATAATTATATATAATAAAAGGCCGTCACCCAGGAGCTGCATAACTAAGCACATTCTCAGAACTTGGGTAGTGTAGACTGTATTCCTGAATAATTTGCTTAAACTAACCTATATAAATAAAATAAAAATAAAAATGAATTGTTCTTCTCCTTTACATTTGTAATGAGCAACTGTTTCAATTATTAATTTTGTAATTAGTTTCCTTTCAGGGTTTTTTGTAGGCGTGGAGCTACACTAGTTAATAAATATACAAAAACTTCACATTTTCTCTATTGATCTTGCTGAATAATAAAAGCGTCTAATTTCTTACAGTAATTAAGCAGGAAAGAGATATAGCGCCCCTAGTGGTAAAAGGCAGAACCCTACAACCTATATGAAGTCATAATAAAACAAAGGCGCTCCTATTGGTAGCTTTGCCCACCTACGTTTTGGCGGGTGAAATCTATTCAAACATAGTACAAAGCAGCCCAGATTAAGTTCATTTGTACAATACTGCTTTCTCATTAGATACCCACGACGGATACCGCGTTTCGCTACATTACAGCAGAAATTACAACCGGTATGAGCCCCCTCCTCCTTCCAAATGAACTGACTTAGTTTATTATTACAACACATTTTTCTCTTAGATGGCCAAAACCATGAAACATTTTGTTTACGTTTGGAGTAGAAAAAATTTTACAAAGAAATATTTTATTTGCAGACATGTACAGTTTTGGACTGACTTCTTAAATTTTAGCATAAATATGCTTTAGCGATGACCAAACTGAAAAAAAAGTTACAAAAAAGTGTCCGCTGGCGTTCGTGCATGCGTGGTAGGCATGTACAAAAAAGAAGACTGTATGTTATACAGTACAATACATAGGTTTGTCGGGTGGACCTAATGCACATTTATGTTTCTAAATTTGAGCAGAAGGCTCTAAACGATTTTCTTTTATTTTATTTTTATTTTTTTTTTTTACGGCGCACCGACAACTTGGTCATTAGCGTTGACATCCATGATGCGGCAAGGGGCACTGAGATGAAAAGAATTCCTTCCGCCGAAGTGACTCGAACATCTCATCACCCGCTTGAGAATCTAACGCGTTAGCCACTAGACCACGGGGAGACCCCACATTTCTTAAATATTACTAAAATGGTTGATAAACCGTGGTATGAGGAAAGTGGCCATTCGAAAGTCTAATAAATTTCTCACGGTAAAGTTCAAAGCATTAATTCAAACTCAATCCGAGAAATCGATGCTTGAAGTCTTCGTTTCGTCCTATTGAACGCTAAATGTCATAAGTTTGTATTCTAAGCTTTCAAATCACTTCTTGGATAAGGATTATGTGAAAACACGCTAAGATGACGCAGTTCCTAGTTGACATTTTTATTAATATGTGTATAACCCAAATTATTAGAATCAGGAACCTCAGTGCACACCGCAAAATAAGGTACTTCCTTTGACGTTCAGAAACACGTTTGACAGCCTTATTAAAAACCCTCGTGTCTTCCTACGAGTATTGTAAACAGCGGTGCACCAACCGCATACTATACAATCATGCAAATACACCAACTGGTTATGAAAGTCAAGGCAACAACTGTATTGTTCCTTTGCGGTGAAAGCTTTATTCACTACTATCGTGTAACATTGAATGGACTCCTCCGCGATTCTAGGCTCCTTCCGCTTTCACTGTTTTGCATATCTTTTCAAACCCCGGCGACATACTAGGTAGTGTCACGATCAACTCATTTTCGTCGAATTTCTTCTCGAACAGCTGGTGGTGTTTCAAGAAAGTATATGTCTTCTCCAGTCGTGAAGGTTAACGGCTTTTTGACGACCCCGGCTGAAGAAAGGCTTTCAATAAGGCTTCTCAGACGACATTGGATATGGTTCTGAAGTCTCAGAAACTCTTACTGGTATTTCAATACAGCCGCCATTGACAAGTGTTAAGCTACTTAGCTGATTATTTGTACATGCTAGTCACATACTTATCTTGATGCTAACGTACAATCCCAGTTATCCAACGACCACACAAAGTTGAAATACAGTTCCTGTGGCTCCTCAGCATCGTTAATATCCGGACTTGAGTATTTGTGAAGCTTATCTCTTCCTGAAGTTGAAAAATCACTTCAAGGCAACTCATTTTGGGATAGTCGAAAATATTCTAAATTCTGTAACTGACCAGATGAAGGCTCTTCCAGTATCGGGAGGCCCGGTGGCCGTGAGTGTTAAGGCATGAGCACATAACACTCCGTGCAAAGGGTCGTGGGCTGTATTCCCACTATGGGGTGGTGTCTTTTCTTTAGAAAAAAGAAAAGTCATCAGCCTTATCCTGGCTAGAAAAGGGTGGTCACCTATAGATAACCCGTCCTAAAAATCGTTGTCAATATTAATGGACGTTAAAATTTAAATAAATAAATACTCCAGAACCGGAGTTCCAGCACTGCTATGAGAAGTGGAAGAACCATCTTCAGCGTTGTGTGGCTTCAGAAGGAAGTTGTTTTGAGAAGAACAATGTAGGTACAATTGAGGTGTTAAATTTTAAAACGTCTCTTGTCCATTTTTTTCGATATAATGTTTTTTTTTTGTTTTTTTTTCATTTTTTGCATCTATAGGGCTCCTTGAAACTGAAAATGAAGATATTTTCATTTAAAACACTCTAAAACCTCCATAAAATCTAATTTGAAAATTGAATAATGTTTCAAAACGACTCTTTTCCACCTCTCTTTGAAGCAATGTGGTGGTTGTCTTGTAGAAGGATCAAAACGTCTCTTGTCCCACCTCCACAGGTGCACACCTTCTGATTTTCAAATGTGTCTTTTGTCCAAAACAATTTTTGAATAGAAAATAGATGAAATTGTCATAACCTCCGAGTAGAATGTGTAATATTGAAATGTTAACAGCCCTGGGTGATTTGAACGATAATTTGTTTATAGAAAGGTTATTGTAACTAGTGAATCGTGCTTTTGCAAAATAAGGCAGAGCAGGAGACCATAAGTCCTATAATTTAAAAAAATAAGAAAGTTGCAGTGAAGGCTTTTATGCAATCATTAGTTCCTATCTACTGAACATCTAACGAGATGGTCGTAGAATCGGAAGATGAACGGGAAGGGGGACCTACGAAAGACCAAGAGGAACTTCAGAGCATTCTTCTTGAGTTATTCTACACAATTTCTGATGATTGTAAATTTCTATTTTTTAAATATTATTATTTTTTTTATTTACTACTGTTAACCTAATCAATGATATTTTTGTTGGAATATATATAAGATATTTGTGCAATAAAATTTTGGAATACATTTTGTTTTTCACTAATGGCTTTGCATATTTAAACCTAATTTGCTAGAATAAAAATTAAGAATTAATTGAAATTGGAAAAACTATAAACTACTAACAATGCTCAAACATGACGAAGAACGAAAATGTCTCTTATTTTCATATTTCACAATCGCTTTGAGTTTCAAACCGTCTCTTGTCCAAACTAATATGTGTAATAACTTAAAAAATGTATGTTGTTATCATTATTTCTTGTTATTATAAAATTCTAGAATTCAACAAAATTATATTAAAAACAAATTGGAAATATTGTTGCCAATTCTGGACCACCGTGACATTTTTATGATTTTCCAAAAACAATTTAAAATGGACAAGAGACGTTCTGAAATTCAACTCTTCAATTGTAATTCTATTTGAATAACAATTAAAAAAAAAAAAAAAAATCTCCTTACTTAATATACAGACCTCATATATACGCAAGACAAATAGAAAAATTTCTATGAAAACCGCCAGATTATGTTTTGAGAAAACAAAACAATTTTATTGGACCAATACAAAACGTATTATACACAAAACAATATTTGTAAGATAAAAATTTAAAGGGTTAAAATGTCTTGATAAAGTCTGTGTTTGATTCGCGAGGCTTTTCTTTGTCCAAGTTGATAAAACACGGAACTGCTGGAGGCTGGAAGAGTCTGGTGATATTTTCGCACTAGCTTTTCTATGTGAGTGAAAAATGGATCAACCTCCAATTCTCTATGGATCTGGCTGTTCCTTACGAACCAAGGAGCATTGGACACTATTCGGAGTACTCTGTTTTGAAATGTTTGTAGACGTTTTATGTGTGTGTTTCTGGCGCCAAACCAGACAGGACATGCGTACGTTAGTATGGGTAGTATTGTCGATTTGTATAGTAGTGTACCACAGGTGTGTTTTAGGGGAGTTTTTCTATTTATTAATGGGTAAATTTGTAACAGTCGTGTGTGAGCTTCTTGTAGTTTTTTGTGTATGTGATGTCGCCAAGTCAGTCTTGTGTCTAGATGTACTCCGAGATAGCGTATACTCTGGTCTTTTGGAGTCCAGAGAATTGAGTGATGACCAATTTTCAGCTCTGGTAAATCTTCATTTTGGAATTTTCTGAGAGAAAACACTTTACATGAAGATTTCACCGGATTTATTGCTAGTTTCCATTTTCGGAACCAGGATGACACCTCATCTGCAGCTTCTTGCAAGTGAAGAATCGCTTCCTTGACGTCGGTGCTCTTCGTGATGATGAGTGTATCGTCTGCAAAGGTAGCAAGGGCTGAGTTATCAGGTTCTGGCATATCGCTGCAGTACAATATGTAGAGCAATGGGCTTAGTATGGCCCCCTGCGGTACACCAGCTTTGATAGTTCTTTTCATGCTGAGTGTTGTCTTCACTCTTCCTTGGAATGTCCTGCCACGAAGAAAGGAGGAAATGATGGAGTAGAGGTAAGCTGGAGGCTTGGTGTTCCGTAGCTTGTGCAGGAGTCCTTCGTGCCAAACTGAGTCGAAAGCGTTGGCTACGTCGAGAAACAGTCCAGTGGCGTATTCCTTCTTATTAAAACAATCTGTTATCATTTCAGAGACTCTTTGTAATTGTTGGACAGAAGAGTGCTTCGGTTTAAATGCGAACTGATGGTTAGGTATGCTGTCTAAAAGATGTCTTCTTAATCTAACGTCAACGAGCCTTTCGAGAAGTTTCCCCAGAGTATTCAGCAGACTTATTGGCCGATAACAGCCAGCGTTGTTCTTCGGTTTCCCAGGCTTGTGGATGAAGATCACAATGGCATGTTTCCATCTTTCTGGAAAATGTCCTCGCCGGAGACAAGCATTGAAGATACTTGTTAACAGGCTGATGCATTTCCTGGGTAACTGTTTCAACACCGAGTTCGTTATCTGATCTTCTCCAGGTGATTTATTTTTAGGAAGCCTACGTATGAGAAGCGAAATTTCTTTAGGCTGTATGAAGTCGATTGTACTGTCAGTTAGTCTTGTTTCTGAGAGTGAAGTACATACTGCAATGTCCGTCTGTGGGTCGTTGTGGTCTCCAGTTTTCAGTTTGTTTTCAAAACATTCTGTTAAAAGTCTACACTTGTCTGCGTCAGTTGTTACAATGTTTTGTCCGTCTTTTAAGGGGGGAATTTCAGAGGATTGTTTTAGTAGTCGTCTTGTCTCTCGCCAAAGCGATGGGTCTCCAGGAGTCATGTTTGTCAAGTAATTGCTGTATTTGTGTATCCTGTCTTTGTCAAGTTCAAAACGAATATTGCGCGATAAACGGTTTACTTGTCGCTTGAGTTCCGGGTCTCTAGATCTTTGCCATCTCTTTCGAAGAATATTTTTTTCATGGATGAGTTTTAGAACATGTGGGGGCGTGGTTGTATTAGATAATCGACAGCTTAATGATGGGAGCGTTTTTAAAGAATTTTGTACAGCCATGTGTATCGTTTGAATGAATTTTGCTATAGTCGAGTCAATGTCATGACTGGATTTGTATGTAAGTGGAATGTCCGTGTTGTCATGCATTTCTGTCTTGAATTTTCCCCAGTCTATAGGTCCATTGATGAGTCTTGGTGGGGGTGGTTCAGATTTTGGACTTTCATGGAAAGTAAGAATGACAGGTAAATGGTCAGAGTCTAAGTCAGTAAGTACGTCATGATATAATGGCAATTGGAAGTTCTGAATTATGGCTATGTCTAGTATGTCGGATTTGTAGCGTCTTTGAGTCGGGTAAAATGTTGGTTCGTCAGGTGATGAAATAATGAGTCCAAGATTTTCAGTAATTCTCAATAGTTGTGTCCCATTATTGTTTTGCTTATGGCAATTCCAAGAGAGATGTTTACTATTTAAATCACCCATCATTATTGTAGGAGCCCCTGTAAATAGTTTTTGAAAATCGTCTTGTATGAGCCGAATCCCAGGTCTGCTATACGCAGATATTATATTAACACTACTCCTGTTTTGAAGTGCCAAACTAATTCCTACTGCTTCAAGGCGATCAAGGGAGGGCAGAACCAAACTATTGTGGGCTAAATGTTTCTTAATTAGAATTGCGAC
Organism: Gonocerus acuteangulatus; assembly: GCA_946811695.1. NCBI lineage: Eukaryota > Metazoa > Arthropoda > Insecta > Hemiptera > Coreidae > Gonocerus > Gonocerus acuteangulatus. The sequence goes on from OX328126.1 coordinate 24,444,536, forward strand.
TCCACCGCGTCTAGATCGTTGGTCCGTTCTGTACATTCGGTATCCTGGTGTCCTATATTTGTCAGTGCTAATGAGATGTGTTTCAGTGATGCAAGCAACGTCAATGTCGTTTCTGCTAAGAAAGTTTGTCAGTAAGGTCTGTCTTTTTTTTAGTCCGTTTGCATTCCAGTTAAGTAAAGAGAGATTGCCCAAATTAGGAACTGTCATTGTTTAAAGAAGAGAAAATAGATGTTAAAAAGTTAGTTATGAAAGCTTTTATTGTTGGAATAAGTGGTTTTATAAGGTTGAGAAGTAGGTCTGTCATATTGTTGATTGAATTTTGGTTAGTGTCAGTAAGGTTGGATGTTTTAGTCTGTTCTTCGTCTGTTCTACGATGCTGAGTCCATGCGTTCTGTCGCGGTAAAGAGGTTTGTCTTTGATGAGTGTTAGTTGGTAGGTTTTCAGTTGGAGGTGGTGGTGGAGGTTTTGCTGGAGCGGGTTTAGAGGGAAAGGGTTTAGAACTCCTAGTGGGGAAGGATTTATTTTCAGAAGCTATTATTTTTTTTTGCAGTATGTTTTTTAATTTTTTGTATTCCAGGCATCCTCTATAGTTTGCAGAGTGGTTGCCTCCACAGTTTACACAGTGGGATTCAGTGCTATTTCGATTAGGGCAAGCTAAATAGTTGTGATCTCCCGAACACTTAGCACATTTTGTGTCTAAACGACAGTAATTTTTTGTGTGTCCCATGCGGCAACAGTTTTTACACTGAAGAACACCCCTGTGTCGCTTCCTTTCTTCAACCGAGACTATTGAATAAAAAAGGGTCTCTAGGTTAAATATTGATTTACCGTTGGGACTATTTTCCAGCTCTACTGCAATAAGAGGTGTTGGGAACCGTTCTCTGTTCAGTAATCTAGTAACCTTGGAGACAGGGTATTTTTCTGACAATTCATCAAACAGTTCTTGATCGGTAATACTGTATGGCACGCCTCTAATAATAACCGACAATTTTCTGTCCGCGGGATTTCGGAAAGTATAGTACTTTACGTCCTCTTTGTCGTAAAATTTGGTCAAAGAACGGAAATCGTCAATCGAAGTTAATGTAACTTTTATTTTTTTAAAACACTGTTGCAAACAAAATGTTGACTTTACAATAGTTTTTATGTCACTTAAAACTTTTTGGTAGTCGTCAGCGTCACAAACGAATATTGGTGGGATTTTAACACTATTTTTATTTGTTTCTGTATTGTTATTATCGTCATTATCATTTAAGTTTTGAATTGGAGAGAAAGAATTATGAAGTTGAACTGGTGTTGAATCAGTATTTAAAACAGCTGATTTTGAACAATATCTATTTCTTTTTCTTTGAGGTTCAATGAATGGGTTTGATTTGGTCTCCAGTGAAAACAGCTGTTGAGAACTAGCAGTGTTGCCAATCGCAGGGAATTCAGTATAATAATTAGAGGTTACCTCAGGTTCTGAAGTGAATGGTAGATCTCCCGTTGCCATGGAAACGTCTTCACTTACTTCTTCTGTACTGCCTAGGTTAGGATCTTCCTTCATACATTCCAGGCTTTTCCTCTTTCCTCCTTCCTTCCGGCGCCCAGTTTTCATACTTCTTCTTAAAGAAGGTATTAATCCGCGCCAAAGCGGATCAAATTCTTGCGAATACACTTTGTAATAGTTGCACAATACTAATCTTTAAACAGAGTGAAAAAAGAACCTAGTGAACACACTCAGCAGAACAGCTGATCTCTTGTTTTGAGAAAATACAGCATTGGAGTCCAGCCTGAACCAGTATGGAAGTAGCGTAAAGTGGTTAACACTTAAATATTATGCAGGCAGGTATAATGAGTGTGGATCTAGTGACATTGTGTTAATACCACATACACTCCTTATTCCTAGCAAGCCATTTCATAATAAACTGTGGTTCAGTAGTTGCTGTATTAAATGCCAGGACTGAAGTGTTTGAGACGAAATGCTTCTCACTCCAAACGTAGGTCAACTCTGTATGGCTTGATACAGAGTCAGGGGTTACACATGGTGCAGTCAGAGTGTTTACATTTTGTTATACTAGGAGGCCCGATGGCCATGAGGGTTAAGGCGTGAGCACTTAACACTCAGAGCCATGGGTCATTCGATTCCCACTAGGGGTAGTGGCTTTTCTTTAGAAAAAAGTAAAGGCATCAGCCCTATCCTGGATAGAAAAGGGTGGTAACCTATAGATAACCCGTCCTAAAATTCGTAGTTAATAATAAATGGACATTAAAATTTAAATGAATTTATACTATAAGTAAGAAACCAATATCTACTATATATTTGTCAAAACCACTCACTCACTCGCCTATCATCGCCCAGCCCTATCCACTAGACAGAAAAATCTGAAATTTTGCATGTATACTCCCTTTAGGATGTAAACACTCGTTAAGAAAGGATTTTTTGATGTTCAAATTTTTAAGTATTTTTAGAGGGGTTTGAATTTTTAGTTGGTTATAAAAAGAGCATGCAAGCCTAGGCAGCATGCGTTGCTAGGGCGATAACAGGTCAGCTTTTACCATACTGTATCTATTTCATCATATTTTTTTTTATTACCTTGAATTACTAGAAATAAACTGTGATTTTGTCCCTCATAGAGTTTTCACTATACCTGGTGATGGTCCATCCGAGGTAAAAATATCCATTAACCTTCCACAGCCTCCTTACCCATTAGCATCCCCAGTCAGAACACTTCTTGGTAATGCTCGCAAATATAATGGGTGTTTCAAATAACATCTTGGAATCATAAATTTTTATATTTCAACGTCCATTTATTATTGACAAGAAATTTTAACCTGTACTGGTTAAACTCCTGTTATCGGTAACCTATGGATATTAATACAATTTCTTTAATATTAATTTTATCTTGATACTATATTATAATGTATACATGTCATGAAGATTGATGAATAAATGTACAAGCAATGACCATCTTCTTTTTTTCAGCCATGTGATTCAATTCCTCGTTGAAAGGTGGGAATATGACTTCAACACATTGTTTACCGACGAGAAGCCAACAAGAGAATACGTTCGGCCAAGGTATTACAATTAGGTATAATATTTCAATGTATATCAAACTTTAAAAACAAAGTAGGAATTTTTTTTTGGACAATTTTGTATTGTTGATATTACAGACCAGTAACATAAAGGCAACAAATTCTTCATTTTTTGGAATTTTAATTGCATAAAATTAATATTTCACTTATTTTGCCCTTTCAGCTCAGATTTAAATTGCAAACTAAAAAGTCCGTCACGCAGGAGCTGCATAACTAAGCACTTTCCTCAGAATTTGGGTAGTGTAGATTGCTTTCCAGAACAATTTGCTTAAAATATCCTACATAAATAAAATAAAAACATGAATAGTTCTCTTTTAAATTTGTAATGAGTAACTGATCAATTAATAATTTGCTTCCAGAGTTATGTTTACACATGGTACCTATTACACTTCGTAATAAATACAAAAAACCTCATATTATCGTATTTTGATCTAACGCAGGAACAGGATATAGTCACTCTAGTGGTAGAAAGCGCTCCTTGCGGCGGCTTTGTGAACCTACGTCTGACGGGCTTTTCTATTGAAATATATTACAAATTAAACCCCCGCTTTCCGATTGACCGATTCAGCTCATTTCTACAACACTTCTTTCTCATGAGTTACCCACGACGTATACCGCGTTTCGTTACAATACAGCAGAAATTACGACCGGTATGAGTATATTAAGAATTTGGGTCAGGAGTAAACCCCCCCTTCTAATGAACCGATTTAGTTTATTTTTACAACACATATTTACCTGTGGATTAGCACTACGAATACCGAGTTCCGTTGAAATATACCAAAAATCACGGCTGGTAGTGGCGAATTGGTATTGTGGGTCGGAGTAAACCCCCCCTTCTAATAAACCGATTTAGTTCATTTTTATATCTCACTTTTCTCTCTATATTACCACTACGAATACCAAGTTTCGTTGAAATATAACAAATATTACGGCTGACATAGTCAAATTAGTGTTTTGGGTTCGGGGTAAACCCCCCCTTCCGGTGGACCGACTTTGGTGGTTAACGAACTCGTTTAATCGTTTGCTAATTGAATGCTATATACCAAGTTTCGTGACGAAAAAACAAAAACTCTGGCCGCTATCGTGTTAACAGACATATATATATATATATATATATATATATATATATATATATATATATATATATATATATATATATATAAATATATATATATATATATATATATATATATATATATATAAATATATATATATATATATAAATTTTAACGGGGGTCATTTTCGGTGTCTACTAGGTAGGATCGATAAAGATTTGAAGAAATTTTTCAAAAATTTCGTCATGAGTCCAACCTCAATAGCTACTTTCCTTCGGAGGAAAGTGCTAAAAGTGCCTCCTTAGACACAAACGTTCAATAATTACTTTCTTTTTTATTCATTCTTACACAACATTTTTTATTTGTAATTTTTAATGTTTTTTTTTTTTTTTTTTTTTTTTTTATCCATTATTAATAATACATTCAGATAAAAGCAAAAATATGTTTTGCAAACTGAATGCATTGTTTTGCCTATTCATGTTCAGATTTAAATGCAAATCTCCGGTTTAAATTGCAATTTAACAAAGTGCCTCCCTGCGCACACAATACTTCTCAAACGATAATACCAGTCAGTTTAACTCAACTTCTTTTTCAATTTGAGTTCTAACTAGCTAATATTTAATTTTTTTTTTTATTAACCCTAGGATGCCCAAGGGCAGGTGGCTTTTGAAATCTGTTTTCCTTCTTTTATTCATATCTCTGCCTATAAAATTTTGAAAAATTAGTGATGAAAAATCTATTCGTCAGAAATAATAATATGGCTATAAATGATTTTTACAAGTTTTTGTTTGTACACATTTTTTTGGCAAGCAGCCTCCTTTGGGAAAGTATGTAGTCCTCTAAATACCTTTAAATTGCAATTTAAAAGTTAATTTTTTCCAAAAAGAAGAGTTCATTGTACAATAAACTCATTAAAAAAGAAAAAAAACTAACAGAATATACAAATTTTACAATTAAAGTTTTAGTAGAAAAGGACAAAAATCTGAGAAATTTAACAAGATATTTTGGAAAACATTAATGCTGAAAATGATTAATTAAGTATTTGTTCACTTTTTCTCCAAAAAGAAAGGATAAAAAAGGGAATTTAGGTTTTTGGCCTAAAATAAGCACAAAAATAAAAACGTCCGTCACGCAGGAGCTGCACTAAGCACTTTCCTCCGAATTTTTGTAGTGTAGACTACATTACTGAATAATTTGCTGTAAATAACGTAGTATATAAATAAAATAAAAACGTGAATAGTTCTGCTCATTTGCATTTCTTATGAGAACTGTTCAATTATTAATTTTGTAAATAATTTGCTTCCAGAGTTATGTTTATGCATGATACTGTACTACTTAATAAATACACAAAAACTTCATTTTCCTTCTTGATCTGACGCAGGAACAGGAAACAGTCCCCATAGTGGGAGATAGCGCCCCTCGCGGCGCCTTTGGGAACCTACGTCTGGCTGGTTAATTGTAATGAACAGAGTTTAAAATAAACCCCCCTTTCCGATTGACCGATTTACTTCATTTTTACAACACTTCTTTCTCATGAGATACCCACGAAGTATACCGCTTTTCGTTACAATACAGCAGAAATTACGACTGGTATGAGTATATTAGTACTTCAGGTCCGGAGTAAACCCCCCTCCAAATAACCCGACTTAGTTTATTTTTACAAACCATTTTTCTCTGTTGATTACCACCACGAATACCAAGTTTCGTCGAAATGTAACAAAAATTACGGGTGGCAGTGGCAAATTGGTATTGTGGGTCCGGAGTAAACCCCCCCTTATAATGAACCGATAAAAATGGTAAAAATTAGAAGCAAAATGGTGAGTTTTAAGCCTTTTTATTAAGCGCAGCGAGTAACAGGAGTGGGGGATCTGGAACTCTAAATTGTTGGTCTCCCCACTTTGTTAAAATAAAAAAGGAAATTTTGCTACTTATTTTTGCTAGTTCTTGCGTTTGCTCTCTGATTACAGCTACAATCGTTCTCATTTCTTTGGCACTGCATTCATTGTAGAAAAGTAAACAATTCATAAATGATTCTTAAAAACTAAATCCATTACTTTATACATCTTGCAGCCGTTTCCGGGACATTGATAAACCCGGGTGGACCAGAGGCAAGAGACAAATACCGGGACGTATGGCAAGCATATATATATATATATATATATATATATATATATATATATATATATATATATATATATATACATACATGTCTGTTCGCAACAAAATATCTCTACAAAAATGGTTCTAAAGACATTGTCGATGGGGTGATGTCAATTGAAGAAATAAGGGCTTAAAACTTTGAAAGCGTTTGTATTGTTCTTTTGTGTGGGGGGGGGGGTCGGTTTGATTATCTAATTTTTTTGATAATTGAAATGATCAGTAAAATTAGTCTTTTCGTAAAAGGAAGTAAGAAAATGAGAAACTTAGTGTTTTCGCAGGGTGATCGTTGTTGCGCCGTAAACATCCTTCTGTTTGAGATTTTATTTTATATTCTTAACGGTACATCAAAACCTACCAATAACTGTATGTATCCTTAACTTATGGCACTAGAGATATGAGCGGAACAGCGCTAAGATGACGCAGTTCGCGCTCCTGATGTCTCAAAAATGGTCCCATTTTGATGTAATTAGGTACAAAAATATATTTCTTAATTTGAAAGGTCGAATTCGTAAACCAGCTGAATCTGTTAACCGGAAGATGGTTTTTGGAGCGAAAATCGTAACGTTCACGTTGTCGAGTTCATATGCTTGCAGGTATTCGTTTTATAGGTTTCTTAACGTAGAAGAACGAATAAAACCATTTTAAAGCGACATCTGTACCCGTTTTGAGAAACATTAAAACACCTCGTTTTCCAAAGTAATTTTCAGTTTGGGTACTCAGAAACGATTAAATTAGTTGAAACTTGGTCCAGATGTTTGGTATTCACCTAAACTGAGGTAGATACATTTTGGTTCCGTTTGGAGTGAAGGAAGTACAAGAAATAAAATATTTCATTAACAGACTTGAAAGGTTTTGGGATTTTCGTATATCTTACATATCTCGAAAACGTAAATCGTGGTAAGTGGAAGGTGGAAATTCGAAAGCTCACTAAATTCCTTACAAAAAAGGTTCAGAAGTAATTTTTGATGGGGCGATGTCAATCCCCCCCAAAAGAAGAAATAGATGCTTCAAACTTCAAAATTGTTAGTTTTGTTTTTTTCAACAGGGTTTTGTCACTTACCAAACGTTTTAATTGGTTATTGTTTCTTCAATCGCATTTAATAGTAAAATTAATATTTTAATAAAATTAGGTATGAAAATGAGAAACGTATTGGTAATAGTGTTTCCCTTGGCAAATCTCGAGAAGGTAGGGGGAGTCATTTCCGCTTAGAATACTATCAGTTTCCTGTTTTGGAGCCTTAAATATTCGTTCTCTTTGAGATTCATTTTAAATTTTTCACGAAAGAACAAAACCTACCAACAACTGCTTCTACTACTTAGCTAATGACACTAGGGATACGAACGGAACCGCGCTAAGATGACGCAGTTTCTGCGAGTCAGACTTTCGTTTTTCTCTTCTATTGCGAGGTTTTCAAAATATCTCCCACAAAAGATGGATTTATTTTTTGAGTTAAATACCATTCTTATATACCTAAAATTATTTTATTTTTCGCTTTTTTCCAAATAGCACAAAACACAAGCGTTTACTCGAAGAGAAGGTAAGCCAAAAATGGCGGCAGGTTACCACGCAGTACACTCGCTGTTTTCCTACCCTAACCCAACCGCTACACCCTTTCGTCCAGTATTGCCAACGAAATCGGCGCGCCGACTGACTAGGCTCGGCGGCGGCGCGCCACTCAAAACCCGGCGTGGCGTAGCGGCGCGCATGTCTAATATATATATATATATATATATATATATATATATATATATATATATAAAGATATATATATAAATTTTAATGGGGGTCATTTTCGGTGTCTACTAGGATCGATAAAGATTCGAAGAAATTTTTCAAAAATTCCGTCATGAGTGCAACCTCAATAGCTACTTTCCTTCGGAGGAAAGTGCTAAAAACATATTTTTAAATGAAGCACAAAGAATTAAATCATTTACGAAGTTGTGGGATCCAAGAGCGCCCCTTTGGAAAGGGTGAGTGAGGAATCACCTAGGGCATTTTAGGATTAAGTTGCTCGACAACTTAAGCCATTAGCACCAACTAGTTGATACAGTTGTAATTTTTTTTATTCAAGATCCTAAGGGATTTCAACATTATTGGAACAGTATTTAATGATATTTCATTGCATGGGAGGGAGTATTTGTTTCTCTAGGAACTTCTACTGTATTCAGACCTTATGAGGACCCCAGAGATAATCACATCTAACATATCCAATAATATTTGAGGACCTCAGAGGTCAAGGGGTCTAAGTAACAAACTCAATGTTTTGAGGAAAATGGATTCAAAGTTGATCATCTGTGGTAATAGCAAAAACTAGATTTTTACAGTTCCAATCATACTAGACGAATCCTCAGGTTCTTAGCTGTTTATTATTGATAATACATAATAAGTACATTATCCAGTTTATTATTAATATACAACAGAATTGGAGAATCTGCAGATAGACCCCTTAATTTCCTTCTGGACTTCCAATATCTTTTCTTGATTTTTCTTTTCTTTCTGGCCTTGTTTTCTCTTGACTAAGTAACAATACTCAAGAGAACACAAGCTAGGGGCAGTAACTGTCAAGAAAATCAGTTGAATCTCTTTACCACCTACTAGATAATGGTGTTCACAACTCATTCCTGTATATAACTCATTTTTTTCAAATATATCACTTAGATCCCTTGACTTCTGAGACCCTCATATTAGAACCTCAGTACACGTCTGAGCTTGAATAAAAACTGAAGATATTCTGCGTTCTTGGTTCTTGAAGATTCTGCATCTAAAGATTTCAACTTATTTTTTTAAATTAAAGGTCAAGGAATTTTGAATCAATTGTTCTCTTTTGATAAAATAGTAAGAACAGAAGGAAAGACTAAAGAATAGTCTTTAACTGGCAAAACATTAAATAAATATTGGACTTACAAATATTTTCCCTAGACATTTCAGTTTAGCTGCCATATTGTGGTGCGAATCGGCAGATAGGTTTGCAAATGCATTAAACTGGGAGGATAGGTTTAAACATGTAAATAAAAATTGTATCCTGTAAGCTAATACTTTAGGTAAATTACTCAGAAATTTATATATACTTTTGAAAAAAATAAAGTTATTTTAAGATCCGATTTTACAAAATACATTGTATGCAATGGATATATCAATAATCCTTTACCCTTTACCACAAACTAAAATTTTCTCTCTTTATTCCTATTGATAGAGATATATTTTATATATATATATATATATATATATATATATATATATATATATATATATATATATTTTTATTATGATTTTTTTTATTGAAATAACAATACCTCTGTTTTCCAGGCCAGTTTACGGACCACCTCTCTACCATGGTTATGCATATTCTACTGCTGTGAATTCTCCTGCTTACTATCAAACTCCACCTCCAATTCCACATCAGAGCTTCAATACTATCAATTTTAACCAGGTGTAGTATCTTTATTGCTTAGAATACAATTTCAAGTATTTCTCCTACATCCCTACTCAAACCTATGTATTGGCCATGATATATATCCTTGTGTGTAAGAGTTGTTTTGTAATGTTGAATATATTTAATTCAATTTTTTTAAATTTCTTTGCTGGGCTCAATGTCCTTGTTTTTTGGAGCTCCTTTTCGTCAAAGATTATGGTATTTAATGAAGTTCTTCTACATTTTAACATATTCCTCCATATTGCACAGCTCTTTATCCTTTTTCCTGGATATCTGTTATTTTTTTATAGATAACCAGCAACCAGAAAGAAGAGCTGAGCTATCTGAAAAAAATCAGTTGAAAAATCAGTTGCTGAAGAAAATTCGTGAGACAAAAACCATTGCAAACAGGCAACAGAAGCTGCTCAAACAGTGCTATTAAATTACAATGTGTTTGTTGTATAATGAATTACTGGAAATTATATGTATAATTTACACTAAAATATAATTTCTTTAGAGCAGATTGTAATCCACTGATTGAAATTACAGTGAAATGACTTATAGTTCAACTTGAACTAACAAAAATGCCCATAATTAAAGTAGGAAAATTATTAAAATAATCAGCAATTAAATTCTGTTATAAACATTAGCCTTCACTTCAAATTTAAATTGACTGGAATAGAAATAAATGAATTTTATAAACACAATTATACTTAAATGAGTTGCCAACTTTCTCTAATAACTAAGTAAGGGTGGTAACCTATAGATAACCCGTCCTAAAATTCATAGTTAATAATAAATGGAGGTTAAAATTTAAATAAATAAATAATAACTTGTTCGTTTATGACTCTTGAAGCTGGACTGAAAAATTCAAAAGATTTCTGTAATTTTAATGACTCAAATTTTGACGTAAGTGTACTCGATTCTCATCAGTATTCCAGATGTTAATCTTGAAGCTCATCCGCTCCACATGTCTTATTATTGTTAAATCACTCACATGTTGGTATCTCCATTCCAAGATACAAGCAACCCCCTTGGTTGGTAAGTTGCATAGGCATCTAGTAACTGCACTTTGTGTCTGGAAACACAAGAATAATATAAATTTCCTTATTTTCGTGGTAGGCACCTAAAACGTAGGCCCTACCACAAAAATGAGAAGATTAAGAATAAGGTCAGTTGAAGAATAATAATATAAATGTTATACAAGTATGGAAAAAGTAGTTTTGAATATGAAATGGTGAAACCTTTTAAATTTTTTTTAAAACTATTACCGTGAAGTGGGGACACAGTATGGTGAAATTGGTAGAAACATATACTGCTAGGATATTTTAATTTAAATGATACTAAAGGGTAGAACTTTGCCCAAAGAGAGCAAACAGACAAACATACGCCTATATATTTTTCTGTTCGCTATACGGTATGTGTCAGATAATATATTACATTATCTGAGACATACCGCATAGCAAATCGTTTAAAATATTTGTTTAGAAATCACAAAAAACTAATTTTTACCAAAATTTTGAATTAACAAAATTAATAAATTATGATAATGACATGATGTGTCTTAAGTAATATTAGAAAAAATACATCTCGTAAATTTTACAAAAGTGGTTTTCAGATCTGGACATTTATTGAAAAATATTAGGTTTGAAAATTAATTGGTTAAACATTTAGTATACTCTTAAGAGTCTAATAAATTTCACTAGCCTAAAATAATTGATTATTTAAAAATCTCGGAGTGATGTTACCTTTTAATCTACCCTGTGGCTCAAACCCAGGACAATGAAATATATATTTATATTTTTCCCCTTTAAATTTAAAACATAGTCAATACAATGATTTCTAGAGCAAAGACGGTTATCCTGACAGACAATATCCTTTGGGAGATCCGAGCATTCATCTTTTGAGCACAAATCCAGAATTTGTATATTCTGCTGTGGTGAGGCCTGAGCTTGCTAGTTACAATCCTGGAGATTGGTGGAAGAGGTAAAAATGTTAAAATTTCATTAATTAAAATTTATTATTCTAATTCTATTAAGTTATTCTAGTTAAATTATAATAATCTATGAGTGAGTTTTCTAAAACTGATGTTTTCTTAAAACTGACAAAATTTCCATACGTAATTTAATAATTATTACATTTTGTTTTCTTGTATTTAAAACTAGAGTAATGAACAATTCTTAGCATGTAAAAAACATCAATCATATCTGTGTTAACCTACGGCTCAGAATGTTGGTCGTTAAAAGGGCCAACATTCTGTTATACCGAATTGTACACTTATACCGACGGATCCAAGACAAACTCTGGAACAGGAGCAGCAGCCATTTTAAGGGACAATACGTACCAAATTAAATTACCAGAACAAGCGACAGTATATACAGCAGAACTTTACGGAATACTTTTGGCGCTGACAACCGTCCATGATGAAGAAACAAACATGATCACGGTTTGTACAGATTCCTTAATATCCTTACAGAACATTTATAACACACACCCTATTATTCAAAACGTATTTACTCAAATCAACATTCTTCAAAATAAAAACGCACACATTACACTGTTCTGGCTACCTGGACACGAAGACATCGGAACGAGCACAGCTGTAGACGCACTGGCAAAACTGGCTACAGACCGACCCGTGCCTGATGTAAACACTGTGACTTCATCAGACTTTACCTTGGGAAAGAGATTGGTTGAGAAGTAGTTCGAAGTTAAGGGAAATCAAAAACACTACCAAAGCCTGGATAAAAGAACAATTCTCCCGAAGAGAGGAAGTCATCTTATCCAGGCTTCGGATAGGTCACACCCGACTTACCCATTCGTACTTACTAGACAGAAACTACTAGACTGACTACTACTTTAACGGACTTTGATTCTGCTGTTCTTGTGAGTCAGTCGCCTCCGTCGCGAAACTCATAATAAATTAAATAAATAAAAGGGGGCAAGAATCCCTCCTCCTTCAATTTGACCAATGTATATTAAGAAAAATATTTATCCCCTTACTTAGTAACATTCAATGGAGTATGTGATCCAACACAGAATTAGGGGACCAGTTGAAGAACTGTAATATTGTAAGGGTTATCAAGGTTGGATGGCTACAGTACGCCATGTAGATTAAGATTAAGCCACATTGATGAGGTTTCTGCTTGAATTGACTGATATCATTGCAAAATCAACATAAATAGTTATGCTCCTCTATATTTTTTATAAACGTCGGTATTATTAGTAATAAATATAGTTTGTTCAACAGCTCATATTAGTTATTAGTTAGGCATGAGATGTACTGAGTTTGTTAAAAATAAGTAAAAATAACAGCCATAATTGGCAAATTAACTATTTGCTTTAGTTTTTTTTTTTTTTTTTTTTTTTGGGTGTGGAGAAAACACCCAATTCTTATTGAGCGCTTTTGCTTATTTTTGGTACACATAATTTTTTTAATTTAGCATTATGTATTCAGATTTTCATAGCAATATAACACAAACTTTGACCGTTAGAATAATATTAAAAATTTGAGTTTATAGTTTATCCCCTCAGGATGCAAGAATTTTGCTTGTTACCGAACTCATCCAATTGTTTGTGATGTGAATGCTATGCATCAAATTTCATGGCAAATGAACAAAAATTCTCTCTACTATTGTGTTAACAGGTACAGATTGTATATATATATATATATATATATATATATATATATATATATATATATATATATATAGTTAAACATAAATTTTAATAGGGGTCATTTTTCTTATCTTGTAGATAGGTTTGATGAAAATTTGAAGACATTTTCGTTTAAATTTTCATTCATTAAAACAAAAAAGTTTTCTTCAAAGAAGTAATAGATTTATTTAAAATTTATTCTTAAATGATTAAATTCTTAAAACTATATGTTGTACTTTATGGTCAGTAATTTCTTTTAGGCTTGTCAAAAAGACAAAATATTATATAATTTTGTTTGATTGACGTCATCTCATTTTTAAGGAGGTAATATATTTCATACTTACAGAAATCATTTGTAGAATATATTTACAACAAGAAAAAATTATGGACAGTAAAGGGGAGAGGGTTCAAATGTCAGAAACTGCATAAATAAGATTAACTTTTTCTATAAATTATGTACGTTTAACATCCTCATTATCTTTATTATTGCAGGTATGCAAGAAATATTCGAAAAAAGCGACAATCAGGAGTACCAACCTCTTTGTGTCCTACTAGATCGCAGTTTATTATGCCAAAAGCAGCTTTGAACACTCAAGGAAACTGGATGTACATTGTGAATTTAGATCAAGATCAAAAGTATACACAGCTCATACGGAGTGAAACTTGCATGTAAATATTAAATTATATATTTTTTTAGTTCGTTTTTAAAACTAGTTGAAAAAAGAATGGACCTTTGTCTGACGTATTAAAATAACATTAAAAATGGCGTATTAAAACATCATCAGGGAGCCTTAAGAATTTATACAGATGGTTCAAAAACAAAAAAGTGGCACAGAAGGTGTAATCATCGAAGATAAAACATTTTAGGCAAAACTGGCAAATGCTTGAAGCATTTATTCTGCCAAGCTTTATGTGATTTACTGAGCACTGTCATATGTGTTAATTGACTTATAAAGTCCTTTTTTCTCCCTCACAGATGTTTACAGCACTTGCAATGTTGAGATATGCTTGCAAAGTTTGCCACTGGACGGTGTATTGAAGCCATTTCACTGATTACAGATCCGGACATTTAAACAGGTTGCAATGATTCACGTGGTTCATAATTGGCAGGCTGAGTGGTCATATTTGAATGTCTACAAGCTTCAGAAGATAAAGCCAGTTATAAAATCATTGAACTCCAGCTTTAAAAGCTGTTAGAGAAAAAAAGTAGTCCTTACAATACTTGGAATTGGCCTACTTACCTATTCACCTAATGATGAAGCCAGACATACCACATTCAATACAATGCAATATGACATTATCTGTTAAACACTTTTTAATACATTCATTAATTGAAGCACCCTCTGGTGCTCTCCTCATCCCTTCCAAGAGACGGGGAACACCATTTGCAGCTTGAGCCCATTCAGTTTCTCATTTCAAAATATAATCAGTAAGGAAGTAAATTAAAATCAATCACAGTGGTAGCCCAAAGTGAACCAAGATTGCGGCAGCATTGAACGTGTTAACAAACTCCAGAAGACGGGAAAACTTGAACATACAACATGACCTGTATGAACGTTTGATAGATGTTAGCTCACCCTTTGCACATATTTGAGCACATAGAAAAAAATTCAGAATATAGTGTTTTATTACATCTCTATAATTAGCTTTTATGTGTATGAATCATTGCAAAAAAACTACAATTCTTGAAGGAACTGGCTGAAAATTGTTTAAAAACAATCTCAACAATGCGAAACGTCGCAAACATCCATTGATTCTTCCCTACCCTCCCCTTCAACTTACATATTCAATATGGAGACGAGCAGGCAATCCTTTTATTAACAAACAGATTATTTTTTTTATTTTTTTTTTTTTTTTGCGGATTATCTCGTGGTTACAATCCTTTTCCAGCCAGGATATAGGTAAAGCTTTTTCATGTTTTAAAAGAAAAGCCACCATCCCTAGTACGAATCAAACTAACAACACTAGGCACTGAGCCACTCATGGCCATCGGGCCTCCATACTAAATTTTTATAATTCTGCATTGAAAAGACATTTTTTAGTAGGGAACAATATCAGGTGTTAATTCTCGTCAGGACACTAAAAATAATCTTGAGTTTCAGAGCGTCCATCCGTTCTGAGCCTGACAGAAGTATTTTTTCATTGATAAATTCATGCAAACACTGTAAAAATAACATACTCTTTCTACTCACTCAGTACATGCTCTTGTCCTTCCAACCTCTATCCACCCACTCATAGAAATGCTTCCTTCAAACATTCCTTCATTACGATGTCCTTCTGGAACTCTGTTCCCCTCACACTCCCCTTTCTGTCATTCATGCCTCTCTTATTCCATATGACACTCTATAACAGGTATGGGTAACCTTTGACATGTTGTGGGCCAAACTTCAGGGTGTAAATTGATGTTCGCGGGCCGTGTAGATGGTAAATAAAATCAAAAGGTTTGATGTTTGCGGCTTCACACTTTGGTGATCACCGCCACTCGTCTTACCTCCTCGCTTGATTCCGCAGGAGCATGTAATAAACCCCATCTCACTCGATTTTGCTTATTTGGAGTGAGTGTGTGTAAGTAGTGTAATATTTTCTTCTTTTTTTTTTTTTACTTGGGTTTTTCAAAATGCCTCATGGACCGGTTGTTGCCCTCATATGCTCTATAACAATGTATTATCAATCAAATCCTCACTGAATTTTTCTATTTATTTATTCTGATATCTCCCCCCCCCCCCCCCTCCTCATGAGAGATGTTATTATTTGGCCAATCAATCACTCTAATTTCTCAGCATATATTTAATTTTTATTTTTCTCCTCCCAGTTCCTGGCACATATCACCAGTGGTGGGTTTTGATTTAACAGTGAAACTACTGACTCCTGTTTTCAACATTGGCTAGTCAAACTCTATATCAGGGATTATTGTCTATAATAGAGGACCTACTCTTATCTTAGCTAAAAACTAATATCTATGCCATGATACAAAATACAACCGACAGTAAGCTTGCAGCCTCTCTGAGTCGATCGATTACATTCTAACAATATTGAAGTAGATTACCAGCAATTCAAGTTTGAGCACCTCTGATGTAGAGAATTTATAAAATAATGTAGTACATGAAAAATAAGTACTATTGTTTAATAACCTAGGGCACATAAACTCAAAAAAGTAAATTTTCTCATTGGTCCTGATAAACAGCAATTAGAAAAAAAGGAAATGTATTGGTTTATTGTTATAAGTCACCAGAGAAAAACAAAACAGTGTCTTCTTTGAAACATGATTTCTCTGTGAAACATCAAATACTTTTAAGAATTGTCAGAAGTGAAAAATAATTGTTAATGTTTCAGATCTCCTCAATGCAACGGTATTTGTTCTCTTCCAAACGGATATACATCGAAATGCGAGCAACAGTTTGTACAGAAACGCCTAGTAGCTTTGGAAGGTAGCGGAAGGACATTGTACACGGACTTGTTTTGGCTTCCGCATTGCTGCATATGCCAAATTACTCAGAACGTTTGATGAGTAATTCATTTAAAACGTACTTTATACTGCCAATTTAATTACTCGAGAGTAATGAAAAATCAAAAACTTGTTTAAAGTTATATTGTATAATTATGATAAATCTTTTTATAGATTATCATATGTAATTGGTTTAGTAAAACCATGACTGAATGTATATTCTTAATCTTCGATAGAATTAGTATTTTATTTATGCCATATTTAATACGTTTTTATTAAAATAAGAAGTAGTACTTTTAAGATTTTTTTTTTATTTATTTTGTAAATGCTTATTTTAAAATAAAAAAATTTAATGAAGAAAAAAATTTATTGAACTTATAAATGTCTTGTACAATACTATTTGTTTTTTCTTTTTGCAAATGTATAAATCCAATGACTAATTGAAATCCAATGTGATTAATAGTCTGGAATATAGAATAATAGTTTTATGTAATTACTGAATAAAAATAAAAGGTTTAAAAGACAATCATAATTTGTGAAATTTTGAAAAATATAATATCCCTTTATTCAGATAATCACATCTAACATATCCAATAATATTTGAGGAACTCAGAGGTCAAGGGGTCTAAGTAAAAAACTCAATGTTTTGAGAAAAATGGAGTCAAAGTTGAACATGTGTGGTAATAGCAAAAACTAGATTTTTACAGTTCTGATCATACTAGACGAATCCTCAGGTCCTTAGCTGTTTATTATCGATGATACATAATAGGTAAATCATCCGGTTTATGAATAATACGCAAATGAATTGGAGAATACGCACAAATACCCCTCAATTTCCTTCTGGACTTACAAAAGTAGATATTACAAAAGTTACAATACTCATGACAGCTCAACATGCTAGGGGCCAGCAACTGTCAAGAAAACCACTTGGATCTCTTTACCACCCACAAGATTACGGTGTTCACAACCCATTCCTGTATCTAACTCATGTTTTTCAAAAATGTCACTTAGACCCCTTAACTTCTGAAGTCCTCATTTATCAGTAGTCATTAGGAACAAAGCGCTAAATCATAAAATTCTTAAATCGAGTTATGTGCTCTCTGATCATCTCGCAATCCTTTTGTAAACTGTGACAAACATACTTACAAATTTATGCTTGTGGGATCACTTTGATACAAATAATTTCTATTCTTTACAATAACTTCATTTAGAAGATCAGTTTAAAAGTAAATAAGAGTTACCTACTAGGAAAGTGTATCTGGCTGTATGCTTTACTACTTATTCCCTGTGACCATACTTATTTAGTAGTAATGCAATTTTGATATTTCATAACTTCTACCTGTTTTATTTATATCTATAATGTATAATTTATCTTATGAAGTGTAACTTAACTATTCAATGTTTCGAACAATAAAACTTATTTGATAAAGTTCAAATAATTCTATAATGTTTTTTTTTTTTTCCAAATCTTCATCTATCCTACATACTATATATGTATGTATATATATGTATATATATATATATATATATATATATATATATATATATATATATGTGTGTGTGTGTGTGTGTGTTCGCTTACTCCAAACCGAAATAACTATCAGGAATGCTGGGTGCACTTTCGCTCTTCTGAGAAATCCGTTTAGTTATGCAGTTCCTGTGTGACAGACTTTTTTTTTATTGTTTGTCTGGTTCTAAGGCATCATTGCTTTTGATGTTCTCTAATTTAGCAGTAAAATATTCCTGGACGGAGCATATCCTCACTCATGGAATCAGGCTATTATCGTACCGATTCTGAAGAATGGCAAAGACAAGAGGCTACCCTCTAGTTACCGCCCGGTGTCGTTGACCAATTGCATATCAAAAATTTTTGAAAAAATAATATGCAAAAGATTGGTCTGGCTTCTAGAAAGGGAGAATCTACTTTCACCTTACCAATGTGCATTCAGGCCTGGTCACAGTACATTAGACCACATTAGCCGGCTTGAAAACGATATATTAAATTCATTTATACAGAAGAAGTTGGTATTAGCAGTTTCTCTGGATTTGGAGAAAGCATTTGATACCGTCTGGCGAAGGACAATAATACATCAGTTGAGCAATTGGAGACTTCAAGGTCCAATATTGTCACTCATAAAGAATTATCTACGTAATAGACGATTCCGAGTGAGGATAGGCTCAGCTCTATCAGATGAATTCCTACAGGAAAATGGAGTGCCTCAGGGAGGAGTTCTTAGCGCCACCCTGTTCAACATAGCAGTAGATTCGATCAGAGCTTTCATCCCAAATACAGTGACCTATTGCCAATATGCTGATGACATACTCACCTCCACTACATCTAAAGACGTAAATACAGCACAAGACCAACTACAAGACACAATTCAGCGACTTGAACATTGGTGCTCCTTAACTGGGTTTAAGATTTCCACAGAAAAATCCAGCTGTATACTATTTACTCGGAAGAGAACATTCCCCAACCCAAGTCTCAAATTGTACAATTACTATTTACCAGTAGTAAATACAATTAAATTTCTCGGGTTGGTGTTTGATCGGCGTCTGACTTGGATCCCCCACTTAAAAGAACTCCTCATTAAATCTAAAAGATCGCTTAATTTATTGAGGATTCTTAGCAATACAGAATGGGGTGCTGACAGATGCTCTATGCTCACTTTCTATAGAGCATACACCAGGTCACTTCTGGATTATGGGTATCAAGCATATTCATCTGCCAGTAAAACATCATTACAAGTGTTAGACCCGATACATAACGCAGGAATCAGAATATCCACAGGTGCATTCAGATCCATTCCATGTGCCAGCTTTTATGTTGAAGCCAGTGAGCCGCCATTGGAGTACAGGCGTCAGGAATTTTGTTTAAGATTTTACACCAAACTGAAGTTCCTAAATACACCATGCACACAAACATTAACGCAAAACCCATTTATAGCTACTTATAACCGAATGAGAACAAGACAAAGACCACTGAACATCAGAATATTAGACTACGCTGTGAACACAGAC
This sequence comes from Gonocerus acuteangulatus, assembly GCA_946811695.1. Taxonomy (NCBI): domain Eukaryota; kingdom Metazoa; phylum Arthropoda; class Insecta; order Hemiptera; family Coreidae; genus Gonocerus; species Gonocerus acuteangulatus. The sequence continues at coordinate 24,464,359 of OX328126.1, forward strand.
CTACTGACCATTACTTACCGTGGAGAATAAATAACTTAGAAATTAATACAAATTTATCAAAATTCAATAAAACTAACCCTCTATCTAAACTGTTTTACAAGAATAACTTTAATTATCTTCTATCGCTGTATCCAGATGCACTCCTAGCATTTACAGACGGATCAAAATCTAGAGAAGGCACTGGATCAGCAGCTATAATAGGAAATTCAAAATTTGGCGTCAAATTAAACTACAAATCAACCATTTTTTCAGCAGAATTACAGGGAATACTTTTGGCTTTAAGAAATATAACTGTAGTTCCAAATAAGACAATCATCTTATGTTCAGATTCACTAAGTTCTCTACTCTCCCTCATTAACATATACGCGACAAACATACTAGTGACAAAGATATTTCAAGAAATACACGACTTACAAACTTACAGCATACAAGTAGTGCTTTTGTGGATACCCGGACTCATGGATATCTCAGGGAACACAGAAGCTGACAAATATGCAAACCAAGTTACAGAAACACATACAGTCGACGTGGAAGAATTGACGGTACAAGACTTACACACTAACATAAAAACTTACTTACAAAATGAGTGTCAAAAAACATGGACGAACATGACAAACAACAAACTAAAAGAAATCAAGAAAACAGTTTGTGTTTGGCCCTCCAGCAACCGATCGAGCAGAAGAGACGAGGTCGTCCTTACTCGATTGCGTATCGGGCATACATTACTGACACATCGCCATTTAATGACGAGACAGGACGGACCAGTTTGTGACATTTGCAACAGAAACTTGACCATAAAACACATACTAACTGACTGCAAAAAACGAGACGGATTAAATCTACCAAACGACTTGAATGCACTCTTGACGGAAAACAGTCCACACATAAACACAATACTCACTTACCTTAAAGATACAAACATTTAAAATTACATTTAAAACATACACATTATGAAATCTGTAAAAATATCTATGACTTAACGCGAAGTTGCGTAATAAACACAGTTTTTTAAAAACCTAAAATGTGCAATACACATTCACGTATTACCTCTTTTTAAATTTTGGAATAATACAATAGTGTAAAAAATTTTACAAGAATAACTGCAAATACTTATATTTTACTTGTCTAACTGTTACTGGTATCTACTTGGAACATCTGGATAAGAGCGAGTCGCTACATATGCGAGCTCTGTAATAAATAAATAATTTAGCTGTGTCAGATGGATTCAGTTGGATTCTTTTAGTTTTCGGCCAATAATATCTGCTTTAGTAGTAATATGTTTTTTTTTTTTTTTTTTTTTTTTTTTTTTTTTTTTTTTTTTTTTTTTTTTTTTTTTTTAAATAAAAAGTAACACTGAAACCTGAAATTCTGTAATTATTTGTTGTTATAATTAATAAAACTGTCTAAAAACATATTTTTAGACATTTTATCTATATTTATATATATAAATTACCTGTCCATTTGTCCATCTGTTTGTTCCTTATACAAATCCACACCGTTTGACCAATTTGTACCAAACTTGGCAAACATGTACTTCTTGATACGGGAAATCTCCTAGGCTAGCACAAAATCTTCTAGGCTTCACAGTTCGGAAGTAACGAGTTCGAAACTGTCAAATACAGAAGAGTGAATTCTCAGAAATCGCCATTTCTTTCGTAGGTGGAGATTAGCAAGCCACCAAAACTTTCTTTTTTTTTTTTTGCGAAAAGTTTTTCTTTTGCGAACAAAACTTTTCAATTTTAACCTTCGTATGTTTACCTAAATTATAGCCATATATTCTCATAATTTGGACAAATAATATCATATAAGATCAATTGTCTTAATTTCTGATGAATATGTAGGACAACACTGGGCTTCTAGAAGCCATTAACCAATTTTTTTTTTTTTTTTTAAGTTTGGTATGTTTATCTAACTTCCAAAACTTTTTAGTTTTAGGAAAGTTTTTTTGTTTTTCTAAATTATAGCCTTATATTCTTAGAATTTTGACTAATATATATTAATAAATAATTTGAAATATTAAATTTTTGATCTGTTGACTTTCCAGTTGCCATTTTCTTTCCAGTGTTGCCTAGGTAGAGATTAGCAAGCCAACAAAACTTTTTTTTTTTGCGAAAGGTTTTCCTTTTGCGAACAAAACTTTTCATTTATAAACTTTGTATTTTAATCTAAATTATAACCGTACAATCTCAGAATTTGGACAAATAATATCACATAAGATTAATTTTCCCCTTTCTTTTGAAGATGTGGGACAACACTGGGTTCCTAGAAGCCATTAACCTATTTTTTTTTTTAAGTTTGATATGTTTCCATAGTTGATTATTTTTATTTGCAAATGGCATTTTATCACATGCATTTGCTTAAAAAAAAACTATGTCTTCAACATTAACCCATGAATCTGCACAGAACTTTAATAATTTAAATACTTTTAGTTCTTTACCATACCACCTAAAATCATCTATAGGTGACATAGAAAAAGTTTGTGTTTATCTGAATTATAGCCTTATATTCTCAGAATTTGGACTAATATCATATATTAGTAAGTAATTTAAAATATTAAGTATTTGATCTGTTGAATTGCAGGTTCCCGTTCGTTTTCCATAGTTGATTTTTTTTTATTTGCAAATTGCATTTTATCACATGTATTTGCTTAAAAACTATGACTCCAACATGAACCCATAGATCTGTTCAGAACTTTAATTATTTAAATATGTTTAGTTCTTTAATGTGCCACCTAAAATCATCTATATGTGACATGATATTTAAACATTTGGGTCATTCCATGACAAATCAAACCAACAAAATGGGATTTGACACCCATGATCTCAGATTTTAATGAAACTTGGCATGTTCGTTCCTTTCATGGATATAAGTAAGAATATAAAATAGTTTTGCTCATACTCAAATAGTTCACTTGTATGCCCTGCTAAAGTATTTGAAATTTTGCAGTTATCATCGATTGGACAAAGGAAGTGCACTTAGTTCTAGAATATAAATCATACCTATCGACCAATGTTGATGACATTTTTTATGACAATACTTCAATAAATATGGAAGCCAGAAAAAAATAATATAATCATAAAGTAATTACAAATGGTCTGAAAAAATCCTAAAGTGTTGAAATACATTTTTTAAGAATTAAATATGGCGTTGCACACTAAATGGAATATCATCAAAAGGTAAAAAGATAATTACTAAAGTATTTTTTTATTATTATTCTAAAAGGTATACACTATCACATGAAAAAATAAAATTTATTTTTTAATTTTTTTTTCCGTTGAAGACAAAAAATTGTTCAATTAAAATTTTAGCTAACAATATATTATTTTTTATAATACAGCAATTTAATTTTAAAAACTATAAAAAATAACCACTGTTACCCAAAGTTACAAACAGATTTTGTTGAGTACAGTCAATGGGTTTCGCTTGATCGAAGTGAAATGTTCTGATGTTCCAGCACAGGGTTATTGATAAATTAATAGAAAAACTGAACAAATTAATACCGCATTCATAGCTGCATTGATAAATCACAACCTTCTTCAAAAATTTGAAGAATGTAGCCTCCCCAAATTCAGCTGTTATCTCAATGGATTTTAGTCAAAACTACCTTTGGACCTCACATTCATGCAAAATCACCCTGTAATGATTCACTACAAGGATACAAGCAATGAAAAACTAATTTTATCACTTTGTATCGTTTCTGATGACCTTAAATATGATGTGAGCATGGCATATAGTATCCAAAAAACTAAAATTGCTATTCAGAATGAGAACTACATACCTACATGTACAAAACATTCATTACTTCAGTGAAGGGTTTGCTGGGCAATATAAAAAGAAATACAACTTAATTTTTATCACATGTAACTGCACACCAATGACTAACATTAAAATTTGAAATATTAAGTTTTTGATCTGTTAACTTGCTGGTTTCAGTTTGTTTTCCATAGTTGAATTTTTGATTTGCAAATTGCATTTTATCTCATGCATTTGCTTAAAAAAAAAAATCTATGTCTTTAACATTAACCCATGGATTATCCGAACTTATAGCAGGCTCAATATCTACTTGGCTCATACGGAGAATTGTAGTGTTTGTCATTAAACCAGATGCAACATTAGCAAACTCTACTGAGTTTTTTACATTTTTAGTTTCAGATTTGCTAATAACTTCCATTAGAGACCAAGGATTTTACTCTTTCTCCCACCATATCTACTACACGTTTGTCATGAGCTGTAGTAAAATATTTCCGCTAAAACTTTTTGTGAAATTTTTCTGAAAGTATGTAAAGCAATCTTGACATATATTTATTTTTAAACTGAGACGACGGTCCATCACTGTAAATAATTTCATTTACTGACAAATCATTATTTTTTATTATTATATCATATAATCTTATCAAAAGTGCGTATACAGAATTCATACCTCTATCTTTAGTATTGGAACAAATGAGAAAAGTAGTGCATTTGTTTTTCAAACATAATGCTGCTGTAAATAATTGAACAGTTTCTCATGACCACAATCCTGATTGAATTGTGAACGGACGTTTTCTTTTCATTAATCATTTATTTATTTTATTTAATTCATTTATATTCATTCTTTTTTTATTTTATTTTATTTATTTCAATTAATTTATAATTTTGAGATAGTTATTTGTTTCTTTTTCAATATTATTGTTACTATTTTTATTTGTATTATTATTATAGTTGTTATCATTACGCTATCATATTTCTCTATTTTAATATTATTATTATTATACTTTTAAAACTCAGAAAAAAATTATAAAAAAAAATGTATATTACTTTGATTGTAATGCAGGCAGTATTGGAAGATGGAACCTGCAGAACCTAAATAATCTCCTACAGTATAGGGATACTATATTGTGGAACAAAAAAAGAAAAAGCCATTCAAATTGTTCCTTATATAAATCCACACCGTTTGACCGATGTTGACCAAACTTGGCACACAGGGATATGGGAAGTGTCATAGGCAAGGTGAAAATAGTCTAGCAGCTGTATGTTTGTTCCTTAAAACTATATAATATAAAGTTGGTGTAGCATGGCACACTGGGTAACAGCTAGTGATCATATAAAAAATCCAGAATTAATAAATCTACATATATATAAAAATCACCTGTTTGTCGGTTTGTTTGTCTGTCTGATCGTTCCTTATACAAATCCACACCTTTTGACTGATTTTAACCAGACTTAGCACACACAGGTAGGTCTTTATCTGTGGAGTATATTAGGCTAGGTCAAAATCATCTGTCTGTCTGTTTGTTCGTTATACAAATGACAGGGGTTGATCTATTTTGACCAAACTTGGTACAAAAGTAGGCCTTGATCCGGGGAGTGTTAAAATCGTCTAGGACACACAGTTTGGAGGTCAAGAGTTCGAAACTGTGAACCCGAATAGTTACAGATTTGCGTTCTTAGATTTTAATATTACTTATTTGTTTTCTAATTTATTTTTGCTTTTCTAGATACAGAAAGTAGGCATAGCACGGCATGATGGATTAGTCATCTATAAAATTATTGTATGATGCAAAGGACTTCCAAAGGTCAGTTGGTCAGTTCAATCGTTAATTTTCATACAGTTTAGTCGGCTGTTTTTGGTGATACATCTCGTTCGGTTGTGAGTTGATTCATGGGAAATTCCTTTCAGTGCTATTCTAAATGAATTTCACCACTGTGAATTTATAATTCATTCTGGCTAGGATTATGTTGGGGAGGCTTGAGTCCAGACTCTATTGTAATATTTAACCTGCTCTCAGTATGTATTGTGAACAAGTTATAATTAAAATAAAAACTCTTAGTTGTGACCGAATAAAATAATTGCAAGTATAAAACTGACCTAAGGAATGAGTGCCGTATAATTAGGAACAGTGGGTTCAGTTTTTTCCCCCTTTTCTGAAAAGTGCAATATTAATAACAGAGTTATTTCAAGAAGTAGCCAATTTTTATTTTGAGATATTTTAAATTATATTTGATAAGTTATTTATTTAAAAAATGTCAATTACATATTTTATGAAAAGTAAAATTGTTTAAAGGACAATTTTTATTTCCCCTATGTATAATTCTTCACTACCCATAACCCCAGCCTTCGTTAATATTAATTTTTTTGTAACAATAATAATATATCTAGGATACTCCTCTTAGGGTACTGCTGGTTTCCTTTTGTGGTTCCTAAAATCTTCCTTCTCTAAGAGATTTTGTTTTATATTTATCCTGAAAGATTAAAACCTACCAATAACTGCTTCTATTCCTTTACTAATCACAGTAGGGATATGAACAGAACTGCGATAAAATGTCGCAGCTCCTGGGAGTCGGACTTTTTAATATTTGTAATGAACAGCTGACTCAATTATTAATTTCAATTATCAATTTACTAACTCTCAGTGCCAAGGGTCGTGGTTCGATTCCCACTAGGGATTGGTGGCTATTCTTTGGAACAAAGAAAAGGCATCAGCCCTAACCTGGCTAGAAAAGGGTGGTGACCTATAGATAACCCGACCTAGAATTCTAAGTTAATTATAATGGACGTTAAAATTTAAATACAAATTATTATTAATAGGGTCTCCCGTGGTCCAGTTGCTAGTGCCTTAGATTCATAAGCGGGAGATGGTGGTAAAAAAAAAATGTTCGCGTGAATGAAATAGTAATACTTAGATTTTTGCGTTCATTAGCTAATAGGTACACTTTTTATAGGTTTTCTAACACAGGGTAACGAATGAAACCATTTTAAAAGCGATATATTTAACCGTTTTTGAGGAAACATTTTACAACTAGTTTTGCTAAGTAATTTTCGGTACGGGTACCTACTTAGAAATGGTGGATTTAGTCGAAACGTTTTTTTAGATGTTTTACATTTATACAAAATAATATATTTAAATTTTGGCTTAAGTATTAGAATTAGAATAAAAAATATATATATTAACAGGCAAGACAAATTTTGGAATTTTCTTTAATATCTCGAAAACGACCAGGAAATCATGTTACGTGGACGGTAATCATTCAAAAGCTTCCTAAAGTCTCTACAAAAATAGTTCCTAAGACTTTTTCTATGGAGTTATGTCAGATGGAGAAATAAGTGCTTAAAACATCGAATGTGTAGATTTTGTTGCTATGAACGGTACTTTGTATATGTTTTCCTCTGTTTGTTCTTTTTGCAATTGATTTTAACAGAAAATGAATTTGGCAGTAAAACAAGAAATGTAAAATTAGAAACAATTATTGGTTGCTTGTAATGGAATTTTCCGATCGTAAGTTGAAAATGGCGTATTGGCCAACTTTCATGATAAACGGGAACCGGTTTGTTTATGTGGTATGCCTGGTCGCGTTGACATTTCAGTAATTCCGGATAGCGTCATCGGTGTGACGTCATAAGAGGGGTTTCTTCTTACAGGGTGGGAGGAAAAGCGCTAAAATAAACAACAAAAACAATTACCCAGCATTGCTTGCAAAAAAAAAAATATATATTGCAATGTTTTTGCTACATTCTGAGTGTAAACTTTGTCACCTACGGCGGAAATGATCTTGGCCACATGAGTTATGTAAATTAAACGACCATCCCCCGTGGTAAATGGTTCTGTAGGAAGCTGATCCTGAGCCTGAGAGGGAGGGTGGGGGGAAGAGGCACCGTTACGGGCTATGGATGGGCACAGCTGTCGACGGACAAAAAGAAGGCACAGAAAAAAGGTAGACCCGAAGCCCGGTAGCAGCCAGTTCGTCTACCTACATCTCCGCAATGGATTCAGGCCTCCTAACAAGTACACACCAATATTTAAGGAAAATTTAAATCATCTTTTCTACTGAGCCAATGCAAAGAATTCAAATTTGTTTAGTCGCATCACGGAAGAATGCCTGACTAGCAACTTGTTTCCTTGTAAAGTTTAATACAGGGCCACCAGATGGGGGGGGGGGCAGCCGGGTACAGTTGTCCCGGGTCTCGCTAAGTGGAAAAAATGTATAGGTTATGAGCTTGTAAAAAGAATGGGATTTAGAAATATAGTCGGGCGTAGCCTATATTTATTGGAATGGCATCTATATTTTTTTTAATGTACATAAGCGACAAAACAAGTGCAGTCCCAGAATAGTATATTCCATTAGGAGTCGTAATAAAACTACAAGTACCGAAAGTTACCTTTACTGCACCGGTTTCGGCTTTTATTCTCATTTCTCTCAAAACTCAAGATGAAAATCATTTTAAAATGTCCAAAATCCTATATCAAAGTACAAGAATTTTCAGTCTGGAGAAGTAGGGGCCCGCCTTTGAGAAGGGGGGCCCGTGATCTGGTCCCGGGTTCGGCTCTGAGATGTGGATGCCCTGGTTTAATGTTTAAATTATTGATATTTTACCTTCGAAATTGTAGTTCTTTTTCTTATAAACTTAAATTTACAAACTCTTTTATCTTTTAGCGCGGTTCCTCCCTCCCCATAGGGAGGAACCCCGCTTATAAAGGTGATACAATGAAACAATCCGGAAGTGCCGACTAGAAAATTACGCGTTTCAGAACCCCTAGAGACCGAAAATAACGGTGGTTCAAATTTGTATATATATATATATATATATATATATATATATATATATATTATATATATATATATATATATATTATATATATATATATATATATATATATATATATGTATATATATATGTATATATATATATATATGTATATATATATATATGTATATATATATATATGTATATATATATGTGTATATGTATATATATATATATATATATATATATATATATATATATATATATATGTGTGTTCGCTCTGTAGCTCCCAGACGAATGGTCCGATTTTGATAAAATTTGGTACAAAAATCTTTCGTCTAATTTGAAAGGTCAAGTTCGTTAACCAGCAAAATCCGCCTACTGGAAGATGGCGTTTGGGGCGAAATTCGCGCCAAAAAAAATCGTAACGCTTACGTTTTTGATTTCATAAGCTTGTAAGTACTCGTTTTATATGCTTCATGGGATAGGAAAACGAATGAAACCATTTTCAAGGCGATAGCTGTAACCGTTTTCGAGAAAATGGGAAACATAGTTTTTGAATACCGTTTTTGGTTTGGGTACTTAGAATCATGGGATTCAGTTGAAACATTTTCTGCATGTTCTACTTTCATCAAAACTAATATGTTGAAATTTTGGTTACGTTTGGAGTTAAGGAAGGGTTAGAATAAAATATTTTATTAACAGACATAAAAAGTTTTGGTAATTTTGTTTACTTTCCTTAATATCTCGAAAAAGGTTGAGAATCTTGGTAAACGGAAGGATACCATTAGAAAGCTTATTAAATGTTATAAAAAAAAGGTTTTAATGAAAGTTTTGATTAGGCGATGTCAATCGGAGAAATAAGAGCTTAAAACTTTAAAGTAATTGATTTCGCTTATTCGAACTGTTCTTTTTGTCTGTTTTTTATTCCTTGTTATTTTTAAATTGCTTATAGTTGGATAATGTATTTGAAAATAAAACAGGTTAAGAAAAATAAGAAAAACAATTTAATGTTAGAGATATGGATTTCCAAGATATAGCTTTTCAACTGCCTAGCGTCCTTCCTAGGGAGGGTTGTTTGTCTTTGATTTTGGTACTTAGAATTATGGGATACAGTTGAAACATTTTCTGCATGTTCGAATTTCATCAACACTAATATGTTGAAATTTTTGTTACGTTTAGAGTAAAGGAAGGGTTAGAATAAAATATTTTATTAACAGACAAAAAAAGTTTTGGTAACTTTGTATACTTTCGTTAGTATCTCGAAAACCGTTGACAATCTTGTGAATCGGAAGATTACCATTCGAAAGCTTACTAAATGCTCTACAAAAAAGGTTCTGAAGAAAGTTTTAATTAGGCGATGTCAATCGGAGAAATAAGTGCTTAAAACTTTAAATTAATTGATTTCGTTTATTCGAACGGTTCTTTTTGTCTGTTTTATTCCTTGTTATTTTTTAATTGCTTATAGTTGGGTAATGTGTTTGTGTGTGTGGTAACAAGAACCATTTATTGTTAGAAATATAGATTTCCAAGATTCCAAGACCTTGTAACTAGCGGGACCTAGTGTTAGCCGACCCTTCCAGGTAAGATCGTATATCATGACCTTTCAAGACTTTACAACATACAGGAATGGCGTTAGTGACCTTAAGGGTTGACACGCCATTATAATAATTAATTTAAAAAAAAAAAGACTAGTGGAACCAAAATAATAACTGCTTCTATTTTAATCTTTCCAAATTAGACTAGGGATATGAACGGAACCGCGCTATAATGATGCAGTTCCTGCGAGACGGACTTTTTATCATTGAATCTCTAAAGAGGCCGGATTTTCGTCCCTAAAAGAGCCTTAATGCACAGAAAAAGTTGTCGAAAATAATTGTTTACTTTTATTTTAAAATAGTATTTATTAAATTTTACTTTTATTTTCATTTTGAAAAAAGTAAAAGTTATAAAATAATTTTGTGGGCTTAAATATTTTTTAAAAACGTTTTTTTAACTGTTATTTTTCAACTTAAAAACTACAACTTTTAAAGTAATTGTTATTAATATACTTAATAGGAAAAAGGTTAAAGGAATAAATTAAAGCTACTAATGGTTATTTTTTGTTTTATAGCAACAAAAATATTTAAGTGAATAAAGAAAAATAAATTTTTAAACTCAGAAAATTTCACTTATTTTTCTCTTATTCAACCCTAAAATTGTTGATTAAAATACTTAAAACCTTTATTTCCCATTGAAAAAAATAAAAGTATTACTTTAACTTTTATCTAATTTTAAAAGTTCCTAAATAACTTTTACTATTAAAACTTTAAAATAAAAGTTTTTTTTTTAACTGTTATTTTTTATCTTAAAAATAAAATATTTTTTTTAACAGTTAAATTTGAAATTTTTCGATAAAATGATAAGAGTTTCGATCCCCGCACAGAGAAATTAAAAAAATGTGAATTAGGCATTAAAAACACAAAATACAACCAAAAAAAGTTGAGCTCTTTCTCATTTAGGTGGCAAGTTAAATATAAAACATCATTTTACAGCTACAATAATTTAAGAAATCTACAGGAATAGTAATAAACACTTTTCATTGAACGAAAACAATCCTTCCGAAAGTTCAAGTGCAATTATCCAACTGAGGTGGTCTAATCGAAATTTAGGACACAACCTTATTGTTAGAACATTTTTTAGGGGTTTGTATAATCACTTTACTTTTTCTACGATTGTACAGCCGTTCCAGACATTTAAAAAAATCCAAAAATCCTTTTGTATGTTGATAAACTATTTTCTTGTAATACTTCTATTCCAAACGTAATAAAAAATTATATGTCGTAGTTTGAATGAATGTAAGACGTTTGAAAAAGTGTCAACTTCTTTGTCATTTTGGAGTATCCAAGAACAAAATTCTAGTCTTTTTCTAGTTTTTTTTCCAAAAACAGTTAAATTCATCGTTTTAATGATGATTTTATTCGATTCCCTTGATAAAAATCCATTGAAAGAGTGTCCCTGAAACCGCAAGCGCTACAATTTTTTGTCTGAAAAATAATTCAGAATGAAATCGAATTCAGTAATTAAAGAAGAAGATAAAAAGTTCACTAATTATTGAAATGGTTCTTCATTCATCCACAAAAATTCCGGTAGTCGTTTGGTTCGAATCAGTTCCTTATCCCGCATCCATTCCTTATACGAAACCAACATGTTACTCTCTGCTGGATTCCTAGCCACAATGGCATAAGCGGCAGTGATAAAGCGGATTTGGCAGCAAGACAAGCAGTAAACGAAGGCATTCCTTACGCGCACATCCTATGGTCGGATGCTGTGGCTCATCTAAAAAATCTGATTCACTCAATGTGGCAATACGAACGGCTTGCAAATAGAGATAGCAAATTAAGAGAAATAAAATCCACTACCTCGGCTTGGAAAACCTCGTCCCAAGGCAGCAGGCGGGATGAGGTGGTTCTGTCGAGAGTAAGAATTGGCCATACTAATCTCACCCAATCTTACTTATTCAAGCGGGAAGAAAGGCCTGAGTGTACAGCATGTGGTGAAGATCTAACAATTAAACATATTTTCACGGACTGTAGAGCCTACGAGGAGATTCGAAATCAACTGGACATTCATGGTACTCTCTTTGATATACTTGGAGACGACCATGAATTGTGTCAGAGAACATTGAGATTCCTTAGGGCTACAGATCTGTTCATAAAAATATAATTGATAAGTAATTGAAATTAAAAGAGAACGTAGAACTAGAAAATAGTTGTGAATGGGTGTGTCCGTCTGTGAGTATGTTTGTGTGTGTGTGGGTGTTATTCAGAGTGTGAGCGTTTTAAGTATTTTTAACCAGTTTTAATCCTTACGTTATATCCTCTATTTAAAATTACTTAATAAATATATATTGATTTGATTAATTTTTTTTTATTTCTTTTTTTATTCTAACAGGCACCAATGACCCTAGTGGTTAAAGTGCCTTAAAAGAAAAGAAAAAAAAAATCCTTATACGCTTTTTAATCAGTTTTTCCTTGACTCCTTTCCCTCTTCTTTATTACCAAAGCCAATGTTTTCATTAAGATAGCTTAGATTTTAGATTTAGGTTAGTTTTTGGAGAGTTGAACGGAGCAAACCCACTGGAAGGTATTAAGCATTAAAGTCTCCAAGTTGAGTATCTGACATTATGGCTTTGTGTTTGAATATTTATTTATTTTTTTAATTTTTAGAGATGATTGTGGTGTCGTCTGTATTATCTTTATACACATGATTGTAGTATTACAATAGGTAAGTCAGACTTAAAAATGTAAAATAATTAATTTATTAACGCCTTAGATTCTCATGCGGGAGATGGTGGGTTCGAGTCCCACCGGTGACAGGAATTTTCTCATCTAACGATTCGTTGAGAAAATTCCTTGCTGCACCAAGGAATGGTTGTCAGCGCTAATGGCCCAGATGTCGGTGCGCCGTAAAAAAACGAAAAAAAATACATTATTGAAACGAGTTATGTTAATTTGAATATTGTATGTTAGGTTTCTTTAGTTATGATATGATAGGCTTGATAAGGGATTCAGAAGGTTGTGATTCGATAGAGATTTATTCGGAAAATTTGGAATTGCTGATGTATTAGGTTGGAAGAGATAAATTGTCTATCTGTCTCTAGTAGAGATGGGCATAATTGTATTTATAAATAAAAATACGAATTTATTCGTACTTCATATATTTGTAAATACGAATATAAATAACTTCGTATTCATAAGTGTGAATACGAGTTTATTTGTATTCACGTATATTAAATATAAAAATACAAATAATATTTTATTCGCAAATTTTCCTGCTAATACAAATCAATTCACAGAAAAAATTGTAAATAATCACAAAAAATGTGAATATTCACAAAACATCAAGTGATTACAATAAATTCACATTAAAATATATGAATACAAATTTAGTCACATCATAATTTGTGAATACAAATTTATTCACAATAAAATTCGCAAATAAATTATGAATTTATTCGTATTAAGGATAAGACGATTCAGTTTTTTTATGGACCACCAGAGGTACAGATGGTCAACTATGTCCCTGCAGCGCGGATGGTGGTGCCGCGGTGGGCTCAGGGTAAAAAAAAAATAAATAAATAAATAAAAAAATTGAATCTAGGCGCTGATAACCTAGACGTTAAGCGCATTAAAAAAAGGTAATATCATCTTATAGTTAATTCGAATAAATTCATAATTTATTTGCGAATTCTTTTGGGAATAAATTCGTATTCACACTTATGAATACTAATTTATTTATATTCTTATTTACAAATATATGAAGTACGAAAAAATTCGTATTTTTATTTATAAATAAAAAGGGGCGAGGTTAGCTCAGTGGTAGAGCACTGGACTAATAAGTTGGAGGACCTGAGTTCAAATCCCGAGCAAGCACTAAAGATTTTTTCTTCTAGTGTCTTCGTTCATGGGTTGAATTCGGCCTCCCTGACATCCCTAGGCCAACCCAGCCTTTAATAAATGTATCAGTGGGTACCTTGGGTGCTAATGGCCCTAGCAGTCGAAGCAGCCAAGGGGAAAATCAGGCGGCCGGATCATAGTACTGACCACACTATCTCCCTAGTGTGCCGTATGGTCATGAATCAGATACCTCTATAGTATATGCCTCTCAGGGCCCTCGTGGCCTGTTACGGGATTGATTGATTGATTTATAAATAGAATTATGCCCATCTCTGGTCTCTACAAACAGGAAAATTTATCTGTCATTTTCATACTACATCTTTCTAGAATTCTTTGTGCAGAATAAAGAACTAAAATATAAATAAGTAAACCCCCCAAGTAAAAATCCCGGTTTACTTTCTTATATTTTAGTTCATTGTTATTTTGCGTAAGTAATTTAATAAAATGACTACAAACTATGAGATAACATGTAGTTTGTGCAGGGACTTTTCATTAATAGTGAACTAAAAGGAAAATTAGTTAAATTTTATGGCAGTCGATGTATTTCCCTTAGCCAGAAGAACCCCCAAGGTTTCATAGGCCATATTAAGACCATAGTCTCCCTGAAGTTGATTTGCACTTCCAAAAGTAAATAAAACCTGGATTCAGAAATTCCAACTAAAATGTATGAAGATAAAACAAAACAGTCCGCAACAAAGATTTAATTTTCAAATCCACAGTAAACTATAATAAAACTTTGCTGCGTTATTATTTATGACACTAATTTGTGCACGACAAAGACTAGTATTTACTCAATATCAGAATCCTTGAAAATGTTGACCAGCAATCGTGTTAAACATAAACGGAATTGGCAACTAGAAGTAATGTCTACGATATGAATTTGTATTTGAGCCTTGTTTTCCGAAATTGTTTTGCAAAAAAATTAGTTTTGTTCTGCGTTCTTCACGTTTCACCGTCCAGCGATCTTAAACATTGCCCTATTCGTATCGGAGAAGAGTTTAACGACCAGAATTCTAGTATAAGACTTGACAGTTTACAGATTTTTTAACGTATTAAATATAAACTGCCTGTACCAAGTCCATTAATGAGACCTGATCCTATGAGAATGCCATAAGCTACAAGGTGATGTAGATTAGGAAGGAGAGAGGATATCCTGGAGTGATGGTGGCAAGCTGAGGATAATGAGGAGCAGAAACAGCTGTTCCGGAGACTGGCGGGCAAAAAATATCTGGAACATCCAGCAACGTCAGTCAACCACTGGCAACCATTTCCTCGAATCTAACTGAATCACTCGATAACGCGAGGTTTAAAAGGGTCGGAACATAAATTTTGGATGGAAAAATGGTATGTACGTTGCAAAATTCTCAGAACTTTTGTTTCATCTCTATGACTGGACAAAGTGAAACTGCTGACGTCAGGAATATTATAGAAAAGTTAGCATTCATGCAAATTTAAACATTTTACAAAAGCTTTGCCCTAAATAATAATTTGCCCATAACGTCCGCTATATTTGTATATTGAAGCGAAGCTCGGTATACATCATGACTATCAAAGGAGACGTTTGTCTACTAAAAATGAACTAAATCGGTCTATGCCCATACTAATTGGCCGCAATTTGTCTTATATTGTAACGAAACTGGGTATACGTCATCTAAACTGAAAGATGTGTTGTAAAAATAAACTAAATCACTCTCATTAGTAGGAGAAAGTTACTCCTGAACCAAATTATTAATTTGCCCATACCGGCGGTTTTTGTACCTCCTAGCAACGAAACTCTGTAGACAACGTGCCCAACCAATGAGGAACGTTTTGTAAAATAAAATCAAAATCGGCCAAACAAAAGTTTCAAGAAGAGAACATTTCCCAATGAGAAATGTTCTCTTCTTGAAACGGGACAGTTCTCAATCTTCTCAATAGCCCTGAAGATGGCTTGTATAACAAGCCGAAACGTTGGCGGCAATAAATATACATTTTAGCAAATAAAATGTGTTTTATTGAATAAGAACACTGACCGAAACCCCGACGATCAACGCTTCCAACAGAAAGAGAGTTTTTATTTTTTGTTGGGTTAATTAACGAAAAATCAAATGCCTGTCGTTATCATTTTTAAATATCATGTATAAATGTCTAAGTATTAGCTATTTAATAAGGCCATCGATGTACAGGCTACCATCGGAATGTGAGTCGGCCAAATTGTAGGGAAATTTAAAATTTGTCCTGAGTCTACACACTTTAAGTAGACGCTTTATTGATAAATCTGTAATTCGGAATGTACGTGTAGGTCTTTCACGTCTTGACATAATGTAGGAGTGTGTCAGTCGTGAATGGCCAATCCTTGGTCGGCATAAAACTACTGCTTCCCGTCTATTTGATCTTTTACTGGATGTCCATTCATCTAAAGTGTGGTTGATTTCTCGAAGCTTGTTGTCAGTCGAGTTGTACCTGGATTCTTGCCATATCTCTTAAACCGGCCTGAAGATCCTGGTGTGTCGTGTAGTGCACGCCTGGTGCTGGTCGTCGAGTTGCTACTGTAGCGGAGCTTGTTTTAAATGATATTTTTCCGCGGGAGAAAAGCCCGCTGCACTAAAGTTTTAATGGAGCTTTCCCGCGGGAATAATTTTTACCGTTAGAGTTTTGTGAGTTAGTATCCAGATAGTGAGCAGATAACCGGAGGATTCGGCATCTCAGCAGATTAAGCCAAGTGTCGTTCCCCTAGCAATTTGTATCCTGCTGGCTGCTCCGAGAGATCCACCAAAACCAGCCCAACATCTCGGTGCACTAGGATTTATCCGCAAGTACTGAACTTTTTACTAGATTTAAGGCAGCTTGCGATAACCCTAGGTTACCTTCTCAGTTCAAGCAGTTCCAGCGAGATCCAAGCTCCCGGCTACCAACTCTCCGCATGGAGATCCGCACATCTTCTCCAGTGACGTCATACCGTACTATTGAACTCCGATAACTATGATTCTAATTTATGAACACTTTTTATTTATGAACAATTATTTATTTCAATTATTAATTGACAGTGTCATTTTATTTATTTATTGAAGTTTAATTTTATAATTTTATTTATTCAAGAGGAATATATTTATTATTTTATGAACACGCCCATTATTTATTTATTCTTTGTTGGGACCTTCTGACCAATATACAGACAATTAATTAACCCCAACAAGTGGTGACCCCGATAGTGTTTATTGTTTTGGTTTTTTTTTTTTTTTTTAAATAAATTGTCAGCATGCCAGATGAGCAGGAGCAAGTCAAGCCGGACATATCTGCCTTCGCAGGCCCCACGTCGCGTCTACCCGGATTTTATAAATCAAACCCCACGCTATGGTTCTTGCAAGCAGACGCAGTTTTCGCTACGTCAAGAGTGACGTCTTCACAAATTAAATTCCAAGCCGTCGTGGCTGGGCTTGAACTTGACGTCTTGACGCAGGTGGCGGACCTACTCACCGGTAACTACGAAGATCCCTATAAACAGTTGCGTGACCGGTTGATTACAATTTATGGTGAGTCCGAGGCGCAGCGGATTAAGAAGCTTCTGCAGGACACACAGCTAGGGAGTCAACGCCCATCGCAGCTATATCGCCAGATGCTACAGTTAGCGGGACCAACAATCAGCCAGGAGATGGTTTTAACACTGTGGCGCAGAAATCTTCCTCCGCGTGTGCAGGAAATTTTAGCGGCCACCAAACAAGAAGACGTGGACGCACTAACTTCTGTCGCGGACAAAATAATGGAGGTTGAGCGACCAGAAGTCTACGCAGTCTCAACACCCGTAGCATCAACATCAGGTGATCCCATCACAAACGCAGCCATCATGGAGGAGCTGAGGCGTCTTCGCGCTGAGGTAGCTGATCTTCGGCGGCGAACAAGATCTTCCAGCGGTAGTCGACGGGACTCTTCTCGGGAGCGTGGTCGCTCAAAGTCCCCAGGCCGGAAATTTTGCTTTTTCCACAGGAAATTCAGGAGCAGGGCCAGGAAATGCACACCGCCTTGCGACTGGAAATCTCAGGAGAAGGAGGATTTTTAGAGGGGCCAACGGAACAAGCGGCAGCCGTTGAAGCCCACCCACAACGCCGCCTGTTCATACTTGACAAACGGACAGGACTGAGATTCCTTGTGGACACTGGTGCTTCCATCTCCATTCTGCCTCGCGATCCCCGCAAGCATCGGGAAGCTTCTGAATACACCCTTGTTGCCGCGAATAACACCCCTATCCCAACCTACGGCGAGAGAACCCTACACCTGGACATTGGTCTCCGACGCGTATACCCTTGGACTTTCGTCATAGCAGATGTCAGACGTCCAATCCTTGGAGCGGACTTCCTTTTTCACCACGGTCTCTCCGTTGATATACGGCGCATGCAGATCAAGGATCAAAACACAGGCCTCAAATCCAACGGAAAGGTCTCCACAGTCTCAGTGCCTTCGATCTCCACGATTCCCGGCAGTTGTCCCTACGCCCATCTCCTTCGAGAGTTTCCAGGCATCACAAGGCCTACTCCTCTTCGTGGACCTCCTAGAGACAATGTCGAGCACCAGATCGAGACTAAAGGCCACCCGGTTAGCAGCAAGTCCAGACGCCTTCCTCCTGAGAAGTACTCCGTCGTAAAGGAGGAGTTCCAACGGATGATTAATGACGGCATCTGTCGACCGTCGAAAAGCTCCTGGTCAAGCCCGCTTCATGTCGTCACCAAGAAGGATGGCAGTCTCCGAGTATGTGGCGATTACCGACGTTTAAACGACCTAACCATCCCAGACAGGTACGCTGTGCCCAACTTAATGGATTTTATCACACGTCTCGATGGGAAATCCATTTTCAGTACTCTGGACATCAAACACGCCTATCACCACATACCTATTGCTTCTCAGGACGTAGAAAAGACAGCGGTGATTACTCCTTTTGGCCTGTTCGAGTTTCTGCGGATGACTTTCGGCCTGAAGAACGCCGCGCAGACCTGGCAGCGATTCGTAGATTCTATGCTCCGAGATCTCCCATTCGTCTTCCCGTACTTGGATGATTTCCTGGTGGCTTCTACAACTCCCGAGGAACACGAGAACCATCTACGAGAAATCTTTAAGCGTTTGGACGAATTCAACCTGTCACTAAACGTCGGAAAGTGCATCTTTGGTCAGCGAGAGGTGGACTTTCTCGGATATAAAGTCGACACCCAAGGAATTTACCCACTTTCAAACAAAGTGCAGGCTATCAAAGACTTTCCTCGCCCCGAAACCATCTGCCAACTCAGGCGTTTTCTGGGTATGCTAAACTTTTATAGGAAGAGCTTACCTCATGCCGCACATACCCAGGCGCCTCTAAACCAACTCCTGCATAACGCCAAGAAGCGAGATAAGACGCCAATCGTTTGGACACCCGAGACCGCCGAAGCCTTCGAGAAGAGCAAGCTGAGCCTAGCAGAAGCGGCAAAGCTAGCACACCCATCGGCTACCGGCGAGCTTTCTTTAGTTTGCGATGCTTCAGATCATGGTATAGGTGCAGTCCTTCAACAGAGGAAAGAGGGTGAATGGCGACCATTAGGTTTCTTTTCGAAATCCCTGTCTCAAACTCAGAGGAATTACTCAACCTATGACCGCGAACTTCTCGCTATCTATGAGGCCATAAAGCATTTCCGACCTCTCATCGAAGGACTCAATTTCTTCATAGTCACCGACCACAAATCCATAACTCATGCCTTCTCCCAGCGGTCGGAAACGGCATCGCCCCGTCGAATACGCCATCTTAATTTAATTAGCCAGTTTACAACCGACATCCGTTTCCAACCTGGCAGTGACAACATCGTGGCTGACGCTCTATCCCGAATAGAGGAAGTTGATTTGCCTTCTACCATGGAAGACTTAGCAGCAGCACAGCGGAAGGACGACACCATCGAGACCCTCAAGAAGAACCCGAGCATCCAACTCAAGCTTTTTCCTATACCTGGTAGTGACAAGTTGCTTCTCTGCGAGACGTCTAAAGATAACGCCCGTCCCTACGTTCCACCAGGATATCGTCGCTCTACATATGAAAGGCTTCATGGTCTCAGCCATCCAGGAGTTAGGGCGACACGAAAACTCGTTACGCAGCGATATTTCTGGCCTGACATGAACACAGACCTGGGCAAATGGGCGAAAGCTTGTATTCCGTGCCAAAGAGCCAAGGTGCAACGACACACAGCCGCACCCCTCGGAACTTTCAAACCCGCAGATCGGTTCTATCATGTCCACATAGACATTGTAGGACCTCTGCTACCATCCGATGGCATGCGTTATCTCCTTACAATGGTGGACCGCACGACGCGCTGGCCTGAGGCAGTTCCGATCTCCGACATAACGGCAACAACTGTCGCCGAAACCTTCTACAGCGCATGGATCGCACGTTTTGGAACACCTCAAAGGATTACCACCGATCAGGGCAGGCAGTTTGAGGCAGAACTGTTCCTTCGATTGAGTGCACTCCTGGGCATCACCAAGTTACGGACTACGTCTTACCACCCGCAGAGTAATGGATGCGTTGAACGGTGGCACCGCAGCCTTAAAGCTGCCTTGATGGCACACCTCTCATCGACCAGGTGGAAACGTGTCCTACCCACAGTCCTGCTTGGACTAAGGTCAGTGTTCCGTGAGGACATGAGCGGTAGCGTAGCTGAGGCAGTGTACGGCAGCCCTCTCCGACTACCAGGCGATTTCCTCGGAGCCCCAGAAACTCAGGAACCTCATGCAGCACTTCAATCACTGAAGGAAGATTTACGCCGTTTAAAGCCAGCGGAGCCCCGAGCCTCAAACAAGAAGACATTCCGGCATAAAGAGCTAGACACCTGCACGCATGTTTTCCTACGAGAAGATGCCATTCGTAAACCCCTCGTACCACCGTATACAGGACCGCACAAGGTTCAGAAAAGAGGAGAAAAGATCTTCACCCTGCTGGTTGGTGACAGGGAAGTAAACGTCTCTGTCGACCGCGTCAAGCCGGCTTATCTCCTCGACGAAGACAACCCGGAAAGGATGGACCCATCGAAGCCTCCAAAACCACCTCACGCACCTGCATCAAAGTTGGAGACGTCCATCCAGCCGAACCAACGACCAGAAGTAAACGCACCTCCGCATGTAAAACCTTCATACCGGACCAGGACAGGGCGTCTTGTGAAACCCCCACGCAGACTTAGCTTCAGTGACTCCGTCACTAGGGGGGGAGTGCTGTAGCGGAGCTTGTTTTAAATGATATTTTTCCGCGGGAGAAAAGCCCGCTGCACTAAAGTTTTAATGGAGCTTTCCCGCGGGAATAATTTTTACCGTTAGAGTTTTGTGAGTTAGTATCCAGATAGTGAGCAGATAACCGGAGGATTCGGCATCTCAGCAGATTAAGCCAAGTGTCGTTCCCCTAGCAATTTGTATCCTGCTGGCTGCTCCGAGAGATCCACCAAAACCAGCCCAACATCTCGGTGCACTAGGATTTATCCGCAAGTACTGAACTTTTTACTAGATTTAAGGCAGCTTGCGATAACCCTAGGTTACCTTCTCAGTTCAAGCAGTTCCAGCGAGATCCAAGCTCCCGGCTACCAACTCTCCGCATGGAGATCCGCACATCTTCTCCAGTGACGTCATACCGTACTATTGAACTCCGATAACTATGATTCTAATTTATGAACACTTTTTATTTATGAACAATTATTTATTTCAATTATTAATTGACAGTGTCATTTTATTTATTTATTGAAGTTTAATTTTATAATTTTATTTATTCAAGAGGAATATATTTATTATTTTATGAACACGCCCATTATTTATTTATTCTTTGTTGGGACCTTCTGACCAATATACAGACAATTAATTAACCCCAACACTACTTTAGTCTGTTCGTCTACTGCATGACTTTGTCTGATGTCTTCGCAAACAAGAATATAATCTATAGATTTAAGTAAATGGGAACTAAGATCTCGGAATAGGTTCTCCCTAAAGCCCAGCTGCCTTCTTCCCTATAGAGAGCTAATCCAGCAGAAACCTATCCAGCCAATCTAGGGATACGTGTCTCGTGCTCGCCATTCTACAGCTGTTCCTACACGTAGAAGGCCTTTTTATTAAAAGTATGAAGGCTCCTTTTAAAGCCAGGATGTCCCGTTAAGAAATGGCTGTCCTTTTGAGGTACTTTTTTTTAATCTCACTCTCAAAACTAAGGGAAGAATTTCCCTTTTGTATCTCTCTTTCTGACCTTTGTTAACTGCTTCGAATTGTTTTGAATCTTTCCATTTTAAAATCTCGAAAACGAGTACTGCTTGGAGGGTCCTATCTTTTTGAAATACAGCTTACCTCAATTAACATGTAAGCAAATTAATAAAAAATATTTCAAAAATGATAGCTTAATTAATTTATTTTAGGAGGTTTATTTAATTTACTTCAATTGATATATTGCTCGAATCAGAATGGGGAGATTTATAAGGGTTGTATTTTGGAAATTTAAGGATTTCATAAGTTCAGAAATAAACTCCGATTGCCTTTGATCAATTTCTGTATAAGAAATCACAGATTTGTTGCATTTGCAAAAATATTAATTACTCAAATATTAGCAAAATCACAACATTTTGAGAAATGTCATATAAATAAATTGTAAATGGACATTTATTTTGGTTAACGACTTGAATAAAAATATTACAGTGTAAAATGCCCTAAATTATGAGTTTTGGGGGTTTAGGTTTAGACCAAAAGTGAAGTACCGACAGTACTTCCTCGGCTTAGTCCTTTACCAAGTAATTCAATCCCGTAGACCTTCTTATATTTTTCAACTCCTTAAATTTAAATCCTCTGTTCACTCCCGTAACACCCGATCTCGTCCTTCCGATCTTTATATTCCTTCCCACCGAACAGCAATATTCGAAAAATCATTCGTCACCCGTGCCACCTAGCTATGGAATTCCTTACCTCTGTTTGTCCGCCATTCTACCAACCTAGAAACCTTTAAATCCCGACTCCTCCACCACCTTCTATCCCTGCAAGTTTTACCCAATCCCTAGTTTATATTGAAGCTGTACATTATATATACTGGTAGTACTTATAAGATTATATATTAAATTCATTATTATTTTGTAATTTCAAAATTATTCCTATGGGACTTGTGTCCCGGAATAAGAATAAAACTTTTTCATTTCATTTCATTTAATTTCAAAAGGGGTTTTTCTGGCCCTAGATTCGGATTCAGCGGCCCCAAAATCATGGTCTGCTCTCTGGGCACGAACTTTATTTTGTGTGTGTGGCTATGTAATTATAATAGCAATTAAAATAATTATTAATTTTTTTAGAAATTGGCTTCTTTTATTTTGTTGTTCATTTGATTTCATATATCATCTTTTCAATAAAGTAAAGAATTTGAGACTTGTAATAAAAAAAGAAAGGAACCAAGTTTGAACTACAGGTTTAGGCCCTGTGAGTGCAGGAAAACGCCTATCCCACGCTATGAAACGTTTACAGTTTGATAGAATCGCCAAAATAAAGTCGCTAAGACTTTTTTAATGAATAGAAAGAAAGGACTGCCCATGACCTCCCGCGGTTGAATACACCCTTCAGAACGATAAAAAAAAAAAGAAAAAAAAAGGACGCTGTGCAGGGGACTAATATTTCAGACTGAAATACCTTCTCTAGAACCAAATAATACCCTCTCACATATTTGTGGAATTTTACCCACATTCATTACCTTAACAGGTGTAAAATTTCATAAGTTTATCTTTACCTGGTTGAATGTTATGAGAGAGTGAAAATCGGCTCTAAGACCTCCTGTAATATACACACCGTGCGCGTAGAACGGAACTCCCGTAGGCTTAGATAAGTATCTACCACTGAAATTTTCAGTTAATGTAAAGAACATGTAAAGGTTCTTTGTTACATTGATAAAATTTAATCTATCATTGTACGAGTAAGATTTCTTTAGGTGCGTAACGAAGCGGGGCATCGGCCGTCAGGTTGATTTCGAAATATATCAGAGCCAGGTGTGACACGGCTCCCTTAGAATCACTCTGCATGTCGGGGCCTTTTGTTGTATTTGCAACATCTGCTCCTGGAGATAAAGCTACATCCGAGAGTAGTCTGTATACAAGTCTGCATATACTGGGATTATAGGTGCATTAGTATATGCAGGATGAAGTTTACAATATGAATAAGAAAAAGAATCACCTATATTCTGGCAAGAAAATGGTAAACGTTAAAATGGTGGACGTTAAAATCGCCCAGCCCAAACCACTCCCCCCCCCCCGGATTAACGGCGTATCAACAATTAGGCTATTACGCCGGGCTATCTACAGGTTGCCTTCCTTTTATAATACCAACAGCACGTGGTCGGTCACCCGTCCAGGTTCTGACCACGCCCGACGTTGCTTAACTTCGGCGATGTACGGGAACCGGTGCATTCAACGTGGCTATGGCCATTGGCCCCAAACCACTTGACAGAAAATTTTGAAATTCAGCATGGATTTGATATTCGAATTTTTAAGTATTTTTAGAAGGGTTTGAAGTTTTAGTTGGCTAGAGCAGGCAAGCCTAGGACGATAACAAAACAGCTGTTATTGTACTGTATCTATTTCATAGTATTATGTTGAATTGCGGTTAATTTCAACTACAAAGACCTTATTTATTTATTTATTGTGTTTCGTATTTTGTACGATAAACACACTGAGTACAAAGACCTTGAATTTCTAGAAATAAACTGTGATTTTGTCCCTCATAGAGTTTACCCTTAACCTGGTGATGGTCCATCCGAGGTAATAATATGCCGAACCCTTGCACAGCCTCCTAACCCATCAGCATCCCCAATCGGAACACTTCATGATAATTTTCGCAAAGATAGTGTGTGTTTTCAAATGAAATCTTGGAAACATAAATTTTTAAATGTTAGCGACCACTTATTATTCAAAACGAACTTCTACCGGTACGGGTTAAACTTGTATTACTGTTAACCTATAGATAACGGGGTATCTCTAGGTTATCTCTTTGTTGATACTGGTCCGGAGCGCCCCAGTGTCAAGAAACATTATACTTTGATTACTTATCAATTGATGTATAACAAATAGTATGACGGGAACCATGCTATAATAAACTGCACAAAATTAAAGATTAGCATTAATTTTAAATGTACATTATTTAACGCAATAAAATAACTACTTATCTGCCGTGACGGAGAACGGGTATTCAGCTAGTAAATAAATAAAATGGTTTTATTATTATCTGATTGTGATTATGTAGAATATCGCAACGAGAGCCACCACATCTCAAAATTCATTAATTGTAAATAAAACCCGGTAGCCAATAACTAATTATCTGCTGTGACGGAGCACGGGTATTCAGTTAGTAAATAAATAAAATGGTTTTATTATTATCTGATTGTGATTATGTAGAATATCGCAACGAGAGCCACCACATCTCAAAATTCATTAATTGTAAATAAAACCCGGTAGCCAATAACTACTTATCTGCCGTGACGGAGCACGGGTATTCAGCTAGTAAATAAATAAAATGGTTTTATTATTATCTGATTGTGATTATGTATAATATCGCAACGAGAGCCACCACATCTCAAAATTCATTAATTGTAAATAAAACCCGGTAGCCAATAAAAAATATAAGACCTTTTCGATGACGAATACTTTTCAAAGTGTCGGTACCAGAATAAAACTTGTTTGGAGCTCAGACATTTTGTTATCCTCTTTAACCCTATTTGATGACGCTAACGAAGACTATACGTAAACATTACTCCCATGAAAAAGTGTAGAAAAATACTATGTGTATGTAAAAAATATTTATAAAATTTTCAAAATAATGCAAATAATACACAATATACTCACAAGGCACACAATTTACTCACAGTTTTCTAAAACATTCTGACATATAGGCACGCTGAAATTTATGCATTTACTGCTGGTTTTTCGTAATCACATTGGTGCACGTCTTTTGGGGACCAATTTTTGGGGAAATAATGCTCGTCACATTTCGTTTCCTTTTTTTCTGAAATTAACAGAAACTCTATTAATAATCTTAGCCCTTTTGGCATTTTAGGGTCAACCGCCTCCTTTTAGCGCGGTTCCTCCCTCCCTCCATTGGGAGGAAACCCGCTTATGAGGTTGATCTTACGACGTAATCCGGAAGTGTCCGTTCTTTTCAACGGGGTTTTGTCAGTGTTGGTTATTTTATTTTATTTTTTTTTTAATCGCATTCATTAGTAAAATTGGTATTTTAATAAAATAAGGTATGAAAATGAGAAACGTATTGGTAATAGTGTTTCCCATGGCAAACGTTGAGTAGGTGGGAGAGTCATTTCCCCTTAGAATATTGTCAGTGTCCTGTTGTGGCGCCTTAAATTTTCTTTCTCTTTGAGATGTCATTTTATATTTTCCAAGATCAAAACCTACCAATAACTGCTTCTACTAATTTGCTAATGACGTAACCGCGCGAAGATGACGTAGTTCCTGCTGCGAGTCGGACTCTTTTTGTGTGGTCCCACCAAAGCTAGATTATCATTGAAATTAAACCTGGATATTCCTGCAGTTTTCTTATAATGAATAAATAGCAAGTAGTCATTATTACGATTATTTTGTGGAAATTGATGAGTAAAAAAAAGTTACACTACTAGATATTATCCGTAAATTTTACACTAACCACTTTACAGAAGCAGAGACTACACGTAGAATTTACTGCTACAATTTTGGGAAAAAAATATTATATAACATTTATAAATGCAATTGCTTTGAGAATTGGAACGATTTTTAATGGACAATAGTTTTGAAGGTACTGAGGAGTACAGGGTCATAAAATTATACCTGCACCTTTTCAAAGGGATAGAAAATACCATAACGGTAAAAATAACGGTGGTCTCGTGTGGAGGGTGAGATTAATTCCAAATTCTAGCCAATAAAAAATATACGACCTTTTCGATGACGAATACTTTTCAAAGTGTCGGTACCAGAATAAAACTTGTTTGGAGCTCAGACATTTTTTTATCCTCTTTAACCCTATTTGATGACGCTAACGAAGACTATACGTAAACATTACTCCCATGAAAAAGTGTAGAAAAATACTACCGAGTGTATGTAAAAAATATTTAGAAAATTCCATAACGGCAAACATAACGGTGGTCTCGTGTGGAGGGTGAGATTAATTCCAAATTCTAAAACTGCGCTTCTATAAATTTCATAATTCGTGTTACAACAGCGTACTTGCGAATTGTGATTTGCATACAAGTCTTGTATTATTATTGACGAGCATGTTCAATGCGCGCGTGAGGTTTCGATGTATTTTACCAGCAGCTTCGGAGGATGAACCTGACTCAATATCGCGGCGACCTTCAGGCGACCTTTGAATGGCCTATAATACGATTGGCTAACACCCCCTCAATCCACAGCTTATATTACACAGAAGATTCAGATATGTTTGAAAATTGCTAACGACACAATTTACCTATGACAAATTAAAGCGAAACTTTCTAATTGTTTCAGACAAGGATTATTTAAACGAGTTAAATGTATTAATAACACAGACACACAAATTAAAAGAGTGGTATTTTCCAAAGACACCATACATATATTCTTAAGTATTTCCACACGTTTAATCTGAATCCTGAGTCCGTTTCGCACCAGCACGTCAAATTTAAGAGCTTTTGAAGGTCAAATTTCGTATGAAGTCGTTAAAGAAGAA
Source organism: Gonocerus acuteangulatus (assembly GCA_946811695.1). Taxonomy (NCBI): domain Eukaryota; kingdom Metazoa; phylum Arthropoda; class Insecta; order Hemiptera; family Coreidae; genus Gonocerus; species Gonocerus acuteangulatus. Next base: position 24,491,974 of record OX328126.1, read on the forward strand.
ATAACTAGAGCTTCCATGGTTTTGAAGGTCCCTGAATTCGAATCCGAGGCCTGTATCAGCACATCGGTAAGAAATTAATTCAGTTTCGCAAAATAGACATATTCGTCCTTGAAATGACCTTGATTTTGCGCCGATGGCGAGAAACAGATCTCGGATTCGAATTCAGTACTATAAAATATAAGATCTAAATACTGTCTCATGAGCGTATATACGAAATTTTTATTTCATCGGTAAAAATGTGTCATAAGAACCTCAAAAATAAAATAAATAAGATCACTTAGTTCAGAAAAACATTTTTTTTTGTTGGTTTAATAGCGTTTTAGTTGGCTAACTATTTTAAGTTTTAGATTGGTAGTATTTCATACCCCCACAATTCTCACATATTTCACCCCCCCCCCCCCAAATTATTTCCTAATATCTAGATTAATTTTGAGGATAAGAAAAAGGCATTTTTAATTCAATTGATTAATATAAAACACATACAATATTTGATTAAAGATTAAATAATGTTGGAATCATAGTGATAGTTTAGTAACTTTAGATTGGTATTAGTATTAGTGTAGTAAAAGAAACCATTGTTAGTGATGGTCCAAATCAAATAAAGCGTGATCGCTAGTATATCATTAAAAAAAAAAATACTAAAAAAATAAAAATATATATACAAGGTAGGGATTGTCGGGATTCGGTCACTGCTACTTAATAAAACTACATTTTTCCGTAAAAATGGTTTTATTGTGCCGACGTTTCGGCTTGAACTTCTAGCCTTCCTCAGGGCTGTAAAATAGGACATATACATACAGTCGGGGTTCGGTAATACAGTGACCGAACCCCGACAATCCCTACCTTGCATCATCAACGGTCAACGATCTCCTCTCAATAAAAATATATATATATATATATATATATACAAAAAAAAGTATAAACAAAAGATGAAGTATGAATGACTAAGCATGTCAAAAGTAATAAAAAAATAAAAATAAAACAAATAATAAAAAAAATAAAACATAAAATAAAATAAATAAATAATAAAATTAATATAAACATTTTTTATGTGTGTTTTATTTCTTTTTTACGGAAATCTGTATCTGGTTCTTTTATCTATGCAATAATATTTTTTTCCAAAATTGATTCTAACAAATGCAATTTTAGAAACACAACTCTCTCTCTAACAGACAATACTCAAAACACTCTCCATCCTAACATTAAACTCCCACAATTTAACTATACTCTTAAGGCGGAGATGACCAAGCAGTTTTCTGCCCTTAAACTACCAACCCAACCCATAGTAAGATCCCTAGATAGAAAAGGATGATAGGCTAGGAAGATGGCCTACAATCCAAGGAGCGGTATTGACAATTTTTTTCCCAAGCCGTTCATCACTTCCCTCCCTCCTTCTTTTATTAAAGGCCCTCATTCTTTTTATGAAATGCCAAATTGTATAAACCTTATATTTATACAAAGAGACTTAAGATTTTCTAAGTATGTGGAAATAGTTGGAGGAAATAACATTGTCGATTTTAGGGTAAACAAATGGTTTATCTGCGAAACATTCCAGAACAAGCACTTTTTCGGTAATTTAATTATTATCTATCTGAAAAGTAAAAAATGTTGGGCCTGCATAAAAATCCTTTCCTGATATCGTTAAATCTATGTAAAAGTCTGAGTCATCATAAAGTGTTTCCAAATAATTCCTACCAATAGCATGATTATAATATGCTTAGAATAGCAACTCTACCACAATATATTAGCTTCAATGGACCGAAATCGACACTTATAAATCTTCAAACACAGTTTTAGCGCGTTTCTTCCCTCCCTCCATAGGGAGGGAACCCGCTTATGGCGATGAATTCATGACGCACTCCGGAAATGCCGACTAGAACATTTCACGTTTCAAAACCCATAGATCACGAAGATATAGGTGGTTCAAATTTGCATATATATATATATATATATATATATATATATATATATATATATATATATATAGAAAAGCAAAAATAAATTAGAAACCAAATAAGTAATATTAAAATCTAAAAGTCCGACTCGCAGGAACTGCATCATCTTAGCGCGGTTCCGATCTTATCTCTAGACTCATTTAAAATGATTAAAATAGAAGCTGTTATTATTTTGGGTCCACATTTCTAGAAATCATGAAGATTAGATAGTTAGCCGTCGAGGCGATAAGTAAAGATGGAATGGTTGGGATTCGGCTAAAGAAATCTCAATACGATTTTTGTTAAAAAATCTATATTTAGGACTTTTTGGCTACTCATTGGTAGCCTTCGTCAGCAATGAAAGTGCCGGGAGGCAGAGGAGGACCAAAGTTGACAGTTCCATCTTTACTTTCATGAAAGGTCTTATTTACGATCTTACCTGGATGGGTCCCCGCCCTAGGAAGGACTCAGCTAGGCATTTGAAAATCTATATCTTGGAAATCCATATCTCTAAGATTAAATTGTTTTTCTTATTTTTCTTAACCTGATTTATTTTCAAATACATTATCCAACTATAAGCAGTTAAAAAATAACAAGGAATAAAAACAGACAAAAAAAACATATATATATAATAAAAACATACATATATATATATATATATATATATATATATATATATATATATATACAAATTTGAACCACCGTTATTTTCGGTCTCTAGGGGTTCTGAAACGCGAAATTTTCTAGTCGGCACTTCCGGATTGTTTCATTGTATCAACCTTATAAGCGGGGTTCCTCCCTATGGGGGAGGGAGGAACCGCGCTAATAACGCAAATCTGTAACTGGTCGGGTTCCCAGTTTCGAAGCCGTGACCTCGGAACTTTGAGTCCTAGACGATTTTAACTTAGCCTATGACATTCCCGTATCAAGACCAACCTGTGTGCCAAGTTTGGTCAAAATCGATTGAACGGCGTGGATTTGTATAAGGAACAAACATACAGACAGACAGCTGGTAGACATTTTTGTGCTAGGCTATGAGACTTCCCGGATCAAGACCTACCTATATGCCAAGTTCGGTGAAAATCGGTCAAACGTTGTGGATTTGTATAAGGGCAGACAGACACGTGATTTGTACATATATACAAACAGACACGTGATTTGTAGATATATAGATATATTTTATATATTTGTCTGTTTGCTCTCTCATCGGCTAAACATGGCCCGATTCTGATAACATTTGGTACAACGATTTTTTGTCTGATTTGAAAGAACAAGTTCGTTTTATTTCTATTTATTTATCGCCTGTTTATTTTTGGGCGAAATTCTCAACAAAAAATTCGTAGCGGTTACGTTTTCCCGTTAATTTGCTTCCAGGTAAACACTTTATAGGTTTTCTGACACAGGAAAACGAATGAAACCATTCTTAAAGCGATATTTACCTTCGACGTACTTATGCCAAGAAATCGTAGTGGTTTTGTCCGTATGGGCTTTCAGATGCAATTTTATAGGTAATTTGATGTGGGTAATCAAATGAAATAATTTTCAAGGCCATATCTATAAAGTTTTCAAGAAAAGTGGAAAAACGAGTCTTTTCTTCGGATTTTCTTAAATATATCAAAACCGGTTGTGAAATCATTCTAAACGTAAGGGAAAGTCTAATATACATCATGCAAAAACTGTCCACGATCTTATAGGAGCAAATCGATGCTTAAAAATTGAAAGTGTCCCAGATGACTAAGATGACGCAGTCCCTGCGAGTAGGAAATCTTAGAAGTTGTGATAAAAAGTCTAAAATAAAGCGAAGTCCTCGGCCGGCCCATGACAGATCCTTGACAAGTGGCCCGGTAGACGGAAGGGCACCGCGGAAGCACAGATCTTACAAGCGAGTAGATAAGGAGGGGATGGAAAACCCTCGGGGGAGGGGGGGGGGTTCATTCTACCCCCTCCACCTACCCCTGGCACACGCCGAAGAGGAGGGGCAGCTGGTACTTTCACCCCCACCATTTCTGCAACTAGCGCCCTCCCAGCGGGAGAACACCGTACTACAACCAGCCACAAACGGCCCTAGCGAAAAATCCAAACAAAAAAAGACTCAGATGTCGCCTGGTTGCCGGTTCGACCGGGTCGTGCTGTTCCATAGAGTCATGTACGCAACGTGACCATCGCTCGAATCCACGCATAAAGTGTGCATGTTTTACTATACAAATATTATTTTTTTTATATTTATGGACTGCATAGTGAATTCCTTCTTCCGCTTTTTGGATTAAAAAAAGGATTTATTATCTTTTAGGTATGTAATTTTATTTTTCATTTTTGTTTGATATTATTTTTTTTTTTTTAATTTATAAAATCCGATTAATGTTCTCAACTTAAGTGCCTTCAAAAAGTGCATAATAAATTATTATTGTTTGTAAATTAACTTGTTTCATGCTCAGATTGTTTAACTAAGAGTTTTTGCAAATTACAAACAGTTTTGCCAGTAGCGACTCGAACATGTGTATTCCTATATCGAATATATTTTCTACATCTTTTAATTTTAGTGCTATATCACTTGGCAATAAGTGATATTCATAATTATTCTCAATTTTCGCGAGAAATCTCCTTTTGCTTATGTGCTTAGGGTTTGAATTTTCATATTGTGAACACGTTGCCAAGGTTTTTGCCGCCAAATTTTCGATTTGCCCGAGAGAACGGTCCAGATGCCTCTGCTCACCAGCTGACTCGAACGTTAATTGTATGCGTTTAGGGACGATAACGAGACGCAAAATGGAAAAAAAGTTCATTTTTCTATCATTTTTCGGCCTTGAACATAATAACTATCCATAAACGCATCTATGGTAACCATTAAGGAAATAATTTACTCATTCATAAATAAATATAAAATACTTAAATTGAATGTCTTTATCATGACGATGTCAAGGTTGTTAAATTACATGTATTTACTAAGAATTTTAGTCAAATTGTATATTTCTAAATATTTATTTCCATAAATCAAGTTTGGCAACGGCTTAAGTCTCGCAAGATACATATACCGCAAATAATTTATGAGGTAATTTCTTTGTACCTAAATTCCAAGTTCAATCATTGCTATGTTAAAGTTCATTCTTTCAAAGCCCCATATTGAAAAGTTATATCCAAAGCAAAATCATAAATTATAGACTAAAATTATGTAACTTCCTTCAATTCTTCTTCTCAAGAAGCACATTTGCGAATATTATTAAATTTAAACATATTTACTTGAACTTTTAATTAATGTATTTATTTTTATGAAAGTGAGTGTTAATACTTTTCTTACTTCGGTATTCACAAAAATGTTCCATATCGTAAGTTGCAAAAATAGAAAGAATAACAAAATAACTTTGGATGCTCGAAATAAATTTTAAATTACTTATGCCATCATTATTTCTTAAACTACTTTATTAAATTTGATTTTCCAACATGTTTCGAATGTTTTATTCATCCCTCTTCAGGGGCTATCTTCTTTGGTAGACGTCCTCACGTTATGAAACGTTGGGCCCGAAATAGTACGATGAAAGCATTCGGAAAGACATTCTTGTATTGTAGTCTTGGATTAAATAATAACCATAATATTTTAAACCACTCCACATAAAAAAAAATAAGAAAGAATAAATTGAAAACAAGAAGATCAATACATCAAAAAAGTCGAAATATTTAAATTCAATGTAGTTTATAAGCCGTAAGAAAATCTGAATACATGTTATGTTGATTAAATCTAACCTATTTTAGTTATAAGATTATTTTATGGAATAAATAAATGAAAAATGTTGTCTCAAAAGGCGATGTATTCGAATAATATTAATCGAAGGAATGTTCAAAATTGTTGCATCTCTTTGAAAAATTGAAGATAGAACTGTGCGTATGTATGTTAAATGAAAATATATACAAAACGTATAATTCGTTGATGACATATAGTTTTCCCGAGAAATACAAAAATATTAATCCCACGAGTATTTCCTATACACACTACTTCTGCATTTTGATACAAAAACCTAAAACTAAATCTGAATATCTGAACCTTAGAAGAGAAAGGGCGAATCTCAAAAATCGACTTTTTTTTTTTTAATTTTATTTTCTGAGTCAGAATATAGGTAGCACGACGCTTCGCCTTGTTTCACTGGTTCGCCTTTAGTTTTCTCACAGTTTCAAGTTAAAGTGAATAGCACAATCATCTATGAAAAATTCAATGTTCTATTTCAAGGGCGAATCCCGGGTCAGAAACTCCCCTCCTAACATTTTATTAGCCACAGATCACTCATATACATTTTAATTAAAACATTGAATTTCAATTGCATATTTTTTCAATCAGGTTTATGAATCAGCATTCCATAGAGCAAACATTCGCCTTTGCTATCGTATATATATGCATATATATATATATATATATATATATATATATATATATATATATATATATATGCATGCAGGGTGTCCCGTAGATGTCTAATCATATTGTGGGAGGTGATAGAGGACCTTTAGGGGAACAAAAAATGTTCTATGACGATTTTCCGAATTCTCGCACACAAAGGAGAAAACGTCGTTTTATCGTTTTATCGAGACAAACGAGGTAGGTATATATATATATATATATATATATATATATATATATATATATGTGTGTGTGTGTGTGTGTGTGTGTGTGTGTGTGTGTGTGTGTGTAATTGTTGTTGAAAGCCATAGCATCTTCCCGAGGAATAGAGGTATAGAAAATTATGTACTGCAAGCCTGTATTGTGTTCCCAAAATTATTTCTTGTTTATAGTATTGAGCATAGGAACTAATACAATTTTTTATTTTTCTTAAAAATCATTCGACGACAGAAAAACGACATAAACTTATGTGGCAATAAAATATGTTTGTAGTAAATATACATTTCTATCAAGTTAAATTTACATTATTAGTACTTATAAAATCATGAAGGATAAATAAGAGAATATTCTGCAAGAAAGTCAGTTGTTATTCCCTACCGAGAATGGTGGAATTAAAGATCTTGCTTTAATGGCTTTCCTTGAGATTTTATTTGAGATATTATGCTCCTGGACCTGGGGCATGACATTTCAGAAAGGTTTTGCTGTTGGATGTTTTGTTTTTTCTAAAGATTCTTTTTATTGCTTTCTTTCTTTCATATTTACGTTCCCCGGGCCAGACATCCCAAGAATCCGATAAATTATTCTTCAGACATGCCCTCTTAAAATACTCTCTCCTTTAGACTCGCCGTCTCTTATGTTTTTCTCCTTTGGTTTCAGAAAACATTTCATTATTTTTTGTTATTTTATTTATTTTTTTTTTTTGTTTTTAGGCGACCTTATTTATTTTTCTTAAACCGTCATTGCTTTTTACGTTGTGGTTCTAAGAATTTTCTTTAACATGTTTTCAGTTTTCTTTAGTCAAAAGAAGAATTTTATTTAGACTCCTACGTGGCTGAATCGAATTTTATTCATTTAGTTAATGAGCTCGTTAGAATTTACCTGTTGATAAATGCATGCTACTCAAATGGCGGGCACTATAAAACACAAATATTCAATATTATTCACTAACAAATCAATTAATCAAAACTCAGCAGATCGTGAAATCCTTGCCTTACAACTTTTCGGAGTATGTTCTTCCTAAAATGATACATTGAGGGAACGTAGAGCCTTAAAAGAATTATTTTCATCTTGGGAATTTGTCAAAATTCAAAATGAACGCAGTTGCATATTTATACGTAACAAAAATAGCATTAAATAGCTCAATTAGCCGATAATTTTTTATTTGAGAAATTTCTTCCTGGAGACAATTGTTTTTGTCGCTCAAATATCTCTTCCACAATCCATGTCAGTTATTGGAGTATCATGGGATCAGAAGAGTGCCAAAAGATTAAACTAAATGAAAAAATCGATAGATTTGCTATCTAAAAAGATTTGATTTGCAAATCTATCGAGCGAAAAAATATTCTCATTCATCTATACGAATAATGAACGATTTTTTTAAAATTTATTTAAATTTTAACATCCACTTGTACATGACTCAAATTTTTTGGATGGGTCATCATCAGGTTTTTTACCCATGATCAGGCATCGTACCCACGAACTTAGGCACAAAGAGCTCACGCCTCACCTCTCACGGCCACCTGGCTTCCTAATCTATAAGATCTCTATGGTATTTCAATTAGACCAAATGAATATGCTAGGCTAAAGTAGAAGTAATAAAGTATTTTGCCATTGAATAAATATACAAAAACTGTAAATCTTTTTGAAGAGAACGTTTTTTTCCTTTGTAATGAACATGAAAACCTAAAGAATAAGTCAAATAAGAGAAACATACTCTTACATTGTCAATCATTATGAGTGACAAATAGCAAGTACAATCCACAACAATAAGAAAATAAATGAATAAGACCAGGTAATTAAATAAAAAATTAAAATCCTCTAGTTCTTTTAAAATATCAATAAATCTTTAAAAAAAAAGTCGTCACAATTTAGAACCTTTTTCACCTAAATTTCTATGAGCTTTTTCATGACCAGAAAACCCTTCAGCAGTTTGATGAGAATTATACTGCCGACCATAAAATAAAAAATATATCCTTCGAGTATCAATTAAAAACAATTCGTTTCACAGTGTTATTTTATTGTATTTTTCTTCAAGATACAGGATTATGTTCCTTTCTAAAATATTCTTGTTATCGTGCAAATTGGGTAATTAATCTTAAGCAAGCAGGCTTGCGTTTAACTTAAAATATTTATTTATTTATTTATTTGGTTTAGAGCTAGCAACAGGGTAATTAGCTCTATAAACATGTAGAGTGCAAAAAAAAAAAAGATCTAGAACATCAAAAATAAAATAAAAGTTGAAAAAATAAATGAAACTGATAAAATAAAACCATTCGCTTACATTACCTTATTATACATTTTAAATAGTGAAGGCTACATAATCTTATCCGAGAAGATAATTTCATATAAAAATTAAGTATTGGAATTGATATTTAGTAAAATCTAACAATGCGCTATGGAGGTTGATCCACAGAGCACCCTAATATAAGCCCAAGGATTAATATGGCGCGCCATTTTGTTGTCACATCCCCTCTCAGCGGGACATCTGGCAGAATTCGATTCCGACGCTAACCCGTGTCGACGAGGGTGAAGTCAGCATTGATCTGTAATAGTTTCACTTTATTGATTGCTATTTTCTAAAGGAAAAGCGCTCTTGGTCGTAAGTCTGTTACAAATGTAAACAATAATTACATTTTAATAATAACATTTAAAAAGAATACTGAATTTACAAGTTGTATACAGCATTATATTGAAACCATAATGAAGTTTAACAATAAGCTTAAATGAAAACTTGATTTAAAAAATATTAAGCTAATTTGAACTAAATATTTATTCTTTTTATTTATTTGTTTGAGTCACGCAAGTTTGGCAATGGTCTCTTTTAAAAGTTTTTTGATATTAAAATAACTTATTAGTCCCACTAAAAAACACTAAATAAACAACAAAATTTCAAAATATAAAAAAAAATAGACAAAATAATAAGAAATGAGATAATATAAAAAAAATTGAAAAATAAGTACCTCAAAATGATAAATATAAGTAGGGGCTACCTGGTGATAATAAGTCAAGTAAGTCGTGTGGTATTTGTAAGTTGTCTCTCAGTCTACAGTATATCAGTATATGTTTCACTGTAAGATCCTCGTTACAATGTATGTATCTTGGTCTGTCTGTCGTTTGCGTAAGATGTCCGTGAGTCAGTAAGCAGTGTCCAATTCTCAGCCTGGTTAATACTACTCCTTCCCGTCTTATGAGGTTTTCGTTCAACCAGGCTCTTGCCGTGTTTTTAATCTGTCTTAACTTGCTTTCGGATTGAGTGCATTCTTTTTGCCAGTCGTCCAATATGATGCTTTGTGCTAAGGTACATAAATCTAATATAGTTATGGTTTCTACGTCTGTTGACGGCCTCTGTGTTGCTAGTTTTGCTTGTATCTCTACTAAATACAATTTGAAACTAAATAAAATCACTAAGACGAAAATAGTCGTTGTTTGAACATGATACGGCAAATTCCATTCAGATCACTTCTTCCTATTCTCATAGCCTTGAACGAAAGGTTCGTAAATCAAGACAAAACGTTGGCTCAAATTCAATTTCAATTTAAAATAAATAAATATTTTTCCCTACTGGTAATTTTCTGAACCAAAAATATATTGGGTTACTCAATCATTATGCTCAAACTCCTCATCTTCTTGATAATCTTCGCGGTTAATGAAATATAAATTAAATAAATAAAATTATAAAATTAATAAAAATAAAATAAATATAATTATCTAGTTAAAAGTTATTTTTTATGGGAAAAATCATTTTAATAAATTTGGTTTACTTATCGTCATTTCAGCTTATCTCATAAGTAATGTCGGCTTATGCCGGAGGACTGTAGAATATGTTGATCCAACTTTTTCTGCTAGCTCTTAGAACAGGATTTTCTTCTACAGTAGCCTGCAGGAGTTCATCGTCAAGCTCTGTTGGTCGACCTGTACGAGGCTCATCTTCAAGCTTGCGGTTTCCCGCTCCAAATCATCGAAATTTTCGCCATATGTTTCTACATGTTTTCGATAAGTTGAAGCAGCATTTTTTCCTGCGTTTATGTTTTCCTGCGATAGTCATTTCTTTATTCGTAAATTAAGCGATTTTTATTTTTTCATTGATGGCTTAAGAGGTAAAACGTTCGTACGCGAGGAAGAGTACAAGAATTAAATAGTTACTTCATAAACAATACAATACAGAATCATGTTACGCAATACATTTTACAATTAATTGTTATATTACTAACTTATCTTATAATATTTAATAAATATTATAACTCGACCGATTAAAAAAAAATATATCATCTCACTGTCAAAGTTATATTAAAACTGATATCTCGTTTAATTGCCAATTTTTTGGTCTATTCATGGCCTACTATCACATTAGTAGATAAGAAGATAAAATAGTAAATGTCAAAGAACAATAAGTTATATAATGCACGTGATGAAATGAAAATTAATGTTTAATCATTCTACTTTTTATGAGTTCTGCAATGCTATCTCATCAATGCGCCAACTCATAAATAAAGCCACTAATATATATAAATATATATCTATATATTAGTTCGTATATTAGAAGGCAGGGGGTCGACAGAGTAGTGCACCATTCGTTTTCAATTACTACTTTATTTTGTGTGTCTGTTCGCGCCTTATTATCTACTAAAATGATCCGTCTTTGACGGAATTTGACAAAAATGTAATTCTTCTAAAACGAAAGGTCTTGTTTGTTGGCCGACAGAATGTCCAAACCGGAACACAACGTGCTTCACGAAAACACGCAAAACAAATCGTAGTGCTTGCTTTGGTAGGTTTCAGGCACATGTTTTATTGGTATTGGCACGTTAACATGAAATGAAGCCTCATTTGATGTGATGTATTTAACAGTTTTTAAGAAAACAAGAATAAAGTAAAATTTTGATTTTGTGGACACTAAAAATTCGAAGAGCCTTGAATATTTGTTTTACGGTTACGATCAGGAAATAGAAAGTATTAAATGAACGTATTAATTACCAGGCATTAGTAATTTCGGATTTTATATATTTATTTTTTTTTTTTAATATGTGTATAGGGATAATACATATAACCATCGTTTACGAATAGATGTCACTAATAAATTAGCAATAAAATAAAAAAATTAGAATGTGTCGATCATCGGGGTTCGGTCAAGTGATTGAATAAAAACAACATTTTATATCTAAAATGAGTTTATTTTCGCCAACGTTTCGGCTTGATATGCAAGACTTCTTCAGGGCTTTGGAGGAGAGGAAGAACTGTCCCGTTTCTTGGTGGCTCATATATATTAACGGTCTTTCTCAATAAAAAAATAGAACAAATAAATTATAAAAGAAAAAAACATTTTATTGTAATTGTATACTCCAGGCTTATATAAATTATTGAAGGACATATATGGCGTTATAATATACGGATCTACAAGCGTGTATGGTTTGAGGTTTATATGTGTGTGTATGTTTATAGTTATCCTCATTGAAGAAGACACCAATCAATACAAACTAAGTTACAAGATACCATTCCACTAAAAGCTTTTATAGAACACTGCATACATTACTCAAAGTAGAAATATCCTGCACAATTTCCATAAGAAATTGGCTGTAGGTATCATTTACCGGAATGAAAAAATGTAGATATCACAAAAGCGTAATAATCTATAAAAAAGGCCGACTCGCAGGAACTGTATCATCTTAGCGCGATTCCTTTCTTATCCCTAGTCTCATTTGGAAAGATTAAAATAGAAACATTTATTATTTTGGTTCCACATTTCTCGAAAGGTCTTGATTTATGATCTTACCTGGATGGGTAGGCCAACCGTAGAAAGGCCCCGCAGTTGAAAATAGTCACAATTTCTTTGATTCTCTACCTTTCAAAGCTATATTTTACTTAACCAATTTTATTGTCAAATACATTATCCAACTATAAGCAATTAAAAAATGACAAGGAATAAAAGCAGACAAAAAGAACAGTTCGAATAAGCGAAATCAATTACTTTAAAGTTTTAAGCACTTATTTCTCCGATTGACATCGCCTTATCAAAACTTTCATCAGAACCTTTTTTGTTTTGAGCATTTAGTAAGCTTTCTAATGGTGTTCTTTCGTTTACCAAGATTCTCAACATTTTTTCGAGATATTAAGGAAAGTATAAAAAGTTACCAAAACTTTTGATGTCTGTTAATAAAATATTTTATTCTAACCCTTCCTTAACTCCAAACGTAACACAAATTTCAACATATTAGTTTTAATGAAAGTAGAACATGCAGAAAATGTTTCAACTGAATCCCATGATTCTAAGTACCCAAACCAAAAACGGTATTTAAAAACTATTTTTCCCATTTTCTCCCAAATTTCATCAAAATCGGACCATTCGTCTGGGAGCTAGAGCGCGAACAGACAAATATATATATACAAATTTTAACCGCTATCATTTTCGGTCTCTAGGGGTTCTGAAACGCAAAATTTTCTAGTCGGGCGGGGTTCCTCCTTATGGGGGAGGGAGGAACCGCGCTAAAAGAGAGCTAAAACAAATAGCAATACTAAATTTAAACAGGCAAGTAAAACCAATTCAATCCCCCTCCCATAAAAAAAATTACAAGTGCCAGTTGACATCAAAATAGACGATTTTCATAAAAACGTACAAAAAAAAAGCACATAACCTTGCAAAAAGTTGTATAAAATATTTAACATAACATACACTTAAAAATTCAAAAGAAAAACACGCTTCTTCTGACTGTTACAGTATTTATGTACATGCATACTTTTGTTAACTTTAAAAATCAAAACCAATAGCTCATCTTAAACAAAGTGTCCCATATATTTTAAAAACTTTATTTTTATGAAGATATTTATCTTGATCTTTTATTAAACTCAAAATATTTTTTTTAATGCTTGGTTGTTTTGCCACTTATCCTACCGGGCTTCATATCACAGCGTAAATAGTTAATTTACCGAATTAATGGCTTTATATATCTCTAAAGCGATATTATGATATTGTCTTATAACATCACATAGAAGAAAAAAAAACATAACATCACAAGAAAGGTTATCTTACAACACAACTCGAAGAAAGAATCGTTAATTACAGGAGCTGCAAACATTGTGTTGATGCAGACAGATTTAAAAATACTTAAAGCTACATATACATAAAATAAATGTTATATAGAATGCATAATACAATACAAAGCATTGTACATTAAAAAATAGAAAGACATAACGGTATAAATACATAAATATATATATATATATATATATATATATATATATATATATATATATATATATATATTACAAAGGGGGCAAGGTTAGCTCAGTGGTAGAGCACTGGACTCATATGCTGGAGGACCTGAGTTCAAATCCCGAGCAAGCAAAAAAGATTTCTTCTAGTGTCTTCCTTCATGGGTTGGATTCGGCCTCCGTGACCGTCCCTAGGCCAACCCAGCCTTTAATTAATTTATTAATGGGCACCTTAGGGCTAATGACACTAGCAGTCGAAGCAGCAAAGGGAAAATCAGGCGGCCGTAGTTTAGTTCTGACCACTCTATCTCCCTAGTGTGCCGTATGGTCATGAATAAGATACCTCTACAGTATATGCCCCCCAGGGTCCTCGTGGCCTGTTACGAGACTGATTATATATATATATATATATATATATATATATATATATATATATATATATATATATATATATGTATGCAATAAAAACTGTACCTATAAGTCTATTAACGCAAAAACCTATGTGCTGTGAATTTCCCCCCAAAAAACATGCTCTAGTGGAAATTTTCTGCTGGTCAACGGACCTTTTAAATCAGACAAAGTATATTTATGAGAAATTGAAATATTTTTGAGGGAACTAGAACGCGAACAGTTAAAAACACACACACACATATATATATGTTTATATATTTATACATATATACATAATGTCGTAAAAAATATTAACATAAACTCAGGATGCCAAAAAAGTAGAAGAAAAATCTTTAATTTTCATCTCAAACAATAGCGAGATTCCGCAGTGTTGCCAATCTCTGTATTTGGAGGGGGGAGGGTAGATCGATTGGCTCGAAATCAGCAAACCATCTGTCCCCCCCCTTACTCAGTACATGAAATAAAAGAATGGACGCTCGTCCCAACAATAGACCCACATGTCCTTGTTTATTTCCTCAAATGAAAAAGCTTCTCTTTGTGTGCAGAAATGAGATTTTATTTCGAAAATTTCATATGAAGGGGAGGGGGGGCTTAAATTAGTTCTCTTGTCGGGGACAATATTTTATTTAGCCAGTAACTATTTATTCAAAATGCATTCATAATAGAAAATGCCTTCAGAACATATTTTGTAATTTATATTCCACTTCATTCGAACGGTGGGATTGATTTTTGTTTTTAACTTATTATTTTGAATCTCCTGACATTCATTATTTATTTTTATTTTTTTTTATTTTTAGAATTAGAATAATTTTTTTTTTTTTAAACTTTATTGATAATTACAACAATATGCTATACATATTTCCAGTAATTTTGCTGGTTATGGAACAATAGCTTTGTGAGACATGATGTGGGAATATGTACAATTACACAACCCACTAGAATAATAAATTTTGAGCATTGCTGATGGCAAGTTATAACAAGTTGTCTCTAGGCCACCGCCGCTTCAGCCTTCTATGAGGATTTTGTGGATTATGGAAGGAGGATAGGGAGTTTATCAAAGGATTTGGATGGCCAGGGAGATTGGAATGAAACTTCTGATAGACTGATTTGGCCAGGGATTGGATAAAGGGGATATTGAAATCATTATGCAGGATTAGGTTGGAGACGTAGTAAGGAGCATTGGATATTCTTCGGAGGATTTTGGATTGCATTGTTTGTATTCTGTAGGAATTGGAAGTTTTAGTGGAACCCCATAGTTCTAGTCCGTAAGTCCATATTGGTCGGAGTTTGGTATTGTACATAAGAATTAGAATATTTATAGAATTAGAATATATATAGAATTAGATTATTAATTATTATTAATTAATTATTTAGAATATATATAGAATTAGAATATTTATTTTGATTTTATTTAAAGGTATATTACAGTCTACATTTACATTGTATTGTAAATGTAGATTGTAATATACCTGTAAATAAAATCAAGATAAATATTCTAATTCTATATATATTCTAAATAATTCATTAATAATAATTAATAATCTAATTCTATATATATTCTAATTCTATAAATATTCTAATTCTTATATACAATACCATACTCCGACCAATATAGACTTATGGACTAGAACTATGGGGTCTAAATTCTAATTCTAAATATATATATATATATATATATATATATATATATATATATATATATATATGTATATATATATATATATGTATATATATATATATATATATATATATATATATATATATCAATATATTCAACCAGGCCTTCTTCCGACTGTAGTCAATAGAATTATTCCTAAGATAACCAGGACATCGAGAGTAACCTATGGAAGCATTGGTGACCTTGAGGATATGTTAATCTCTCTTTGCCGGATTCCCTGTTTCCCCTTATCAATGAGAGTGATAAGGACTGAAGTGTTTACCCCCGAGTGAGGTGAAGGGTAAAAGAGCGAGTGGAGGTGTTAATATTTGAGCCTGTAGAAGAGCGTGGGGTAGGTTGTGCTGCGGTAGGGGTTGAGTACTCCAGTAGTGAGTATACGGAGTAGTGAATGGGGTATCTCTCTCACTCTCTCTCTCTCTAGTACTACCTTCCCATTCTCTCTCCATTACCCAATCACACCCTGTACTCTGTACTCTATATCTCTCTCTCTCTCTCTCTCACACACACACACTCTCTTTCTCTCTCGCATGCTTCTTTAATCCATAAATGCAGAAGCCATCAAACAATTCCTCAGCAGTGCAACCACCGCACAAAATTAAAACAGATCCCTGATGACATTAGGAAAGCTTAGAAGAGAAACTTAATTTTTCACTATCAATCGCTTTTCACTTATTACGATTTCTCATACGTTTTCATTCGAACGAAACCACGTTCTTCACTTTAACCGCCTTTGAGAAAAGAAAGCAAACGAATTTTAGCTTCTTTTAGGTACCCAAAAACGAGTCTAAGATGTTTAGACCCTTGACTTCTGTCCAAACATTTGCACTCGTTGGTTGCTTATGGAGGAGAGGTAGTATTGATTGAAAATATATTTACAATCAATGTTGTAGTAAGAACATTCATTTGGGGAAGTTTGTGGTTTTTTAAATGGACGCAACTGGGAGAATATTGCAGGCTATGGTAGGGTAGCATGGAACAGGAGGAGTATAATTGTAAATAAGTAATAGGTGTGTGTGTGTAAATTAGTGTGAAAATATAAATGATTTGTTCCTTGTTAATTAACGTAGCTTATTGTGATGTATGTATAATTATATTAAAATGTTGTTAAATTACATAGATTACTTTTATAATGTTTTTTAGTTTTAAGTCAGTAGCTGTAATATAAGTTTGTAAAATGAATCCTCTATCATGTTTTTTTTTTGTTGCCTGTTTTGAAGTTTGTTTTTATCATGTATTAAGACTATTATAATGTTAAGTGTTACCTCCCTCTGATGGGAGTTAGCCAAGAGTATTAGTCTTTAGAGTCCTAAGCAGGATTATAGTAATTCCTTTTTGTATAGTATATACTTATATAGGTACTCTTGTATAATTTATTACAATTTCTTCTGTTGTTCTTTGTTGATTAATAAAGACTATTTATCTATCTATCTAGTAAGAATTGTTTGCATATTTTCTTAAATATCTCGAAAACGATTGTCAAATGACGCTATGTGGAAAATATTCATTCTTAAGCTTAACAATTTTTTATCAAGTTAAGCTTTGGCTGTAAATTCCAATAGGGGAAGAAACTCAAGCTTGTTATTACGGAATTGTTGGTTTCGTTCTTCTTTCGTTGCTTTCCAATTCACTCAGGATCTGAACAACATTTTTGACGTTAAAGCATGAAAACGAGCAAATAAATCGTCATTTCCGGTAACTTGCGTATAGAATGGATGAAGACTTGAAGACTTTCTTGAGGCTTGTCAAGAAAAAATCCTTTCATAAAACAATGGAACTTCATCTACAGAAACTATCATGGAGTAGAAATAGTCCTTACAAGACTTCGAATTGGACATAGAACACCTACCACTAATGAACTTCTTAATGAAAAAACAATGCATACCACAGTGTACGGAATACAATAAATCATTAAATGTAAAACACTTACTTACGGGCTCCAGAAAACGAGAAAATTTGAATAAACCGCGTGAGCTTCACGAACTGGTGCCTTCCTTAAGGTGGCCATACACGTTCAGTTCAAATCTCAAAGCAGAGACTGCACACTTTGGCGTCTCAGGTTTTGACTGAACGCGTCTAACCCACACACGTGTTAATGAACCACAAGGAGGGGACTGCACATATTGGCGGCAAGGTTTGGACTGTACGGGTCTAGAACACACACGATAAGTTAATAAACCTCAAGGCAGGGACTGCACAGTCCAGTTATAGTAGACCCACTGAATGTGAAGCAAATATCCATCCAAATATCCTTAAGCATCAGACCTGGCGTGCACAGTCCCGGCCTCATCATTCTACTTCAATGGACTGTACATTACAACTCGGTCCCACACACGGTGAGGAATATCTTATGATTTGGACTGCGCAGTCTAATCCTTAAGATATTCCTCGCCGTTTAATGGCATCCTTAGTTGAGGGCAAAAAAAAAAAAAAAAATAATAAAATGTCCTTAAAATTTCAATATGAACTAGCATTGTGAAAAATAAGGAGTTACTATACGGTGTAGTTATTCCTGAAAGACGCCCCTAAATGTGAGTGCCCCGATCTTGAAGGGTTGGTACAAATAGAGATAGTGAGGGTTGCTGAGAAAACATCGTTATCATGGTTTTCGTGGAGCAAGGGGTTCCGTCAGGTATATGTGCACTTTCAGGTCTCATGACTTATGCTAACTCGCTCTTTATTCCCGGAATTTCTTGTTATTTTTGTTAAGAACTTAATGGACCACGCGAAGTACGATTAAATATGTTTTAATTGTTTTTACGCCCAGATTTAATTGAGAACGAGCACTTTATTATCTGCGTCTATAAAGTAAAAAATCGCTCGAGAAAGCCATGAGCGATTTGTTGGAAACGATAAGGAACTAAATCCAGGTCTGAAGGAACATTTTTTTAGCGCGGTTCCTCCCTCCCTCCATAGAGGGGAAACCCGCTTGTGACGCCTACCCGATGACGGAATCCGTAAGTGCCGACAAAAATATTTCACGTTTCAGAACCCTTAGATCACAATAATAACCATGATTAAAATTTGTATATATATATTCGTCTCTTAGCTCTCTAATTTGATGTAAAAATGTTCTGCATGGTTTAAAAGTTAAAGTTCGTTACCCAGAAAATCCGCCAGAACACTGTTTATTTTGGAAAAAATCAAGCGAAAAAATCGTAATGATTACGATTTTTCGCTTATAGGCTTCTTCCAGGTACATTCTTTATTGGCAATTTGGCGAGGAGATTTTCAAGGCCATATCATTAATCGGTTTTGAGAAAAGTAGTAATAGCTAGACTTTTCTGGAGATTTTCTTAAATATATCGAAATCGGCTGGAAAATCGTGGTAAACGCAAAATATCTATATAAAGCTTAATCTATTTCCTACAAAAACGGCTCTTAGTCAATATTTGATAGAGCGAACTCATTAGGATAAATCAGTTCTTGAAAGTTCCAATTTCTTTATTTGGAGCAGTTTTTGTGTGTGTTCGCGTCAGTAGGTTGTTGTTGTTTTAATTTGAATTTAACAGTAAAATAAATATTTAAAAAAAAAAAAAATGTTAGAGAAAGTATGTTGAGAAAGAGTGCCTAAAATCTTGCTTTTCTATAAGATATCGGTGGAGTAGGCATTTTCATTTTTTCACGAAAGATCAAGACTAAAAATCAATTTATTCTTTTCCAAGCTTTTCAATGGGACAAAAAACGCATTAAAACGACATATATTTTCATGTATAATAATAAAATAAAATAGAAAAAGATCCCCTTTATTTTTAATACTACACGCATTACCTAATTGCCCTCTTCTGAATATCAGACAGATTTTTCCAATTCGACTCGCGTTATTTAATACAAGAACAAATTATGTTTAACAATGAGCAGACCGGCATGTGATTCGGACGACAGGAACATTATTCACATGGAACACAAAGGCTCCAGCAATGGAGGGACTAGCTTTTATGTGTCATAACCGGTAGTACAGGCTCCACCCTCCATGGAAAAATATTGATCTCTGCACAAAAATAAAATGAGCTGCGTTTTACACAACATATAAAACTCGCGGAGTGTTCTGTGATTGTTTGAGTTTTTTTCTTTTTTTTTTTTAATTTTATTTTTACTATTCAATTGTTGATATTTAAATCTAGACAAATCAGGCTAGAAATCAATATTGGATAAAATTCTCTTTTGTCAGATATAGCAAAAATAATGTACATACTATATTATATATAGTTTTAAGCCAGACTCCAGAGCGATCTGAGTACAGGTGACGAGATGACTTCCTAGCAAGAAGTGCACCTGAAGAGGTGCGAAAATATGCACGAAACATGTCGAGCCTAATAAATAAAGTAGTGTGTAGAAATGATACTACTTAAACGACCCCAAGCCTCCTAAAATCTGAGACTATATATATATATATATATATATATATATATATATATATATATATATATATATATCTTAATATCTCAACAAACAACAGCTCGAAACCAACACGAGCACCGTGTCTCTCACTGAGGTGGTCTTAAGGAAATTTTAGCTTGAAGAGTTTTTGGACAACAATTATTTGTCTTTCGAATAATATATTCCGCCTGGGACGGTTTCTCAATATTTCGAAAACGCCTCTTCTATGTAAATATAATAAATGATTTTATATTACTTTCTCTCTGTGATTCTCATTACTTTCTCATGCAACCCAAATTTGTGGATCTTTGTTCGAATAAGTGTGACCCATGTAGAAAAAGTTTCATGTCTCTGTCGTTTTTGGCTACTTAAAATGAAAATTGTATTTAAACGTATCCCTGACATTTTCTAGCTCATTGAAAATGTTTAATTAAATTAATTAAAACTTTCGCGAGCACTGACATGATAGACGTCGAAGGAATGTTCCACTGCACAATAACTGCCCCTAAAATGTTTGTAAGACTGAAAAACTACGGTCTTGTATATTCTCCTGTGCAATGGCATTGCTCCATATTACTTTAACCTTCAATCAAGATAGGTATTGTGGTATAGTGTCTGAAATTATTGGAGTATTGTTTTGTCAACAGCCCTTCCTTAGAAATCAAGCCAAAAATGCTCGCCTTCCTCTGTAACTGCTTGGAGAGGCTGGAGGCGAGTGCTAGATGCTATGGTGGTGCGTAGTATAGTTGTCCAGGCAACCTCTCCTCCATTCCAGTTCTCCAGCGATCGATATTTCTTCCGAACTCCAACCACGCATTTTAGCCTTTTTCTACAGTCTCATCAACCCTCTACTAGCTCACCCCTTTATGCGCGCTTTTCTCTCCACGTGCCCATAATGTGGACAAAAAAAAAATCGTTTAATCTTTGGGAACGCTTTCTCTTCTCTTTTTTACATAGGTTCGTAAAAGACGGAGAGACAACTTAAAGGATCTTTTTGGTGTAAGAACTTCGCCATTATTGAAAACGAAAATAAATCTTGATAAATTATTTGAAAAGAAAATGGCCTGTTTAAAAGCTGGCGGTTCAAGATGTGCGGTTAGGGTTGTAAAACAGCATTCAATGAGCTCCAAATCAAGACAGTAAGAAAACAGAAGGACGTTCCGATTCAGACATTCGAGGTCGTACGTTTAGTCCAATCAACGGTTGTAGAGCTTTAGCTAATGCGTTTGAAAGCAGACGCCATTCATAAAACCGAAAGAAGTTCTGATGCAGACATTCAAGGTTGTACGTTTAGTCCAATTAACGGTTGTAGAGCTTTAACTAATGCGTTTGAAAGCAGGCACCATTCATAAAACATAAGGAAGTTCTGATGCAGACATTCAAGGTCGTACGTTTAGTCAAATCAACGGTTGTTGAGCTTTAGGTAATGCGTTTGAAAGCAGACGTCATTCATAAAACCGAAGGAAGTTCTGATGCAGACATTCAAGGTTGAACTTTTAGCCCAATTAACGGTTCTAGAGCTTTAGCTAATGCGTTTGAAAGCAGAAGCCATTCAGAAAGAAGGAAAGAAGGAACTTTTGATACAGGAAATTCAAGGTCGTACGCAGACCTCTAGCCAAAGCGTTCGGAAACAAACACCATTCCAAAAACAGAAAGATGTTCTGATGCAGACATTCAAGGTTGTACGTTTAGTCTATTCAACGGTTGTTGTGCTCTAACCAATACGTTTAAAAGTAGGCACCATTCAGCCAATTCGCTCGCCAAAGGACGTCCTTACGAAAAATCAACGAGTTTTTTGTCTTAAAAATCAGTTGTAGTCAATGCGTTTAGACGCGTGCATCTTTTCGAAATACCGTGATGTATTTACGCCAAATTCTTAAGAAGTATAGTGAAAAATCTTTACACAAATGTTAGCAATTGCAAACAGGAGGCTTTTCAAGATCACGATGTTGTTTTTATTTGGTAATTGTTGAAGAGGCGTTAGTATTACAAAAATAACCAGATATGAGTGATCTTTGACAATTTGTAAATTTTGTTAAACATGTCGAAGACGATTCAAGTATCGTGGTGACTGATATTATGAAGGACTTCAATATTTTCTTGTGGATTTCTTGCAAATTTCTTGTTCTTTTTTGTCAGTACATTAACTTTTTGACCTATTTCTGTTTCAGGTTTAAGTGAAGAGGGAGTAGGGAGGGAGGATAGCTGGAGATGAGAGAGCTAGTGGGAGGATGAGCGATGGAGGAGGTGAGACGGGAGGGGGCTTCGGAACAAGCTACCCCTCGCCGACCCCCTCCTCAACAGTACCGGATCATGACAACACCGTCACCAAGTCAGGACTTCCACCTTTCTCTTCCTTCCAGGATGAGCCTGTCTCCAGAAACACCGACGGAGAAGCTCTCCAGACCTCCCGTCTCCTGGATATATCATCCTGGGACTACTATGGTGAAGGACTGAGCGGCAGGTTCCTGGATCGTGGGGATGGCTTCCCTATGCTCCTCCCTCAGCCGCAGTACCGGCCTTGGGAGAGTAAGGACAATGACTATCCAGGATCGCCAGCCGCCAAACTCCCGTCCTTCCAATCCCAGTTCACCGCCTTCCCTCAGGATCAGAACGGCGACGGGACCGTCCTGACCACACTCACTCCTGCACCAAGCTCGCCCAACTCTGGCCTCCCCAGCTTCCACACCTTGTCGACTGTGCCACCCAGAGGTTACCCTCTAGTTCCTGCACCAGTGCAAGCCAGGGAGATACCCAGTATACAGCAGCAACTCCTAGACGAGAGGCATATCCATCTCTTCCAAGGACCTCAGCAGTACCATCAGCTAGGGTCCTACCAACCTCAACAACAAACGACACTTCTAACCGTCGTCAAGACTGAACCCCTGATAGTCACCCAACTCCAATCCGGGTACGACCATCACGAACTGAAAATGGAGGACTCCAGCTCCCCTAGAGGATATCTCGACTCTAGAAAAAAAGAAAGGAGGAAAATCCGCGCCGCGAGCTTGGAAAGTTCGAACGAAAGTGACGGTGTCGGCAGTTCGAGTGTCGAAAGTTCTGGACAAGTGGCGGCCATTTCGAGTACGGCGGGTTTCAAAAGCCCGCTAGCTTGTCATCAGAACCCGAACATGCATCCGGAAGACGATTTACACGAATTGTCCGATAAACCCGCTAAGAAAAAACGTAAAAGGTGTGGTGAGTGTATCGGATGTCAACGAAAAGACAACTGTGGTGATTGCGCACCGTGTAGAAACGACAAGAGTCATCAGATCTGCAAAATGCGGCGCTGTGAAAAACTAACGGAAAAAAAGGTAGGATTAGACACATAATAAATATACTTAGAAAAAAATTAATAAATATATAATAAAATTATTAACAGGAAATACTTTAAAAATTGCAATAGAGAAGCCACATTTTTGTAAATGCATGCATTTGTTTTTTTTTTTTTTTTTTTTTTGCTTACTGAATTGCTAACATGGAAATTTCCTTTGTAAAATGTATGACATTTTTCTTGTATATTGACTCCAATCCATGGATAAATTCGCTAACATCTGCAGGTTTTAAAATTCACATCGGCCGAATAAAGATGCTTTGACATAGTCGTTTTCTGAAGCTCCGGTTGACTTTTATCTGCATATCTACGGTTGTATTGTTGACTGCGTGGGAATGATGTCCTTCAGGTCAGCAAATATCGTGGAACATCAGTGAAAACTATGGATGACAGGTAGCCAAAACAAGCAAGCGAGCTGGCCTCAAAGGGGAGGTATTACATATTGCATCAACAGACCTGATCTGTTTTGGACTTTTCCTATATTTTTTTTAAATGGCTCAAAAAATGTTGCGAAATCATTTAAAGTAATCATTTAAATGCATAATAAATGTCTAACAAAATAGTTACAAGCGTGGACTTGTTTTATGTCAACTGAATCGGAGTAAATGGGGCTTGATGTTTCGGAAGTGTTCAGGTCGTTCCATTGAAGGCGCCATATCAAGAGCTGTTTTGTAATAACAGACCTTTTGTAATAACGTTCTGCATGTTGGGCGTTATAAAGTTATTGTTGCTCAACGTTTTCCGTACCTCTGTAAAATTTTGTAGTATTCACGTTGTCAACGGTGCATGTTGGTGACTGTAAATGTGGTTTGTTTGTCGTATCTCTTATGGATGCTCTTATGTTTTACCATTAATTATAACTACATTATATATGCGTTAAACAAATATTAAAAACACAGATAACAACTCAGCAGTTATCCATCTTTTTAAGCGGCACGCCTAGCCTATTCTTCATGAGAAACTTTCAGTAGCCGCTTTCATAATGGGCGAGTCGTTTTGAGTTTTATCGTCTTTCTATAGAATGGGCTTTTATGCGGGGAGTTGTTCCATTTTTTTCCAGCCGTCAGTCAATTCCAACTTCACACCTTCTAAACGCATTCTCTACGGTACCCGAGGTAGAAGAACGGACAAACTGCCAGTCAGTAATCTCTTTGTCCTTTTACGGGTCAAGAGACTGTTTTAAGCGAGCGAGAATTTCTTGTTTCAAGCTAAAATGATTTTTTACCATCTTATTATGAAATTTCTGCCAGAATAAATAAGTACAATTTTTTAAGGTTGCCGTTTTAGGCGTCCAGTTGATAGTTTTTTTTTTTTTTTTACGGCGCATCGACTAATCGTGGCCATTAGCGCCGACGTCCAGGGTGCAGCCAGGAATTTTCTCAGCGAGCCCTGAGATGAGAAAATTCCTGTCGCAGGTGGGGATCGAACCCACCATCTCCCGCTTATGAATCTAGCGCGCTATCCACTAGACCACGGGAGACCCCTCCAGTAGATAGTATCGATGAAAATGTGAAGATACTCTTCAAAACTGGTTATTCTCAAAATAAGTGCTTTCACTAACAAATAAATAAAAATAAAAGTTTAGTTCATTTAAATTTTATTTAACCAGAATACTCGATCTGAAAATAAGTTTTAGAATTTTCGTTATAGGTGGATGGTCAAAAAATGAAAACTTCACTAAATGGTTTCACAAACTTTATTGTTCCCTACATGTTGCCCCTCTTGTTGCCTCTTCAGGGTAACACGTTATCAATGTAAAACAACTTACATTCTCAACTTCAGGAAGAGAACCTACCTCAAATAGGGCCACCTCCAAGAGAGGTAGGTACGAAGCATGTAGGGAAAAATAATGTTTGTGAAACTATTTAGTGAAGGTTATATTTTTTGACGTTCCAATATAATAAAAATTCAATGATTGAAGTAAGGGGTCAGGTGTATAATAATTAAAAAAAGTACTTTCTTTTGAAATTTTATTTGTTTACTTTTCAATAGAATGCAGATTGTTTCGAAAAACTATAACAAAAATCTATTTCTTACATACAACTGACTGAATTATATATATATATATATATTTTTTTTTTTTTGAGAGGGTGATTAATTGATTTCTTTATTGGTTATTACATCCTGTATATGAATACATCAGGTAATATGATACATGATACACTATAAAGATTCTGTTCTCAAGGCCTCCTTAGGCCAACTTCATCCACGATTAACGCCGGAAGGACGCTCAGATGAAACTTACACAAACTAACTTCTGCTTCGACCATTGGCTAGAGTCGAAGAGAGATCGGTGAGCCACAGACATTAACGCACACGAAGAAAAAGAAAGCCATTGCTAACACTTTACTTGGACACTGCAGCAGATGTCTGGGCCACTGCCTTCTGAGTCGCCTTGGTGGAGACGCTCGATAGCGAGAGGACTTTTGATGAGTGGAAAGTTTAGGGTAGAAACGTTGGAATCAGAATTATGACACCTTTCTCATTAGTTGGGCATGAAAGATTCCGAATTTGCAATGAACCAATAATTACGGCCATTACGGGAAAATTAATAATTTGAGTCCGGAGTAAATCCCCTCTCCAGGCATACATTTAAACGAGGGTGT
The DNA here is from genome assembly GCA_946811695.1 of Gonocerus acuteangulatus. Taxonomy (NCBI): domain Eukaryota; kingdom Metazoa; phylum Arthropoda; class Insecta; order Hemiptera; family Coreidae; genus Gonocerus; species Gonocerus acuteangulatus. The sequence continues at coordinate 24,518,126 of OX328126.1, forward strand.
TTTCCCCTTTATAGTAGGTTGGATAGAAGATTTGATGTAATTTTTCTTTTATGAAAGCATCCACAATGCATTCATTCTGAATGTGCTAAAAAGAGAAGATTTGAAAATTATATCACTAACAACTTATGCAGTCCTATGTATGATAGAGGAGCTTAACAAAAATATTGTGGAGGGTTTCGAGCAGTTAATTAAGTCCTTAATGCGATAAACGTTGAGGAATGGTACTTTCTACTAAAAATTTCATATCAGTTTACTGCGAGCCGTCACGAAGATATACGGCAGGGCGGCAAACGACCCCTGTAAGTCCGTCGAACAGCATCAAAGGAGGAACGGCGAATTTCGGAAGACGTCCACTATATTATTAAACACACCGCGGAGGGTGGAATCGGTCCTGAGCCTGCTCCTGCACACGAGTCGAATCATCGGCTCTTCCCACTGACTCATGTTCCGGGGGATCAATGGTATGGAAGCCCTTTCGTGGCTGGAATCCGCCTACTCACTGGAGAATTATCTCGACCAGAATAATGTGGGAAGCTTTAATTAGTTAGCGGCCGTATTGGAAGTATGAATCATGTCGGGGATAGAGGTGCTTCTTTCTGAAATTAAATAAAGTGATTAAATAACTGAGGGAGGGAGACACTAGAAGTCCAGCTGTGTACACTTTCTAGTCAATAGAACGGCAGGGAGACAAGTAGTGAGATCTGGAAGCAGAAAAGTCGAATACAATATGGCGCGGTGAATCTCATAAGAACTTCGGTTTGGTCACAAAACCTAATGTTAGTTCCAAATATCTCAACGAGCAACCACTCAAATAAAAGTTGCTAATCCTTCCTCCAAAATAATTGAAGGACCACTTTTTAGGACCACGCAAAGTACAATTAAATTTGCTTTTACAAGTCTACTGTGCATTAATTATCAAAATGCGTTATCAAACTCTGAATTTGTGGGCTCAGTCCAGAATAAGAGTTTCTGTCGCACCACTGGCGAACGGACGCTGTCAACTTCGTCGCTATATACAAAAACAGACGCAACATAGATTTTGGGTTTGCCTCTAGCATTAGACCTCGGGGGAGCTTATTGGGTATTCGCAGCTGACCCAATATCTGATGAAACCCTTGATTGAACCTTCGACTAGCACTTTGAGCAAGGGCAGCTGCTTAGATTTTATTTTACTTAATTAAATCGAATTAGCTTCCATTGCCTATTTGTTTTTATATCGCACTAATATTTCTAAGAGGACACAACTCAAAATAAAGCTTAACTGAAAATGAGTCACTTTTGCCTATATAGGGAAACAGCATTAAGGCAGGAAGGTTGATAAAGAGATATTTACCACGTCTTTCATAGTCACAACTGGAAAACAGCAATTTATGAGTTGTGACTCTTTAGAAATACTCAAATACACATAGTTTGCGTGTGTATAAGGAATAACTCAATTTGTTTTCCCACCACACTTGGCGCGATTCGGAAAGAAAAGAACCATGGGCGTATATAGAAAATAATTTCGGAGGGGGCTGGGAAAAATTCGGGGGGGGGGGGGGGGGGGGGGTGAGACCATTTCCGGTGTATGGAATACTAACAATTTAGATCTTGGAAGAGTTTTAGCCATTTTAAACGCTATTACACCTAAAATAGAATATGTTTTATGAACTAAATGATCTTATTTAATTTATTTTTAAGGGTTTTATGAAATTTTTACCGATCAAATCAAAATTTCGGGGGGGGGGCTGCAGCCCCCCCCCATATAGGCCCAAGCTAAGAACAGGAACATATTATGTCTCCTTTAAAGGACCAAAACAAACAAGCTAAAACCTTAAAGCACCGTTTCATTGAAAGTATAATGAATATGGATTTCTCAAGTCTAAGTTTATATAAAAGAACTAAAAATATCTGAAGAAATTAACATGTTCCCCAAAGCCCTAAAGAATAGCTTTCCGAACAACGGGGGACGGAAAAATCAGAAAGAATGGAAAATATACGGGTCTGATTACAAAGACCTTGTCAAATAAATAATTGATTTCTTGGGTTCTCGTGTGGAAGATTTGAAAATATATATATATATATATATATATATATATATATATATATATATATATATATATATATATATATATATATATATATATATGTTACAGACGGTTACATGTTTTGAATGAAGATAGATACGGTCAGGGTTCGGTCTTGGTTTCTTAAACTACATTTTTTTTAGGAAAATGCGTTTCATTTTCCCCAACATTTTTGCTTCAAATGTCAGCCTTTTTCAGCGCTGTAAAACAAGGAGAACAGTGTTAATACTAATTTACAAATATTAGAAGAAATAAAAGAAAAAACATATCGTCTATGAATAATGTTTAGCCTTTCATTTTTTCAGTAAACAAATTATTATTAACTCTGTCCTCCTTGTTTTACACCCCTGATAAGGGCTTGAATTTCAAGCCCAAACGTCGGCATAAATACTGTGTGTTGAAACCAAAGGTTACAAGACTGAACCCCAGAGGTATAATTTTCGTTTAGGTCTTACAATTAGTTATAAAAAGGTGTGAATGCATTTTTCAGTGCCTTATTGATAATACCTACATATACTTGTTTTTTTATTCACCAAGCCTAGTTATCATGCCCAAAAAAAATACTTTAAACCAATATTCTAAGCGAATCGAGCTGATATTATAAGTTTGAAGAAGTATATCTTTTTGTTCTAAGCGATCCTATTCGACAATGACCCTCTTTTCTATCTTTGATCCTCCGAAGGAAAACATGGGAGTGTGTTTTAAGTGAACGACCGTCCAGGAACGAGGTGTGAAGATAACATTCAGTCCACATTCACCATTGATTCAGTTGGTGGACTAGAGAGCACTGATAACGAATTCGTAACTTGGAACGGAACACTACCGACCAATTCCCTTGGCGAATTTAAATCCGGACAGTTGTCGTGACGGTTGTATTGTTTCCGATGATCTGTTTCGATTTGACACTTCTATTACAAATATCTACAAATGAAATATACAGAAAATATTATCATATCATAATAATATATATTAACCTGATTGTGTCATTCAGAAAAGCCTTGATGAATACACTGGCACACACAAAAAAAAAAAAGTGGTAATTTCCAAAGACACCATACATATATTTCGACACGCTGAATCCGAATCCGGAGTCCTTTTCACCCTATCACGTCAGGTTTAAGACCATTTGAAGGTCAAATTTCACAAATAAATAGAGGTTTTGAGGGTCGCTGAATTCGAATCCGGGGTCTGTTTTACTCCACTGGCACAAAATCAAGGTCATTTCAAGGGAAAATATGTCTATTATCAAAAAAAGAATTCCGACTGCAGATTCATTCCTTGCAAAATAAAACTTATTTTTCCTTCAAATTACCTTGATTTTGTGCCGATGTGCCGAAACCAACCTCGGACCCTCAAAACCATAGAAGCTCTAGTTACTACTTCTTTAACAACATCATACGACATTTGATCTTCAAATGCTCTTAAACCTGACGTGCAGGAGTGAAACGGACTCAGGATTCGTATTCAGCGTGTCGAAGTACATGAGAATGTATGTATGTATGGCGTCTATGGAAATTACCACTTTTTTTGTGTGTGTCTTGGTTTTAATTGGTTTTAACTACATGGTACTCCCTCTTTGTTTAGGAAAAGTCGGCATTTCTTATCTACATTTTCGGAATGCGCCATTAGATCGAAGTAATGCGCAGGTTTTCATTCTATTGAGGGGGAAGACGTTTAACACTGAAATGTTCGGCAATAAAATATTTATTTTTTATCTTTTAATTTAAGGCAACATTTAAAAATCAAAAGTCACAATAGTTGCTAAAAAAATATACTATTAAGTATTTAAATATAAAATTGCAGGTTGCGCTATTTTCCTGACAGACATTTCATTTTATCTACAGCTGATCGTGTTATCTTTCAGTTTCAGTAAAGGACAAAATGTTTGCCTCAAAATTTCACAAGGATGGTGATATTAATAAACAAATAAAATATTTGGAGACATCGTGTCTATTATTTTTTGAGATTAGATAACTATAGTCAACAAATTTTGGTTGATTACTATTATATGCATATATAACTTATAAGATAAGTGAATTTGTTGTGTAAATTTGCTTAACTGTCATCATATGTAAATAAGCTTAATAGTCATCATGTGTAAATTCCATCTTCAACGTATGCTTTTTCGTGACTTATTGGTTATGGAAAATTCTTCGTCAGACCGATTGCTCCATCGGTTCAAAGCTGGAAGCGATTTTTCCTTCCTGTAGGGAGGGAGAAACACCTAAAACAAAACACCTTCGAGGTCTAAAGCAGGATACACACGGTCAGACAGGCATGTCAGTTAGGCCTGAACAGTCTGCCTGAAACCCGGATACCTGAACGTGTATATATTCCGGCCGGTCTGTCAGTTAAGATTGTTCAGGCGGCCGGAATATAAACACGTTCAGGCGACCAACTTTCAGGCGGACTGTTCAGGTCTAACTGACAGCCTTGCCTGAATAGTGTATAGCCTGTTTTTACTAACCTCACTTCCTTAAGGCGTCTTTCTGTCGCTTAGCTTCCGAATATTCCACAATAACAGATGGTTGAATTCGATATTTCTACAACGTAAACAAATGTACCAATTCCAATCGCTAGAACGGTTGGATTTCGCATTCAGGTTAATCTGGTTTGTTATTGACTATCGAAGAGGAATGCCCGGACAGTCACTCTGTCAACAAAGGCTTACGGAATCGTGTACAGGAGCAGCGTTTGTTTGGGGATGAGTGTACCATTTGTACAGCCCCTCCTTGCACATGGATGCTATAATCATAGAGCAAATGTAGCACGGCTTCTGCCGTGATTATTCTGTTGATCAGCGCAATTCGCTGTGTAAACATATTCAATAACAAGACCCAATCAGAAATAGTGCATAATGAAATTATCTTAGCCATTCAGTGCATAATGAAGCTTTTCAATATTCCCAAGATACTTAAACCACATTTAAAAAGTTTTTGTTGAGATAATTTGTATAAATCATTTGTTCTAAATATGGAGAAAAGTTTTACATTAAAACAACTTTAACACTTTACTAATCGTTTTTTATTATGTACAGGAACAATTTTTAAAAATACCTAAAAGACTGGAAATATATTTTTAACGAAATAACCTATAAATATTCCAGCAGCCTGCCTGTGAAATGTCTACCTAGGCTCAAATCCTATGTCTTTATAAAAATTGCTCCTGAAAAACCTTCAAATGATATGAAACAGATATAGCTCATTATAAAGTAATATTAGTGAGTAGTTTTAGTGTCTTTGATATAGATTTTTTTATTTTTATTTTGTTGTATAATAATACTTCAATGTAACACTAAAATATTTGTATTGACGTTTTGCCTAATCATTAAACATCATCAGACATCTTACAACAAAATGGATTCATTCTTATTTTTTTGTCCCTTTATATCAAACAAAGATTGTAAATTTTACAAATGTGCATTTAACTTTAGGCTTTGTCTGCTCATTTATGGAAATTACCATCATTATATCACAAAATTGATCATTATTGTCTAACCAGGATGTCACTTTTCTGTTTATAATTTAAAAATGCACTTAATGTTTTACCTTTAAAACAAGATTACCTTGGACAATATGAAATTTTAAATAGCTAAAGTAAGGGAAAGTTTCCGGTGTCTATATTGATATCCGTTTTATTATTTTGTTACATTATAAGTGTATTGTACTTTTAAATATTGCCTTTAAAAAATTTAAATTGCCTCTGTAGCGATGCTCAAAGTAAATATAAAACTTATGACGGAGAACCTTTCTAGGATTATATATATATAAAAATAATAATAAATAAATACTAATTACCAATTATAGCTGATTCGAGAATATATATTTCATAATATTTTGGGATGCTATATATATAGTTTTATGTCTTTATAAAACTAAAACAAAATATAATAACTATAAATATTAAACAATAATACTATGTATATGTTATTATTCTTATAATCGTACAATATCGATCCGATTGTGTTGAATATAGTCATGTAGCAGCATATTATGGTTACGCATCTACTCCGAAATTCAACCATCTCTCCTCCGTCATTCGAGATAAGAGCTGTCAGAACGGAAAGGCGATAACGTCCCGACATTTTATACTACGCTAAAAAAAAAAAAAAAAAATTATTACTGCTTTTTATCGTGTATGTCGTTTTAAGTGATGTTTCATTCATAACATTAGTTAAATCTCTTCTCATGGACCGTTTAAAGTTACTAGAAATCTATTAGAAAATTATTACTGCTTTTTATCGTGTATGTCGTTTTAAGTGATGTTTCATTCATAACATTAGTTAAATCTCTTCTCATGGAACGTTTAAAGTTACTAGAAATCTATTAGAAAATTATTACTCCTTTTTATCGTGTATGTCGTTTTAAGTGATGTTTCATTCATAACATTAGATAAATCTCTTCTCATGGACCGTTTAAAGTTACTAGAAATCTATTAGAAAATTATTACTCCTTTTTATCGTGTATGTCGTTTTAAGTGATGTTTCATTCATATCATTAGTTAAATCTCTTCTCATGGACCGGTTAAAGTTACTAGAAATCTATTAGAAAATTATTACTCCTTTTTATCGTGTATGTCGTTTTAAGTGATGTTTCATTCATAACATTAGATAAATCTCTTCTCATGGACCGTTTAAAGTTACTAGAAATCTATTAGAAAATTATTACTCCTTTTTATCGTGTATGTCGTTTTAAGTGATGTTTCATTCATATCATTAGTTAAATCTCTTCTCATGGACCGGTTGAAGTTACTAGAAATCTATTAGAAAATTATTACTCCTTTTTATCGTGTATGTCGTTTTAAGTGATGTTTCATTCATAACATTAGTTAAATCTCTTCTCATGGACCGTTTAAAGTTACCAGAAATCTATTAGAAAATTATTACTGCTTTTTATCGTGTATGTCGTTTTAAGTGATGTTTCATTCATAACATTAGTTAAATCTCTTCTCATGGACCGTTTAAAGTTACTAGAAATCTATTAGAAAATTATTACTGCTTTTTATCGTGTATGTCGTTTTAAGTGATGTTTCATTCATAACATTAGTTAAATCTCTTCTCATGGACCGTTTAAAGTTACTAGAAATCTATTAGAAAATTATTACTGCTTTTTATCGTGTATGTCGTTTTAAGTGATGTTTCATTCATAACATTAGTTAAATCTCTTCTCATGGACCGTTTAAAGTTACTAGAAATCTATTAGAAAATTATTACTGCTTTTTATCGTGTATGTCGTTTTAAGTGATGTTTCATTCATATCATTAGTTAAATCTCTTCTCATGGACCGGTTAAAGTTACTAGAAATCTATTAGAAAATTATTACTCCTTTTTATCGTGTATGTCGTTTTAAGTGATGTTTCATTCATAACATTAGATAAATCTCTTCTCATGGACCGTTTAAAGTTACTAGAAATCTATTAGAAAATTATTACTCCTTTTTATCGTGTATGTCGTTTTAAGTGATGTTTCATTCATATCATTAGTTAAATCTCTTCTCATGGACCGGTTAAAGTTACTAGAAATCTATTAGAAAATTATTACTCCTTTTTATCGTGTATGTCGTTTTAAGTGATGTTTCATTCATAACATTAGTTAAATCTCTTCTCATGGACCGTTTAAAGTTACCAGAAATCTATTAGAAAATTATTACTGCTTTTTATCGTGTATGTCGTTTTAAGTGATGTTTCATTCATAACATTAGTTAAATCTCTTCTCATGGACCGTTTAAAGTTACTAGAAATCTATTAGAAAATTATTACTGCTTTTTATCGTGTATGTCGTTTTAAGTGATGTTTCATTCATAACATTAGTTAAATCTCTTCTCATGGACCGTTTAAAGTTACTAGAAATCTATTAGAAAATTATTACTGCTTTTTATCGTGTATGTCGTTTTAAGTGATGTTTCATTCATAACATTAGTTAAATCTCTTCTCATGGACCGTTTAAAGTTACTAGAAATCTATTAGAAAATTATTACTGCTTTTTATCGTGTATGTCGTTTTAAGTGATGTTTCATTCATATCATTAGTTAAATCTCTTCTCATGGACCGGTTAAAGTTACTAGAAATCTATTAGAAAATTATTACTCCTTTTTATCGTGTATGTCGTTTTAAGTGATGTTTCATTCATAACATTAGATAAATCTCTTCTCATGGACCGTTTAAAGTTACTAGAAATCTATTAGAAAATTATTACTCCTTTTTATCGTGTATGTCGTTTTAAGTGATGTTTCATTCATATCATTAGTTAAATCTCTTCTCATGGACCGGTTAAAGTTACTAGAAATCTATTAGAAAATTATTACTCCTTTTTATCGTGTATGTCGTTTTAAGTGATGTTTCATTCATAACATTAGTTAAATCTCTTCTCATGGACCGTTTAAAGTTACCAGAAATCTATTAGAAAATTATTACTGCTTTTTATCGTGTATGTCGTTTTAAGTGATGTTTCATTCATAACATTAGTTAAATCTCTTCTCATGGACCGTTTAAAGTTACTAGAAATCTATTAGAAAATTATTACTGCTTTTTATCGTGTATGTCGTTTTAAGTGATGTTTCATTCATAACATTAGTTAAATCTCTTCTCATGGACCGTTTAAAGTTACTAGAAATCTATTAGAAAATTATTACTGCTTTTTATCGTGTATGTCGTTTTAAGTGATGTTTCATTCATAACATTAGTTAAATCTCTTCTCATGGACCGTTTAAAGTTACTAGAAATCTATTAGAAAATTATTACTGCTTTTTATCGTGTATGTCGTTTTAAGTGATGTTTCAGTCATAACATTAGTTAAATCTCTTCTCATGGACCGTTTAAAGTTACTAGAAATCTATTAGAAAATTATTACTGCTTTTTATCGTGTATGTCGTTTTAAGTGATGTTTCAGTCATAACATTAGTTAAATCTCTTCTCATGGACCGTTTAAAGTTACTAGAAATCTATTAGAAAATTATTACTCCTTTTTATCGTGTATGTCGTTTTAAGTGATGTTTCATTCATAACATTAGTTAAATCTCTTCTCATGGACCGTTTAAATTTGCTAGAAATCTATTAGAAAATTATTACTGCTTTTTATCGTGTATGTCGTTTTAAGTGATGTTTCATTCATAACATTAGTTAAATCTCTTCTCTTGGACCATTTAAAGTTACCAGAAATCTATTAGAAAATTTTCTAAAAAGAAAAAAAAAACAAGCTGGAATATGTAAGCTAGTTTATATATTTTTGACCAGAATTTGTCTGAAAAAATGTTTGGCCAAAACGAGTACAGATTGCGTTATTGTCTTTTATTTATTTTTAATGTAGTGCTCAAATGAAGGTGAATTGAATATTTAAAGATCGATATAAAAACATCAACATTTAAATATTTAGAATTTTGAGATGATATTATTATTTATTTGTTGGTGTTCCGCTTAATGGCGATGTACTCCTTACATTTTATATAGTTATTACAAACATTACACATACATATACACACACACACATACATACATGTGTATATATATATATATATATATATATATATATATATATATATATATACATATACATATACAGGGTGCCCAAACGCGACGGCCCAAACCAACTTTGCGGCCCAACGGTTGATCTGAGAAAAAAAATGTCAGAGGTAAAAGTTGTAGGGCCCGACCTAAGCTTTCCAAATATGTCGACCATCCAACACATCCACTGCGCATGTGCGCTCGGCGCTAGACGAAACGCTGCAGCTAGCAGAGGACCCCTAATATTATGCACGTCATCTCGAAGGAAATCAAAAAGCAAAACCTTTGCCGCAAACCGCACCTCGATATCCCCAAAATCAAATGAGCCTCGTGCGATTCAAATTTTATTGTTCCAAATTCAAAGGACTTTTTGTAGGCACTCACAGAGGCCGGCCACAAATGTGTGACACATGACTTTGAGGCTCATAATAGCTCATAATAAATAGCAACGATTTACAAATATTAGTATTAATAACTATTTTGTTACTTTATGTATTCTAGTTTGTTATCTAGCAAGGCTAAAAATAAATAAGTATGAAAACAATTACGGACATTTTTTTGAACGGGTTATCTACAAGTCACCACTCTCCATTGCCGGGTTAGGGGGGGGGGGAGTTACATAAAAAAAGTAATAAATGAATATTCAGTTTTATTTCAGCTGTTTTAACTGTTTTTGAGAATATATATTTCACACAAGGGCAATTTTAAAAGCTTCAGAATGAGCTAAAAGAAAGAACAAGATATAAAATAATAAATACCTAAACAAAATTCAAATTTAAAAGAATCAGCTTGGATTCATGGGTTGGGCACATATTAATGCATTCCTTGCATTCCGTACATTTTTCCTTGCATTTTCATTCTTTTTTTTTACTTAATTTAATCCTCACTTTGGATTTTCTTATTCTTAGTTTTATTTTAAATGCATAATGTCTGTAAAAACAATTTTATTTATTTATATAAAAACACTAGCTGTTACCCGGCGTGCCATGCTACACCTACTTTCTGCATATAGAACAGCCTAAATAAATTAGAAACCAAATAAGTATTATTAAAATCAAATAACACGAATCTGTAACTGTTTCGAACCCAGGACCTCCCAACTGGGAGTCCTAGACGACTTTGACCTAACCTATAACACCCCCCCCCCCGTATCAAGACTTACATGTATGCCAAGTTTGTTAAAAATCGGTTTAACAGTGTGGATTTTTATTTAAAAAAAAAAAAAAAAGCACATACAGACAGCAGCTGGTAGACGTTTTTGACCTGGCCTATGACACTCCCCTGATCCAGACCAACCTGTGTGCCCAGTTTGATCAAAATCTGTCAAACGGCGTGGGTTTGTATAAAAAACAAACATACAGACAGACAGATGGTAGCCGTTTTGACCTAGCCTATGGCAATATCCGTATCAAGACCTACCATTATTCCAAGTTTGGTCAAAATCGGACGAACGGTGTGGATTTGTATAAGGGACAAACATACAGACAGACAGCTGGTAGACGTTTTTGACTTAGCCTACGACACTCATCAGATTAAGATCCACATGTGTACCGAGTTTAGTCAAAATCGGACGAACGGTGTGGATTTGTATAAGGGACAAACATACAGACAAACAGCTGGTAGACGTTTTTGAATTAGCCTACGACACTCCTCAGATTAAGATCCACAAGTGTACCGAGTTTAGTCAAAATCGGACGAACGGTGTGGATTTGTATAAGGGACGAACATACAGACAGACAGCTGGTAGATGTTTTTGACCTAGCCTAGAAGATTTCTCGTACCAAGACCTACCATCGTTCCAAGTTTGGTCAAAATCGGTCAAACGGTGTGGATTTGTATAAGGGACAAACATACAGACAGACAGCTGGTAGACGTTTTTGACTTAGCCTACGACACTCCTCAGATTAAGATCCACATGTGTACCGAGTTTAGTCAAAATCGGACAAACGGTGTGGATTTGTATAAGGGACAAACATACAGACAGACAGCTGGTAGATTTTTTTGACCTAGCCTAGGAGATTTCTCGTATCAAGACCTACCATTATTCCAAGTTTGTTCAAAATCGGTCAAACGGTGTAGATTTGTATAAGGAACAAACAAACAGAAAAACAGACAGACATGTGATTTTTATATATATAGATAAATTACTGAGAGGGATGAGACTGATATGTCTTAAAAAGTTGATTTTACGTTCACTAAATACCATGTATTTTTATGCATTCCATGTCTAGGGTTTACAGTTAAATGTTATTATTTATTGAAAATAAGGCCTTATAGGTCAATTTTGGATATTTTTTTTAATATTATTTCATATGCAGTTTGTAGTGTATTCGCTGCCAGTCAGAAGTCGAGTCAGTGTAAATATTAATTTTTTTGTGTTGTGTTTCTCATTCACTCCAGTAAAAAATAACCTAATCATTTAATGAATGATAGATAAGAATGAGCCTTTATCTAATTTGTTTATTGTACATTATTAATAGCCCAATACCAACAAAAAAATATTTGTAACAGTCTGGCAATAGTTTGTTAAAGGCTGCCTCTAGTTTAGCCTTAAAAATAAGTTATGTCATTATCTTTAACTCCCAATGTGTCTTCACCCAAATTAAATGAATATTTTTTTTATTTATTTATTTTCTATTCCTTTATTTATTATTATTTTTTTCTTTTTAGTTTCATTTATTTTGTTATACTTTATAATTATTTATTTAATTTTATTTATTTATTTCTCTTTTTCTTTTGGACTGAGACTGATTTTCATAGTCATAAAACTGTAAATTTATTTTTCGACAAATCTAATTTATCCCTGTTATCTAAGCCTTAATATATATATATATATATATATATATATATATATATATATATATATATATAAAATTCTTGAACCTAACATTGGGGCTTATTTCTTGCTAGTAGATAGCAATAAGTCCAAACGATATTGGAACTCCATCACAAATGAAACGGCTAATTTTTTTTTAGAATTTTTCTACAGTATCCTAACGAACCATCTACTGGAATTAAATATGCAAACACACAACGCTAAATTAAATTTCCTCCGGGAGTTAAATGGAGGAAGCTTCTAACTAGCCTGATCAATACTGCCAACTTAGGCAGCTCTCTCCATTTTTTATTCTTCCCTTACAATATTATATACATATGGACAATTTTAGAATTGTACGGTTAGCTTTCTGGAAAGGGAAATACTCCACAGCTCAGGGATAAGTTTAAAAAATTCTATGTGTCAACTAAGAATTGTTATCCTGAAAAAAAAAATGTGTACAAGGGCTATATTTACTTCTAGAAAAGACCTATAGAAAGTATAGGGAAAATTCTCGTGGAATATCTATCTATAAAAACAATATAAAAATTCCAAAATAAACTTCTGGTACTCGATGGTTTACATATTAGATTTAAATGAAGTTAAATTCTACAAAAATGATTATTCAAAGCTGGTTGTTTATCGGTTGACAAGTAATCAAAGTATGATGTTTCTTGACATTGGGGCGCTCCGGACCTTCCCATAAAATGATTAGATAAATTGTAAAAAAATTATGAATAAGAAAATAAAAAGATCAAAATAAATGAGGTATCTAAAAAAAAAAAATTGGGCAAACAATTATCCCCAACACACTATTTTTTAATAATCTAGGCGCACGGTAGTGCGCCAGGCCAAGTTCCGGCTTAAGCATTCTGTGTGTATATTACAGGCGATCTTAGAGCCGATTTTTACCCTCTCATAACTTTCAACCAGGTAAAGATAAAGTTATGAAATTTTACACAGGTATTATACTACTGGATGTGAGTAAAACTAGAGATTTTCATAATTCTACATCGAATAGTTTCTGAGATATTATCGATCGAAATTCGGGATTTATAGGACTCACTCACTCACTGACTCATCAAAATTATTAGGCACTTCCCATGATGCTAGAGACTTGAAATTTTGCATGAAGATAGATATGAAGACGTTATTAAAGGAAAAAATCGAAAAATTGCGAAAAGTTGTGTTTGACTCCGCTTCCGGGGCGGGGGCGTGCCAGTATTGTACTTCCTTTGGAAACCCGTCATTCCGTCCGAAACCCATGATGTGGGGTATCAAATGAATTGTCTCGGTATGAAGAACCTATATTTGATGTTTTAAGAAACAATTAGACGCATATAGGCTCGGTAAAAATCTTATACCAGCTGTCTGTCTGTATGTTTGTTCCTCTTACAAATCCGTACCGTTTGACCGATTTTGACCAAACTTGGGACAGAGATGGGTCTTGATACGGGGAGAATCATAGGCTAGGTTAAATTGTCTATCAGCTCTCTGTCTGTCTGTTTGTTCCTTATAAAAATACACACCGTTTGACCGATTTTGACAAAATTTGACACACATGTCGGTCTTTCTCCGGGTAGTGTCATAGGCTAGTTAAAATCGTCTATCAGCTGTCTGTCTGCATGTTTGTTCCTTACACAAATTCACTCCATTTGACCGATTTTGACCAAACTTGGCACACAGGTAGGCCTTGGTCCGGGGAATGCACTAGGCTAGGTAAAAAAGATCTTTCAGCTGTCTGTCTGTATGTTTGTTCCTTATACAAATTCACACCGTTTGGCCTATTTTGACCAAACGTGGCACGTAGGTAGGTCTTGATATGGGAGTGTCATATTACCTATGACGTTTTCTACTTTTTGTTCCATCGAAATGCCATCATTCCTTCTGAACCCCATCATGTGGGGTATCAAATGAATCGTCTTGGTAAGGAGAACCTATATTTGATGTTTTAAAAAACATTTCGACATATCTTAACAAAAACAGTTGTGACTTCTTTCTTAAATGTAGTAAATAAAGTCGTAGGGGTTCACTGCATAATATACTTCAAAGCAGATACTAAGTTTTTCAAAGTCGAGCCATCGAAATTACAAAGTTTAGGATTACAAACCGAAAATGTATCGTCTTTGTTTCTTATATTTTTCTTGAAGGCCTTCTGCACTTTCCCTATTGTGATCTTTATCCTTGGGATAAGGTTCCTGTGTTTTACAGTGTAATAGTTTAGTTAAGAGAGTAATCAATTTGTCCTCTAGAGTAATGTCATCTGGAAGAGCTTCTAACATTTCTAGTCTAGTGATCAGATGTATGTAGGTTGATAATTGGTATCAAATATCAAGCAGTAAGGAGAACCTTATGCAGAATCCACAGACCCTGGTTTTATATGAAGTACAAAAGCCAGTAGGTATGCGGCAACTAAATTCTATTTAATACTTAGAAAAAAGTAATGAGATCCCCCAAAAAAACATAAATGTGGAATAGAGGCCAAGTTCCTGCCCCCACAAAGAAACACTCCCTTCCTCAAAAACATCCCCTCCTAAAACCCCCCAAAAACACCTTACCAATCTACACTCCAAAAAATTGTATGAGTTGGTGTATTAATTCAACTAAAAATATTTGCCAATACAAGAGATGATACAAGAAAGAAATGTCCAAGTTCATTACTTGGAAGACCTCATAGTTACTTACTAAGAACAATAAAGACACTTCAACTGACCTTTAAAAACAACAATAAAAATACTTATATCCAGTTGCTAAAATATCACTTTCCTCAACCAGGTATATTCTTAAACTTGGCAATGTTTAGTTTTTCTCAAAAGATAATTTCGGCACAAAAAAAAAAAACATTGCCAAGTTTAAGAATATACCTGGTTGAGGAAAGTGATATTTTAGTAACTGGATATAAGTATTTTTATTGTTGTTTTTAAAAGTCAGTTGAAGTGTCTTTACTGTTCTTAGTTAGTAACTATGGGGTCTTCCAAGTAATGAACTTGGACATTTCTTTCTTGTATCATCTCTTGTATTGGCAAATATTTTTAGTTGAATTAATACACCAACTCATACTAATTTTTTGGAGTGTAGATTGGTAAGGTGTTTTGGGGGGGTTTTAGGAGGGGATGTTTTTGAGGAAGGGAGTGTTTCTTTTTGTGGGGGCAGGAACTTGGCCTCTATTTCACATTTATTTTTTTTGGGGGATCTCTTATTTTGGTCTACGTTTTCCATGTCTTCTAGAAAATACTTGAAATAATAAATTACAGGCTTAAACAATATCATTTATAATTATTTAAAGTCCCCCTGAAGTGGAGTCAAGAAGACTTGGAACATATCGTCGATACAAATGCAAAGTAACGAATGTGAAAAAATTGTCAATCTTTACTCATTTCTGCTGGACTTATGTACGGCCAATTCTTGAATCTGACTTCACTCTATGAAAGGGAAATTATTCCACTATCAAAAGGTCAAATCTGCCGAATATTTGACGGTCCTAAAAAAAAGTTATGAATAAATGCTTTTCCACTCTGAAAAGTGGTGATTTTCATATTCGATACTTTGCATTTGTAGCGACGATATAGAGCACAATAATATATTATTTATGAATAGTTTGTAGTAAATAGGTTTTTACCTTCTGCAACATAAAAATACATATTGATTAATATTATCAAATTCTTATAATATTTATATTGTATTGAATAAGCAAGTAAAATGAATGAGTAATTAAAAAGTAAATAAGGCAAAAACTATTAGGTATATATTTATTTATTTATTTACTAAACGATTTTTGAAACGAACCAATGTTAGATATTGCGGGTCTTTTGTATAATAAGCATACACTTTTCAAGAACTAGTAACAGTTACTCTACTGTTACTTTACTTAACTCTAGGTTATGTTTACAAAACAAGATAAATGCTTGTTTATAAAAAAGAAAATACCTTTATTTAATACTGAACAAAATAAATCATGCTGAAGGTGGCCAATATTCAAACATTGAATGCAATATTTTATGAAATAGGTCTTCCTTCTCATATCTTCTTCTCCACACAAATATGAATCCAATAATGCCCTACTTGTTCCGCATTCAATCTTTATTCCTTCGCTTCAAACTAGCCCACAAAGACTCAATTCTCTGTGTGTGGGCTCTAGTTATGGGATCTACAAAATTTTCACTATGATTTACTGGATAGTGCTTACATCGCATTCCTGGAACCTTCCTCAGACCATGGTATGAATTCCAAAAATCAGAAAATATTGTGGATCCCGGTAGTACACATGCCTTTATACACTCAGTTAGGGTAACAGCTGAACGGTCAGGCACGGCATATAGAAAAACTTCCCTAGTCTCCGGACAAACACCTCCTAAGATCCACTGCGATGGATATAATCTTCCACGTTGATATTTCCTTCTGGAGAAGCATGTTTTATCAATTTCAACGTTTAAGCCTTCACCTCCAATCTTTATAGGGTTTGAGATTAGATCTGATGCGCATGCCTCTCGCATGAAATTTGTCCAGTCTGTAGTTGTGTGACTAGACATGTTCAATTTTTTTTTGCAAAATTTGGTTGTGGTATATCCCATTGACCATGAGTATATTAACAGCAATGCTGTTTTGAGTGGTATTTTGCTGTTTTCAAACCACGTACCTTTATAAATGCTAATTCCCTTCTTACATCCTGTCTGATTACACTTCCAAATTGGCCCTCTGTTCCTTCTATAATAAATTTTCATTTTATGAAGTCTGGAGCACTTTTTCTCAGAATGGATTAATCCCTTCTTCTGAAGAAACCGGACTGAAACTTTCACATTAGATATTAACTGGCTTAACTTAAGCAAATTCATTGTTAGTGTTTTTCATGTAAATCTGATAAATGAATGCGTTTAAATACAGAATTAGGTTAGAGGTGAATCATATGTTCCAAATAATAATAAAATGAGTAACTGTTACTAGTTCTTGAAAAGTGTTTGCTTATTATACAAAAGACCCGATGTTGCTTGTTTTGGTTTATATCTTTCAGCCGGTCTAAATTATAAGTTCTTCAAAATTATTTCTAGTGTGTCTGTTATTATATTCAACTATAATAATTATAACGTAGAAAAAAAGAAAGCGAAAAAAAAATTAAATGTACTAATCATGCAATGGAAATATTAACTAAATTAGAACAATTCTAAAAATATATTAAAAAATAAAGAGAACAATTTTTTAAAATATATATGATGTAAAAATTATTTAAATTAGAAAAATTAAAAAACTTTAAATAATTAAGAAGCGTAGGGGATTGACCTTGGCCCAGAGAGTACTTCTTTAGAGTCTTCGTGAAGCACCGTAGCTGCTACTTAAAAATCCCTTGTTGGCTACTAACCATTGTATCCCTTGTAAGTACTAAGTCCAACTTTCAGGAACTGCGTCATCTTAGCACGTTTCTGTTCTTATCCTTAGTACTATTTGGAAAGTTAGGCATAGAGACAGTTAACATTGTGTTTTGATATTTTGTGTGAAAAAAAAAAATTAAGAAGAATACGAACATTTTCAGATCCCAAAAAGCGAAAAACGAACAATTCTTTTTGGAATTGCTTACCATGAACCTCGATATAAATTCAATTCAATGTTTTCAGCTGACTAATATTATTAAGAAATGGATACAATTACAACTTCATTTTCTCAACACTACTAAAAGAAACAAATTTCCAAAATTCAAACAGTAAGCAATGTTTACTTGCTTGACAAATCGTTTTTAGGGGCTTCGAAACAAATATCACATATTTGACATCGAATTTTAGACATAGATAATGTTATTACAGTCACAATATGTTTTACAAATATTAAATAATATATACTGCTTAAATTTCGAAATACATCACACCTGGCATGAAAATTGCATTATCCTGCTTAAAGACCGTTCCAAAACAGCCTCTGTTTTTTTAAAAAAAATTGTGACTTAAATATTAAAATTAAAAAAAAAGATAATAACAATGATCAAATATTATATATTTTACAACTGTTAGAATCCATCCATGATTTTTTAATGAATTTTCCTCTCAACTAATTCATGCAGTACGAGCTTGAAATCAACATAAAATTATATATATATATATATATATATATATATATATATATATATATATATATATATACTTGCTCTTTGAGGCTTAAGGTCGGAAAAGTAGCAATTCTTTGTATTACACTACTTTATTTTGCATGCCCTACATGTTTCGTTCTGTATTTCATTCGCACCTCATTATAACCTTAAAGAGGTAATACCTACCCCTGCCTCCGTACAAGGTACTTGGGAAGAGAGGGCTTCTTAACAAGAAGTGCCCCTGATGAGGTGCGAATGAAATAAAGCAGGAAACATGTAGTGCCGCCTACAAGAATAATTATATATATACATATATATATATATATATACATATATATATATATATATATATATATATATATATATATATATAAATATTTTCCTTGGAGGTGAAAGCCATATCAGTAAGCATATTTATATATGTATATATATATATATATATATATATATATATATATATATATATATATATATATATTAGTGTGAGCGTATGTATTATGGGTTAACAGGTTAACTATTCTTATATATATTTTTTCCACTGTTTTCCAATGACATTATTTGTAGCCTACTTGAGTACTGGAAAACACTTGTTTCATTGTTTACGTATTTTATTATTTTATTTAGCGTTCTATAAAATGCTTCATAAATTTATAACTATAAATTGAACGTTAAACATTTTCATTTTCGTGCGGGGAGTGTAAATAAAATATGCAAACACGTACAAGAAAATTCGATTTTTCCTCTTCCCCCACCCCTCCTCTAAAGACCAGGGTGGGGAGGGGGGGGGGGAGGTTATGACTCAGAGAGAGAACTCCAGAGGTAGTATTGATCAGGAGTAAGACGGCATCTCATGGCAGCATCCACTGACCCCTCCCCAGCAGCCATATTTACAAATTTCTATTCCCCAGGGGGGGGGCGCTAGGGGGTAGGGGGTGGGGGTGGAACGATACTAGCGCCGCCCTACGGCACGAGCCTCAACCTTAGAGCCACCCCTTCGTCCTCAAAGCTCTTCTTTCCGAACCCCTGGACACCTTATCTTCAGCCCTTTTTCTCTCCTAACACTCTCTTACAATGTCATCCTTTTTATTTTTATCTCTTTTTGTGTTATTTTTTTTTTTTTTTCCTTTCCCCATATGTAAACGGAACAGTTCAAAAATATCGTCGCGTTTATCTGACCTTTTTTAACTATAGGAACAAACCATATTTTAGAATCATAACATAAATAACTGACAATATCAATTTTTTGATTAGTTGAATTACTATTGTACAATTCGACCGGACTAATCACCCTGAAAAATGAAATTCCAATACACAAGAGGTAGTAATCATGTGGCTTGGAATAGGCCATAAAAGCATTACACACAGTCTGCCTCCAAAGAACGAACTTAGACAAACCGCGGTACATTACAGACTGACTAGTTGACAGGATAGGTACACATTTTATTTTTTTATTTTTTTCCCTTTGGAGAGTTCCACACCAAGGGTGATCTGCTCAAAAGAATAGTAAAGAAAAGGAAAGATAAAAAAAAAAAGAAAAAAAGTGAGAATAAATAATAATAAAAAATATAATAAAGTAATAGTTTACAAATCAATTGCTCATGTTCTGAAAATTAAATAAAATCCGATGATAGGAGATAAAATAGGGCTTTAATTATAATAATCGATCTAATAATATGGTGGCCAACCGTTAAAAAAAAAAATAAATAATAAGAAATAAAAAATGAATAAAATAAAATGAATAATTATTAAATACATTTATTAATTATAATTAATAAAAATAAGTAAGTTACGCCTAAACACATACAATAAAAAATACAAAGTAAGAGGAGTCATCTTTTTTTTTTCTTTTTTTTTTTGTGGATGAAATAGTTTTGTATTTATTTTATTTCATACGCTTACTTTACTTTAATTTATTTTTAAATTATTCCTATGATATTAAGATCCCAAAGTTAGCTAAAACCCATGGATTTACGAGTGATTCGATAGCATTCACCATAGAAAATCGTAAACTAAGTGAAAACAATTTATATTATCCTAAAATTTTGTGTGCAGCATTTGTGAAAAATTGCCTAAAATAATCTATATAAATACATAATATACAAAAATAAACTGTATGTTTGTAATGAACTCTTGTCTAAAATATTATTATTAGATTATTTTTTGTATAAGTATGCCAACTTATAATGCCCGATTGTTGGAAACGGTATCTACAAACTTTCGTTAGAATGAAGTACAAATAACAACCGTTACCTACAAGCAAATAAATTGTTTACGGGGTAACCCTCTACTCCTAGTAGACCGATTTAGTTTATTATTAAAAACACATCTTCCATTTTGCATCAGCAGGTCATAGTAGTAATTTTTGTCTGTAGTCAACACTCTTTTCAGATGGATCGATTTTGCTGTTTAACCAAATCTAACATTCGGTTCTTATGTGAATGGTAAATGCCATAAATATGTTTCTTGGCAACAAAAAAAAAAATAATTGTGTGTGGTTTCGTGTTCATATCTCCAGAATAATTTTAAATTACATATATACTTTATTATTATTTTGTACACATATATTTATTATTAAATATTGATGGAATCAAATAAATTTATTTCATTATCTGTGATTTATTGATTATCTCAGTCTTCTATCCACTAAATGAATGACGAAAAGCCACGATTTGACTATAGTATAAGCGTGCTGGCTGCTCGTTTGTTGACATGACAATAGTTGACTAGCTGGATGGGGGTGCAGTTGACTCTGGGATTTATTGTCTATTAAATCGAATGTTGTCATGGAGACGATGCTTTGACAGTGGGGCTCAATTACTACCATGTACGCCTTACAGTTTGTCCGTTTGTTCGATAACCTTCGATGGAATAGAAAATTTAAAGCGACATAAGTTTACAAAGAGTAAATACTAAAGCCAGAAATTATCTATACCGTAGGTGTGTTCTGTTATTACATATCATTTTGATAAGGTTTCTTCGTCCATATAAGTATTTTATGTAGGGGAAGGTCAAATGTCGTAAGCTACACGCCATTATTCAGTAATCCTTAATTTTCCTCTACACGTTTCACGACTTTCTGGCGCCTCTTCAGGAGCACTTATAATACAAAGCACAACATTAACGTTCGAGAACTTTCTTCAGGCAGGGCCATGTCTAGACTGGCTCGTAATGAAAGTGTTCATCCAAACTAAAATGTATAAATATATGTTGCTTTTGGAGAAAAAGAAGTATCTTCAAGAAGGGACAGCAGAAATCGGTTTAAGGTGAGGATGAATAAAGAAAAGATGGCCGAAGAAAGAGGTTGATTTTAATCATATATATATATATATATATATATATATATATATATATATATATATATATACATATATATATATATAAATATACATATATATATATATATATATATATATATATATATATATATATATATACATATATATATATATATATATATATATATATATATATATATATATATATATATTTATTTATTTATATAAACACAAACAAAAGGGCAACCCCTTAATCCCTCACAAATGCTCCTGATAGAGGCTATTCCCCTATAATTTCATTTATATATATATATATATATATATATATATATATATATATATATATATAAATCACGTGTCCGTTTATCTGATTGTATGTTTGTTCCTTATACAAATCCAGACCGTTTGACCGATTTTGACTAAACTTGGCACACTAGAAGGTCTTGATAAAGGGAGTGTCATAGGCTTGGTCAATAATGTCTACCAGCTGTCTGTCTGTATGTTTGTTTCTTATACAAATCCAGACCATTTGACCGATTTTGACTAAAGTTGGCACACTGGAAGGTCTTGATACAGGGAGTGTCATAGGCTTGGTCAATAATGTCTACCAGCTGTCTGTCTGTATGTTTGTTCCTTATACAAATCCACACCGTTTGACCGATTTTGATCAAGCTTGGCACACAGGTAGGTCTTGATACGGGGAGTGTCATAGGCAAGGTCAAAAATGTCTACCAGCTGTCTGTCTTTATGTTTTTTCCTTATACAAATCCAGACCATTTGACCGATTTTGACTAAAGTTGGCACACTGGAAGGTCTTGATACAGGGAGTGTCATAGGCTAGCTCAAAAATGTCTACCAGCTGTCTGTTTGTATATTTGTTCCTTATACAAATCCACACCGTTTGACCGATTTTGATCAAGCTTAGCTCACAGGTAGGTCTTGATACGGGGAGTGTCATAGGCAAGGTCAAAGTCGTCTAGGACTCACAGTTTGCAGGTCACAGCTTAGAAACTGTGAACCCGAACAGTTACACATTTGCGTTATTTGTTTTTCGCTTTTCTAGATGCTGAAAGTAGGTATAGCATGGCACGCCGGGGAACAGCTAGTATACATATAAATATATGTATATATATATATATATATATATATATATATATATATATACATATATATATATATATATATATATATATATATATATATATATATATATAAATATCTATAAAGTCCTGCCAAAATGAAATTATTGGCATATAGCTTGCATCTGGACAATTTGTGAGGTATTGCCCTCTTGTTTTACAAAAGGGATGAAAGCTTCTAGTTGGCCTCCCGTTTAACCGCTCGTCTCATAAATCGCATTAGTCGTAAACGAATGATGTACTAAACCCCGGATTGGTCGGACCTTTGATGTTTTTATTTGATTCCGATCTTCGACGGTAGCTGAATGACATCCAAGAACAGAATGCTTTTAGCAAAATCAATCATATGGGATAGTAAATTTCATCCAATCATTTCGGTTTTGTGGAAGGGATGCGGTTATTGTGAATGAGTTTTTTTTTTTATTTTGAACGTTAATCATAATTGAATTAGTTCAGAATAATAATAACGATTAGGAATTCAGAAAATGGTTGGGATTTTTAAACGAAAAATGTCAGACTTTTCAGAAAAATCAATATTTCGAACGTTTCGACATGCTCTTTGGTAGCCTTCCTCAGAAATGAATGTCTTGGGAATGGAGGAAGACAAAAGTTAAATAACATGGTGGTTATATTTTACTATAGTCACATAACTGAAAACCCGAAGTCAAGGGATAGTAAGGATTTGCCTAAGTAAACAGTCAGATTTTCGGAAAAAACCTATATTTTTGACGTTTCGGCATGCACTTTGGTGCTTCTTCAACTCAAGTAACCTTGGTATCGTTAGACTTCCATCATCCCCTAGGCATTCATTGCTGAAGAAGTCTGCCAAATAGCATGCTGAAACGTTCGAAATATTGATTTTTCTTAAAATCTGACGTTTTCTCATAACCGAAACCCAACTTCTTATCACATCAACTGCTAACTATTTTCATCTCAGTAATAATTATTATTCGCTTAATTTTTTTATTTTCCTAAATTTTTCCTCTAAAAGTAAATAATGTCAATTCCTTGTAAATGGGAAACCTTGCATGCAGTAAATAATATAAGACTCGCTCCTTGCAATAATAAACCTTCTATGCAAGGTCAAGGTAAATTCAAATATGCAAAGTCAACTCCTTGTATTCAAAGTAAGTAAACCCAAATATGATTTATTTGAACTGTTAAAATCTTTCGTAATCGATTGGGACGTTCTATACAAATTAACATCCTTGGACCTTGGAAGAGAAAGGGCAAATGACGAATTCCGGATGTTGGGAAATCGAAGTCAAATTTCTAGAAAAGCAAAGGCGAATGTTTTCTCTATGGGATGCTGATTCGTAAACCTGAATGAGAAATTATGCAATTGAAATTCAATTTTATAAATATAATTTTTACGATTTATTTACGTGTAACAAAATACTAGGAGAGGAGTTTTAGACCCGGGTATCACCTTTGAAATCTGACATTGAATTTTTCATAGATGATGGTGATATTCACTTCAACCACGTCTTACCTACATCTTTGTGACTAAGAAAATAAAGTTTAAAAAAAGTAGAATTTTCAGTTTCGCCTTTTCTCTTCCAAGGCCCTGATATAATATTTAGACAAACATATTTACATGGACAAATGTTAAAATTATGTAGTTTAAACTAGTTGTCATTTTTCGTTTAGTTCATACCAGGATGCCTTAATAAATGTGCTCATTTAAATGCTCAAAAATAAACGAAATGTATTATTTTTAATCTTTTCCGATACCAACTTAAGCAGGTCTTGTATTCCAGAAAAATATATGTCTTATTCACCTCAAACCGCTTCCTCATAGTAATTTTTGTCGTACTTCTCACTCACTTCGTGATCATAGTTCTACAAAAAAATATTCTCTGTTTGTGTTTCGGATATGGAAACTTAGGGTGCCGATTCGGAGTGCAAAGTGAAAAATGTTACTCTTTTAGCTTTTCGGCAACATTCCAGCTTGTCAAATTAATCCTTCCCGTCCTGAGGAATCACTCTCAGAGGCGACAAGGATCCACCGGAAGTGCTAAAATATTCGAAGAGAGTTTCGGAAGGATTTATCGTGCCGAGGGTTCGAGCATAACTCAGCAGAGAAATGAGAACTTGGGCAATTCGAGGGCAGAGAAAGTTGCGGTGGAAATTGCCGAGGCTAATCCTACGCGAGTCAGACTTGGCCACAGGCCAGGTCTAGTTATCGCCCCCCTGGGAGGCCGCCAGCCTCACTCCCTCTCTTCCCTCACGCCCCTCCAGAAATCGTCATTCAATTACTCCAGAGCGAAAACCAACAGACACTTAGGTGATTCCTTCCTCAAGACGTTTTTATTCTGCTCCATTGATTGATTTTGCAAAGATTACTCATGCGGATAAGAGTTAGAAGTATATTTGATATCCAGTTAAATAGTTTTAGTCAGAAACTTTAAAAAGGATTAGCTCTGGTCCTCTTCAAAGCCCTATTATTAATTATATATTTGTTGTCGGTAGTTAATATATTTCTTTAATAAACACTTCGAAATTTCTCTACTGTTTATTTATTTATTTATTGAGATGTCACAACGAAGCGATATGCTCTTTAGGTCAATGTGCGAACAAAGCTAACAATTATACAGCACTATACAAACATGTCTTACAAATATAAACAAAAAACAATGAATTTGGGAATATATTTCATAAAATAGTAATGTTGAACAGTCGGATTGAAAATGCTACAAAAATAAAGTTTTAATTAAAATATTAAACATGAAAATATATGTTATATTACCTATATATATATATATATATATATATATATATATATATATATATATATATATATATATGTACAACTTGAAAACTTGTAATTTTAAATGAATTATAATGTTAAATGCATTTAACTGTTAAATAAACAATAGTGTATTAAAAAAGTTGAAATTTCTTTTCAAGTATCAGATATTTTAATATATTGTCTATGTGTGTACTGTCCTCTGTAAGTAGTTCGTGTAAATCATTTGGTAAGTCAATGTTTTCTCTTTCTCTGCAGTCTGTAAGTAGGTGTTTAATTGTCAGTGGAATGTTGCAAAGTGTACAATTCGGTTTGTCCTGTTTTGTCATTAAATATGAATGTGTCAAGTGTGAATATCCGATTCACACTGTTTACTCTGTTTAGTCCCTAAATCGAATACTACGGTTACATTTCAAAATACACCAGCACTGCATCCGTCAGTTGAGAATATTCTTCAGAAGAGTAACCGCTAAAATGAATATGAAATATGCATATTTTTTTTTTTTTTTTTTTTACATTTGTTATTAGCTGCTGAAATTTATTATTTTATAAATAATTATTTATTTGTCGTTATTTAGTGTTTTATAAACATATTCAATAAACCAATTATGAGCTTCAAGTGGGCACATTTACAATTTTGTCCGGATTGAATTCCCACAGCTAGCAAACAGGTTTTGATGGTTCAAGAACTTATCCAATCGTTTGTAATGAAATGCTGTGTTCAGAGTTTAGAAGTGTCATTGTGGCCTGCAATATATTAGCTGATTATTTATATATGTGTGTTACAAACATATCTTATATATTTTCTATGGTCGTTGGTAGAGAATGTTAATAACAATATGTGTAAATATACTGTAACATTATCTGGCGTTCGTATATTTTCAACATTTGGAGTCATTCTGAGGGGAAAATCAATTCTCTCCGAAGCATTATTTCGTGTATTTGCTCCTTTTCAAGAGGTACTCTTAATATCACATAATAACTTTTAAATTGACACACACTACTCTATAAGTAACATATTCCTAAATACGATTTTCCCTGGAGGATTGTATATCGGCTTAACGAAGGATTTTCAAGGGACTCCAATCCTTCTGACCATTCTTTCCTTGTGATCTGTTCAGCCCTGGGCCCTTTGAAGGCTCAGATCGTGTCCCTGCATACAATTATTGAATTGTCCTACAGCCGACGGAGTGTTTCAGGCAACATTTAGTTTCTCTGAAATAATCGAGTTGAATTGAATTAAATTAACCGAACTTGATATCTATATTGCAGTTAACTGGTGTGGTATGTAATGTACGGGAAAACAAAAAAAATGAGTCACATATTTTTTATATAACTACCGCCTTCAGAACGTAACGGACTTTTACAGTGCTCACTTGTCTTACAAGTGGACCACCAGGGTTTGGTTTTAGTAAAAATTTAACACTGATTAAAGTTTAAATTTTTACATACCTCAAACATTATCTTCCAAAATATGCCCAACGCCATGGCTTAACCCAGAACTGGAGGGACCGGTGGCCGTGAGTGTTAAGGCGTGAGCATTTAACACTCCGTGCTAAAGGATCTTGGGTTCGATTCCCACTAGAGGTGGTGGCTTTTCTTTAGAAAAAAACAAAAGGCATCAGATCTATCCTGGCCAGAAACGGGTGGTAACTTATAAATAACCCGTCCTAAAATTCTTAGTTAACAATAAATGGACGTTAAAATTTAATAAATAACCCAGAACTATCGTTTTAGATTAAGAAAAAGGAAGGTTTATTTTAACGTCCTAAACTCTTACTTAATTGCTTGCATTTTGAATGTTTTCAGTTTAGTATTATTGAATTGTTCAGTGTTTGAAGATCCCAACCATGACATATGTGTTTTTTTTTTATTTTATTTGAAGAAGTCTGTTGCCCAAGCTCATCACACACTTTTAGAAATTTATGGTGATGCTGGTAATTGTCAGTTTTGTTTTCAACGATATGAGAGTGATGATTTCGATTTCATTGGCGAAAAGCGGTCTAAATGACACAAAGAATCAATTACAAGAATGATTTGTTCTAAGTATTCTCAATAACTGACTTTTATCAATAATGCTTAAGATATCACACCCGAGAAGCGGAAGCGGGAAGCAAACGGAACAATGAAAGGTACAACAAAAGATAAAAAAAAACCCTTGGAGGGAAATAGGTTGAATTGAGACAGGAGTTGAATCTGTGCCCCGAGAAAGAGGGGTTGAGAAGGCCCCATCTTATTTCATCGTCGATTTGAGGAGGTTCCTATCGATTAGGAAGAGTCCCTTCTCGCAGTCCGTTCATCTCTTTCCCTTTCCTCTCTGCATACAATAACCATCTTCAGCTTTGGGTCTTTTAGGTGGCTCTTCAAGTAGGAGAGGCAATAGGAGGGAAGAAGTTGTCCCTTGTAGCCTAGGGATTGGTCATTCACGCTGTATGGGCAATTAAGACAAGCCTATATGACAATAAAAACATTTACTTACGAACAAAGGGAAATTAAAAGCATAATACGTCAATGGATTTCATGCAAGATAGGCAAAAAATGCGAAGAAGTTGTTTTGACCAATCAAGACATGCCTGTAAGTCAGGTATGGGCAACCTTTGACATCTTGTGGAACAAACGTTAGTAAGCAGATACTTTCGCTGGCCCCGTAGATGGCTCAACATAAAATAACATTGGATTTAAAAGTAATGTTCATGAAACAGGCACACAACAAAAAAGTGGAATTTTCCAAAGACACCAAACATATATTCTTATATATTTCAACAAGCTGATCCGTTTCACCGCATCATGTCATGTTTAAGAGCATGATATGAACGCATGAAGTCGATAAAGAAGAAATAACTAGAGCGTCCATGGTTCTGAGGGACGCTGAATTCAAATCCAAGGCCTGCTTCAGCACATCGGCCCAAAATCAAGGTCATTGTTTATTTTGCAAGAAATGAATCTACAGTCAAAAATATGTTTGCAAAACAAACGTATTTGCATACTAACGTTTGTCCCACATGTCAAAGGTTGCCCATGCCTGACTTACAGGCATGTCTTGATTCGTCAAAACCTATTCTTAGGCGACAAGGGAAAACTTCTTCGCATATTTTGCCTCTCTTCCTTGAAATCCATTGACGTATTATGCTTTTAATTTCCCTTAGTTCGTAAGGCATGAAGTAATACAATTTATTAAAATAAAAAAAATAGGTACATCATAATGATTAAATCATGAAATTCGGAATTATTATAAACTACGAAAGTTAAATAGCGACACAAAATCGATTGATACACTCGGCTTGCTCGCTCACTTGATTCCGCAGGAGCAAGCCACAAACCCTTCTCGGATTCTTCGAATAAACAATATTTCCTTATTCTTCTGAATTATTCTTTATTCTCCTAAATTATTCTCAAGAACATTAAATAGCAGAACAATCTTAATAGTCTTTAAATATTATATTTCAAAACTATTGTAAATAATTGCAACATTTCACCATTCTATGGCAATAATTTATTTGTCTCATGCATAAAACAATAGCGCATTTTCCAATTAACACTAAAATCTGAGAATTATGTTTTTTCCCCTATAATAACTTTGTATTTCGATAGCCTATGTTTGTATATTGTATAAAAGCCCACGAGGCGAGGTTGTATTACAGAGGTGAATCTAAAACGAGAGTATTACCGTACGGATGCTGTATTATTGAACATATCCGGACTCTCTGTTCCAATAACAAACACTTCGTCATACAACCAGCCGACAACTAGGAACAACATTACCGGATATTTCTAAGGAAACATTTCGCATAGATTTTTAGCTTAATATAACAAAAAAAAAAGTTATTTTTTTGGAGACAGGAAAAATCAAATACTGTATCTGCGATAACTTCCAACACTTCGTAGAATACAGTAACATTTTTTTTTTTAACAATATGACGAAATTGCCATTTTATTTGATATATATATATATATATATATATATATATATATATATATATATATATATATATATATATATATTGAATACAGAGCTGCGAATGTAGCGAATCGCTTTTTTTCAAATGTTGGCGGCAGAAACCACTGACAAACCAATTATAAAAGTTGCATAATATTTTGGGCATTGAATATTATGTTAAAATGGAAAGTCAGAAATTCTCAAATGTATACATATATATATATATATATATATATATATATATATATTTTGGGGTTTTCGGCATGGCCTTTGGAAGGATACTTAGGCAAGAAATGCCTTGGGGATGAGAATGGCCGAATATACCAGTGACTTGAGATAAAGTTCACATCACCTAGCCGATATCTTTGGTCTCCCTTCATCACCAAGACTTTTATAGTTGAAGAAAGCTTCCAAAGACCATGCCGAAACACCCAAAATATATATTTTTCAAAAATCAAGTCAAAAATTGAGATGTTTCTGTCAAATCAGGATGTTTTCTCTAGCCGAAACCCAACTATTCCTTGATTCCTGGTTTCTTTAAATTTTTTTTTTTTTTTTTTTTTTTTTTTTTACGGCGCATCTACAACTTGGCCATTAGCGCCGGGCTATCTATAGGTTGCCACCCTTTTATAATGCCAACAGCACGTGGTCGGTCACCCATTCAGGTACTGATCACGCCCGACGTTGCTTAACTTCGGTGATCTACGGGAACCGGTATTTCTTTAAATTGTTTGACCTTTATGAGGTTTATTTTCTTTATTTGTTTGCCTCCCTTCGAGTGAAATAGTTTGTTACATGATGTATTTTTTCGACGTTATCCTACTATTCTTTTTGACAGATATTGCCTGTCAAACTTCTCGATAACCTAGGAAGTCTTCATACGTCATCGCCGTGTGTGGTAGCTGAGCTGGTTATGTAGCAGCCTTCTGTCACAGACACGCTAAATAAAAGCGTTTTGCAATCCTCAAAGCAAAAGCTGGCCCATGTAACACCTCCGCACAACCGGCGAAATCGTATGAGAAACTTTTTAAGAGAAATCTTATACTATTACCAGGAAAATATACCGCGGCCATGCGTTGCTAATTTTTTTTTCTTCCTTTTTTATGCTTTCGTATTTTTTTCCCTTTCACGCCTTGTTACCCAAAAATTCTAAAAGCCCCAAAGCTCCGGGAATGCATAGTTTGTCTTTTGTACTAAACGGGTTCAAAGGCTTTCGTTGCATCGGCTGTCTTTGTATTCTTTTAATTTTTTTCTACAAACGTAGAAAAAAAATTGATTTCTCAAACGAACAGGGCGACGCCCTGCAGACAGAGAACAAAATTCTACAAACGGAACGTATGTGTATAAGTAATGGCACTGTATACTATTTAATATTATATAATGCTTTAGCCGACAAATTTGGGACATTTGAATATTAGAAAGCTTGAAATAGAACCACTTATTACTTTTCTTTGATATTTATTGAAAGATTTTACCACCTCCTGCAAAAACACGCCGAGAAGAAGCAATACTCAGGCTACACAACGCATTGGAAACTGGCAGTTACGAGAGAACCTATATGCTGAAAATGCTCATTCTTCATTTTCACGTTCGCTCATTCTACAGATAAACTCTATTACTGACAACAATAGCTCAAGAACTGAGGAAAAAAGTGCAATCCCGATACTCGAATTTTAAGCATCGATTTCTCTGAAACAGATCGCTCAATCAAAACTTGCTTAAGAACCGTTTTTCACGAATTAAGATTTTAAATGGATAATTTATATTTTCCTGGATTTCCCAACCGGTTTCGAGATATTTAAGAATATATACGACAAACAAAAGAAAAATCTAGTTTTGTTTTTTTTTTCTCGAGAAAGGTTATAGATTTGGCCTTGAAAAATGTTTTCATTTGTTTCCCCATGTCATCGTACCTATAATAAGTGTACCCGGACGTCTATAAAGGCTATATATATATATATATATATATATATATATATATATATATATATATATATATATATATTCGAACTTCGATAATTCGAAATCGTCTTTAATTCGAATATTTCTCTCGGTCCCTAGAATTTAGGGCATAAACAATGTAAAAAAATCGTGGTTAATTCGAATACAATTTTGGATAATTCGAATTTTTTACGAGCCTATGCCGCCAATGGGAAGTGGACGCGCTTCCTCCCTTCCAGGGGTTGTAGTTACATACATAACTGTATTTACATAGTTACTGTCGTTTTATCTTAGAATTCCCTCCCATCTTCATTTCTTATTCAGTTATAAGTCAGTGAGCGCCTAGATCTGTTGTATTGTTGATATGTTTGTGCCTTGAACCGCACTGTACAGGTTCGGTGAGTTGTTGATTTAAGATGTCGAAGTTATACAACTTTAATGTTGTCCGAGAGAATAACTGCCATTAAAGAAGTTGAAAAAGGAATAAAGAAAAAATCTGAAATTGCCAGGGATTTTGGAATTCTTCCTAACACTTTACCAACTTACCTGAAAAATAAAGAATAAATTCTTCCCCATGAAAATGACATTTTTTCAAAACAATTTGACTTTTATTTTTACTTTTTTGATAAATTATTTATTACTTATGTACGTAATCATCAATTCATGAAATGTTTGTTTTTCTTTAAATAAAATGTACCTTTTCTAAATTAAAAATGTGGAAATATGAAGTTCGATTTCTTAACCCTTTATTTTCGAGAACTTTTGTAATTCGAATTTTGGATAATTCGAACTTTTCTATCGGTCCCTTGGGGTTCGAATTACCCAAGTTCTACTGTATATATATATATATATATATATATATATATATATATATATATATATATATATATATATATACAAATTTGACCACTATTATTTTTGAAACATGAAATTTTCTAGGTCGGCACGTGCGGATTGTGTCATTAAATCTACGTCATAAGCGGGTTTCCTCCCTAAGGAGGGTGAGAGGGAACGCCCTACAACACTATAAATTCCTCACCAAAAATCAGTTGGTTGAGTTATTTTTCAGTGATGGAACGATTCCGAACCTAAGCCGACACAAGCACCCTCTGTTGGTGGGCAATTGAATTTCGAATCTCTCCGAAATAAACTGCGCATTATACTCGAAGCTATTCCCGCCTCTCAACGACAGGAAATTAAAAATTTCTCAATCGGAAATGCGTTATCTCTCCAACAAATCCCGCATAAAATCGTATTGCTCCGCCATGACGCTCGATCGACATCGCCAAAATCTCAAACATGGAGAACTTTGATGCTGGCTTGTTTGTCATCAGAGAGAAATTCATTATTGGGTCTATTTTGGCAGACATTAGCTATGATTTGCTATCGTTATTCGTCCAAAATTACAATCAGGTGGTTGAAATTGGCTTCTTTCTTATGCTTCTGTAATTTTGACATTTTTCAACTGTTACCATTCTCGACATTGATAAGTAAGAAGATAAGACATAATCTCAAGTTTTTATCTTTCATTTTGTATAGCTTTATTGTATATGATATGCATAATTAAAACAATTACATGTAAGGTACATGTTTAAATTAAAAACATCTTCTAATTTAAAAAAAAAAAAAAAAAAACATCTTAACTGAGTATTTTTTCCACTCTGACAATGTTTCAGCCGTTTTCATTATCAATGTTAACAATTTTGGCTTACTACTTTTAGAAATTACTGTCATTAGCAAGGTTTATAAATGTTGGATTCAAGGTTTCTCTCACTTTTCATAATTATTTTGTCGCAGCAAATCGAATAAAATAATTTTCATTGTAATATCTAGAAAAATTAAAGCGGAACATCCCATTTTTCAATATTTAGAGGAACATCCGTCTGTACCCATATTTTTTTTTTATTTTTATTTTTTTAACGGCGCATCGATAAATCTGGGCCATTAGCACCGAGTACCCATATTTTTCGTAAACAATGTGTTATTTGATAGGTTTTTATCTCTTTACTTAACAAAATTAAATGTGGAGATTGCTTATGAATGTTTAATTAATATAATTCACCCCAAAATAAGAAAAAAAAACATAATGGACTCATGATTTTTTAAAAATAAATATCAATTATTTAAAAAACATTCTTTGGAACAATATCACATTTAGAGAACAAAAATATTTAAAAGAATAGCAAAAAGGAATAAACAAGTACAATTTGCATGTTTTCTTCATAAATGTAATAGGAACAATTGTATGTACTCCCTTCAAAGAAACTGTACCACTTTGTTCTATGCCAGAAACGTCGCAAAAGAATTCTATTTGTCAACATCACTCAAACAGTAAGTTTACATAGAAGCATAATTTTCTCGACCATTCGAGTCAATCGGGGGTCCCGCAATTCATACATTTTTTTCATTCTGTTCTTCTGATATGGGCAATATCTGCGAGTCTACTTTTTTTCTAGTTTGTCAATTTTCGTGGCCGCCAAAAGGTCCCGTGATTTATCTATAGCAAAGTATAATAATTGCACAATTGTTGATACGCCGTTAAACACAATTAAAAAAAAAAGAAAGTATAATAAAGTTTTTATTCTACATTTTCCAAATCACACCAGATCATAGTATTTCATATAAGTTAGATATACAATATCTATTTATATAAAAATCCCTTGTCTGCCTGTCTGCATGTTTGTTCCTTATACAAATCCACACCGTTCGTCCGATTTTGACCAAACAACTCGGGTAGATCTTGATCTGGGGAGTGTCGTAGGCCAAGCCAAAAACGTCTAGGACTCAGCTAGTGTGATATAACAAAAGGAAATATACCAAAAATCACGGCTGGTAGTGGCGAATTGGTATTGTGGGTCCGGAGTAAACCCCCCCCCCTCCTCCTAATGAACCGATTTAGTTTATTTTTACAACAGTTATTTACCTGTGGATTACCACTACGAATACCGAGTTTCATCGGAATATACCAAAAATCACGGCTGGTAGTGGCGAATTAGTATTGTGGGTCCGGAGTAAACCCCCCCTTCTAATGAACCGATTTTTATATCTCACTTTTCTCTCTATATTACCACTACGAATACCAAGTTTCGTTGAAATATAACAAATATTACGGCTGACAGAGTCAAATTAGTGTTTTGGGTTCGGGGTAAACCCCCCCTTCCGGTGGACCGACTTTGGTGGTTAACGAACTCGTTCAATCGTTTGCTAATTGAATGCTATATACCAAGTTTCGTGACGAAAAAACAAAAACTCTGGCCGCTATCGTGTTAACAGACACATATATATATATATATATATATATATATATATATATATATATATATATATATATATGCATATATATATATATATATATATATATATATATGCATATATATATATATATATATATATATATATATATAGATATATATAAATTTTAACGGGGGTCATTTTCGGTGTCTACTAGGTAGGATCGATAAAGATTTGAAGAAATTTTTCAAAAATTCCGTCATGAGTCCAACCTCAATAGCTACTTTCCTTCGGAGGAAAGTGCTAAAAGGACTTTCATTCTGAGGAATATTATGTAATTTTTTATTATATATTTATTTCCTCAATTAATTACTGTTAAAATATATGCGTATTCCTGATGATAAGGAAAGCTTATTTCATCCTGAGAGATAAGGATAATATTAAGATGCTAGATATAGCCTTAGCTATAACCTATAGGTAAAGAGGGGGTGGTAGTCGGAGGTAACAGGTGATAACTGGAGCTGACCATATGCCTTCCCTACCTGGCTTCCAGCTCCATATAATAACCAGTTACTAACAGGACGATAGTTTAGTAGCAACAAACTAGAGATTACTTATTCAGGCATTCTACTCAACAACAGGAGGAGTTTATTTCAGTTTAGTAGCTCTTTCAACTTTTATTTTAATGTGTATTGTCTAATTAAAAGAGGCATAAGGGATGAAATGATACTACTAGGTCGTATACTAACCACATTTCTCGGTGAAAGGATTATAGTCCTGGACGCATCTTTAAAAACGTTGCTACAATTTCATGCTAAAAAAGGTCAAGCTAATTATTATGGGAATATCTTCGGGTGAATTTAAGGAACACTTATTGTGGTATGGAAAACTTTAAAAAATTCCGGAAGCCGTCCAAATTGACCGACTTTTAATCTGTGAACTGTTTTTGAACGCTTGAGTGACTTAGTTACTCTAAAAAGATATTCAAATTTGTAAAGCAATTTCTTTTGAATTTTTCAACAATTTTAAAAATGTTAATTTTTTCAAAACTTTTAGTTTACAAAAATCGTTTAAAAACATATGTATTATTTTTTTATTAATATTGTTTTATGAGCGCTTAATCTCCAAATGTATATTAAAAATTATGCAAAAAATGCCCTATTTTTATAGTCAATGTTTTAATTATAGGCCTATAGCTCAATATACGTATATAGCATTGTAAGGCGTAAACAATTTTTTTTGGGTAAATATAAAAATATTTATTATGGCACACGACATTAAAAAAAAAAAAAAAAAAAAAAAAAAAAAAAAAAAAAAAAAAAAAAACAGAATCATATTATATTTAATAATAGTTATTAAATTAAAGTCATACCTAAAACGAAAAATATTTAGCGTCCAAGTCGTTCATGAGAAACGACTCCGTTACCCGAGGTATCTCGAATTTAAGCCTGAAGCAGTTATTTCGGTTAGTTAATAAGCAACTGGCTAAATATTTTGAATACATTTTCTTTCAGATAAACTTACATTCTTAGCTTTCTGTTTTGTTTTTTTTTGTTGTTTTTTTTTGTTTTTTTTTTAAATACAGTATGTTTGGAATGTTATAATGCTAGTTTCGTTGGATTTTATTAAATATTTTATTAATCTCCATTTTAAATAACCCAGATTTTTCGTTGGTAAAGAAACATTACTCCCCGAATGTGTACAGGTGAGTGTCTTATGGTAAATCGCAACTCCAATTATAGTGACAGTGCTGGTTATCGAACTCATCCATTCGTTTTTTATGGTAATATTGTACGCCATTTCAGGACGAAACAAAAACTTAAAATGATACCCTTATTCCTTGTATATTTGTTCTTATATGAGAGTATTAATGTATGTGTTTTTGTAGTAGAGTAATAATTTAACTCTGTAATGAATTAGAACAAATATTTAAGTTCTGCATTATGTGATAAACATCCTTTGCCAAGCAAAAATCTTGTAGTGGAAGACTAAAGTGTACAGGAAAGCACTTAAGCTGTATCCGTGAGTCCTTCTGGACGCCTCTGTAAAATTTCTGTACCTAAATCATTGGAATACTTTTATGATAAAATGCACCCTTGGAATCGCTCAAAATAAGAACATCCACTGATTAAGTATTAAAGAATCGCTTTTATGCTTTTTTGGGTGTGGTTTGTCATATAGGTCCAGTTACTCGTTTCTAGATGCTGCTAGGTTTAGGCCCTACACATGGTAGAATTGGAGACGCAAGGATAGGTCGGGAGATTTAAAGGAGAGAGGGAGGTGTGCCAGATGTGTCCACAGCCGGCGCATAGGCCGGAAACCAGGCGCATTTGTGCAGGAAGCCGCGTCTAGACCCTATCATCTGCACCTTTAGAGTTTTTCTGCTCTCAGGCTCCGTGAGAGGCTCCCATTTCTTGATTAGCTTCAGCTCTTTCTCTCTCATTTACATTACTTCTTATAGTTTCTCATATGTATTCTACAGGATGGAAAAAGTTTAGAAAAAGAAAGAAAAAAAAATCAGAACCGAGAGCAAATTTGGCACATGATCGCTAAAGGAGGTCAGAAACCGTAACTAGTGTCGGAATAAAATCTCGAATGTGCACTGCGATTACCTGAATAAAAAATCGTCCAAAGAACGAAAAAGCTTTCCAAAAGAACAGAAGATGGATGCCATCTACAAATGACATCATGGAATACATTATTTTATAAACTATCGTATGCTTATCTATGATTAATCTTAGATTAAAAGATTAAAACTTTATTGACGATTTTGAGGACAGCACAATTTATTTAACCGCAAATCGCAAGTAAGAACTGAAATCAACCTGATCCTTTGCAAGTACTTTTGCAGCAGAATGGACATATTTTGATGATACACTACTCCGAGATTCCGATTTATTTTTTAATCGAAATATCACTTTTTGAGTTTGAGTACATACACTTACAACATTAGCCTTAATCGTAAGGAGCGAATTTATTTATTTATTTATTTTTTTTATTGTATATATATATATATATATATATATATATATATATATATATATATATATATATATATATATTTTACAAATTACGATGCGTGGCGGTTTTTTTGCCGACGTTTGAAATACCTCAGAACTCTCGCACAACGACAACAGATGTACTCAAACCAATGTCGTAAAAGCCATAATTAGTGCTCCATACTTTTTCCCACCTGAATAAAAAATCTATGGAGGCGTCAATATCCCTTTCTAGTAATATTATCCAAATTAAAAAAAAATTCAAAGAAAAATGTTTTATGTGCACAAATAAAAAGTCCGACTCGCAGGAACTGCATCATCTTAGCGCGGTTCCGTTATTAACTCATTTAAAATGATTAAAATAGAAGCTGTTATTATTTTGGGTCCACATTTCTAGAAAGCATGACGATTAGATAGTTAGCCGTCGAGGTGATAAGTAAAGGTGGAATGGTTGGGATTCGGCTATAGAAACCTCAATACGATTTTTGTTAAAAAATCTATATTTAGGACGTTTCGGCTTCTCATTGGTAGCGTTTGTCAGCAATGAAAGTGCCGGGAGGCAGAGGAGGACCAAAGCTGACAGTTCCATCTTTACTTTCAAGAAAAGTCTTATTTACGATCTTACCTGGATGGGTCCCCGCCCTAGGAAGGACCCCGCTAGGCAGTTGAAAAGCTATAACTTGGAAATCCATATCTCTAAGATTAAATTGTTTTTCTTATTTTTCTTAAACAGATTTATTATCAAATACATTATCCAACTATAAGAAGTTAAAAAATAACAAGGAATAAAAACAGACAAAAAGAACAGTTCGAATAAGCGAAATCAATTACTTTAAAGTTTTAAGCACTTATTTCTCCGATTGACATCGTCTAATCAAAACTTTCTTCACATAGCATTTAGTAAGCTTTCTAATGGTATTCTTCCGTTTACCAAGATTCTCAACCTTTTTCGAGATATTAAGGAAAGTATACAAAGTTACCAAAACTTTTTATGTCTGATA
Source organism: Gonocerus acuteangulatus (assembly GCA_946811695.1). NCBI lineage: Eukaryota > Metazoa > Arthropoda > Insecta > Hemiptera > Coreidae > Gonocerus > Gonocerus acuteangulatus. The sequence continues at coordinate 24,556,846 of OX328126.1, forward strand.
ATAAAATATTTTATTCTAACCCTTCCTTAACTCCAAACGTAACACAAATTTCAACATATTAGTTTTAATGAAAGTAGAACATGCAGAAAATGTTTCAACTGAATCCCATGATTCTAACTGCCCAAACCAAAAACGGTATTCAAAAACTATTTTTCCAATTTTCTCGAAAACGGTTAAAGCTATCGCCTTGAAAATGGTTTCATTCGTTTTCCTAGCCCAAGAAGCCTATAAAACGAGTGCTTACAAGCTTATGAACTCAAAAACGTAAGCGTTACGATTTTTTTTGCGCGAATTTCGCCCCAAACGCCATCTTCCAGTGGACGGATTTTGCTGGTTAACGAACATGACCTTTCAAATTGGACGGCGGATTTTTGTACCAAATTTCATCAAAATCGGACCATTTGTCTTCTACCTAGAGAGGGAACAGACAAATATATATATATATATATATATATATATATATATATATATATATATATATATATATATATGTATATATATATGTATATACATATATATACATATATATATATACATATATATACATATAGACATATACATATATATACACATATATATATATATATATATATATATATATATATATATATATATATATATATATATATATACAAATTTGAACCACCATCATTTTCGGTCTCTAGGGGTTCTGAAACGCAAAATTTTCTAGTCGGCACTTCTGGATTGCGTCATGAGATCAACCTTATAAGCGGGGTTCCTCCCTATGGGGGAGGGAGGAACCGCACTAAAAAAGGCTTCGAGCTTTTCGTTAGCATTCTGGAATATCATGTAAAAGATTGGCTGACGATTTGGAATTATGTTTTGTTTTGTTTTTTAATTAGAGTACTTACTATCTGTAGGTCGGCACCCGCTGGTAAACTTCCGAAGCAAGTTTTCTCCTTATGGGGAAGTAAGAGAACCGCGTTGAAAGAAGGATTATGTTAATTGAGGTGTAGATTTCCCCAAGAGAAAGAGAGAGAAACAGAGAGAGAGTGAGAGAATTGTGGTTCGAGTGGCTAACCCCAGCGACTCCTTAATCTCTCACTGCCCTATTACAAACCTCAGCTTGTTTTTCTTGTATTTATTCGTAGCGTATATAAGAAGACAAGGAATGGGTAAGACGTCCGATTTTCGGGAAAATCTATATTTTGTACTTTCGACATGCCCATTGGCAGCCTTCTTCTTAAATGCTTATGGGAGGGTGAAAGATCGCTTAGATGGCCATGTATTAAATTTATGACCTCATCTCTTAAGCAGGTTACACACGGTCAGGCAGGCCTATCACTGTCTGCCTGAAAGCCGGTCGCCTGAACGTGTAGTTAAGTCTGTTCAGGCGACCGGAATATATACACGTTCAGGCGACAGGCTTTAAAGCGGACTGTTCAGGTCTAACTGACAGGCCTGCCTGAATCTGTAGCCTGCTTAAGGCTGACAAAGAGCATGCTGAAACGTCCAAAATAAAGATTTGTCCGAGAATCTGACGTTATTCCTTAGCCGAATCCCAACAATTTTTATAACCTCTACACATAAATATTTTATCTCAATATAAATAATAATAACAACAACTACTCCTTGATTTATTATTCTATTTTGAAAGAAATTGTTTTTTTTTTTTTTGTTTTTTTTTTTCATACTCTCAAAAACGATAATTAAAGAAAAAGGATTCGGGAACACATCCTGTCTTCCTTATGACTTCAAGGGCCTAAATGTAAACAATCAAGCGAATTTTTATAAATCCTGATACTTATTATGTTCCCGCAAAATTTTAAGAGTCCAGTATAAAAATGAATATCGAAGTCTATGTATAAGGTATAGATATAAATGAAAGAGCTACTCCAACAGCTTCGTTTGCAATTTGGGAAATTGTTTTGAATTAATTTAAACTAAGATACCGGGCATAAGTTTTGGTTACGTTTAGATACCTGACATGAGTTTTGGTTACGTTTAGACATGAGTTTATCCAGAAACAGATTTGAGAAAATTTAAAAGCAGTGGGTATCCAGCAAACGGGCATTTCAGTATTTTAAAAATGTCAGGTTTAAAAAATGAATGGAGCAGCTTGTTTTGATGATAGGAAAAAAGATGATTCAGAAAAAGTCTAGGCACAAAGAAAACCAAACCCATGGAGTCTTGCAAGCTGAAATTGAAAAGAAAATTCAACGCCTAATTACTTAGTAAAACAAGATTTTTTTAATACCTATCGGTTGTGGTGTTATTCAGCATTATACATCAAATTCCTCAGTTACTGCAAGTTGTAAATTTTATGAGTTTCATAGTTTGTTACAGTTTCATATTTAGTCATATCAGTCACAGAAATGATAAATGAGAAAGAGGCAGTGGGGGAGAGGAGTAAGGACAACAAATAATGACTAAATTATTTCATTGCTTTGTTTTGAATTAAAAAATATGATTTTTTTAGCTTATACATATAATGATGGTGTTTCCTCTCTTTCTTTGTTTTGATTTTTATGTGGCCACTGCTCATATTTTACATGAAAACTATAAGTCATGGACAAAAATAACGGTCACTAAAAGTAATTGAATTTGATTTTTTCTTCAAACGTTCTTAAATCCAAAACTAGGTGGAGCAAAAATAGTTTAGGAAATGTGTATTAAGTTTTAGTGAAGCGTAGATCACGTTGATAATGCATTTTTTTGAAAACTTCAAAAACAAAAGAGTATTTTGCTTTATTCCTATTAACATTTTACGCATTTGAAGGTACTTTTGTGGAAGTAAATTTAATCCTCTACAACGTTTATATCGACTACTTTTTTCATTACGGGCATACATTCTACGTTATTGGCAGAAAAGTGACGAAAAACAAGGGTTTTCTCGGTTTTTGGCAATTTTTTACTCATTGGTGTGCATTAGCGAAAAAATGAGATATAAAACCGACATAAAATTCAATTCTCTACAATAATCCGTCATAAAAATAACCCCTTTCCATTGGAGATTCCAGAGTTAGGGTCTCTGGAGAAGAACTGGAGAAAGTTGAGAGGTCGTGCATTAAGTCCAACAAAAGTTCATTTGACCACGTTAAGGCCCACCAAGTTTCTTTTTAAATTTCAAAAATTGTGGGGAAAAAGGGGGGTGTCAATCGAGTCTTGAACACCCTGTATATATATATATATATATATATATATATATATATATATATATATATATATATATTAGCACATGCTATGCGGATATCGTCATCCGGTCGACGTCATAAGCGTGGTCGGGCTTCTAAGGGAGGAAAAGCGCTAAAAAACCTCCCAAACTCCGAGGATAGGAGTGGATTTAAAACAAGAAATAATATAGCCCGAAATAAATGCGTTACTTACAGAGGGAGGGAGATAGAGGGAGGAGTGGGGGCTGGACAGGTCGATATACCGATTTCAAATCTACCAGCTTCTGGAGCCGCCCCGCCCGACAAGATCTCAGAAAAATTTTACCTTCATTTCACCCCTCTTACCTTTATCACTCTCCTCCTCCTTGCTATGTATCTCCCTGTATCTCTCGAGGGATGATAGGGATCTACTTGTTATATGTTGTCACTGCATAGCAAACACTTTAGTACGTTTACTTTTTTTTCTCCAGTAAGAAAAATATAGGTTTATAAATACTGAAGTAAAAATGTATTCTAAATTATTTTACAAAATATTACTGCATATACAACAACATTAACATACGTTTAACGTCTAGATTGAATATAAAATTAAAATATTATTAGTCTTGAAAATATTAGCAAAAATGCTACAAAAAACCCAATAAAAAAAATTCATTATCCCAAAATCTGTTAGGACTGAGCCAAGAAGGGACACTAGGTACTTCTCACATTGTTGTGAGCCCCAAGCTACCTGGTTCATGTCCCACAACCCCTCTGCACCCAGAAACGTCCTAGTTTTTGGTATTGGACAGGGCAGCCAACAAACACCTTCCAATTCCTATCTAGTCACATTTTCAGAGAGAAACAATTTTATTAGACTATGACAATATTACGACAGTTCATCACGATATTTTGTTGGATTTGCAATTTTAGTAATTTTTTTTTTCAAAAATAATGGTCCACATGGTTGCGATTCAAAAATTTTGCGCCTTTCATATTTATTAATTATTAAATTTTTTAACGTCCATTTATTATTAACTATGAATTTTAGGGCGGATTATCTGTAGGTTACCACCCTTTTCTAGCCAGTATAGTGCTGATGCCTTTTCTTATTTCTAAAGCCACCACTTCTAGTGGGAATCGAAGCCACGACCCTTTAGCCGTTCATATTTAACGAATTAATTAATAAAAATGTATTCTTATTTTTTTTTTTGCACATGGTTTATATCCTGAAGGAGGCATTTTTGATAGAACGTACTTCAGAGAGGAGGACGGAAGCTATGTAATTTTTTTTCTAGTATTTTTATTGTTAAATTGTTCGCTACTAGCGGGATTTTACTCCTTCATGGTGGTACTTGTATAGATTAATGAACCAGTATTGTGATTAAAATTTTATTATTTAATTAAAAAAAATTGAGATTTCAAAATGTCAGTAATATTCTTGAGAGCAACTCGTTGTTCAGCAGATGTTTTTAAATAAGATTATATAGTTGTGCTGGCTTCTTTTTTCAACAATTTTTTTTTTTTAATTTTGTGTTTTTTTGCAAATTTTGACCGACCGAAGTTCCTAAAATATTATGGCCGGGGGCTAAAGCCGTTCTAAGATAAATATATATAATAATAATACTACGGCGCTAATGGCCAAGATTTATTTCGACGCGCCGTAAAAAAAAAATAAAATAAAAATAATAATACTATAACATATGAACATTTTAATACACAAACAATATAATAAAAATAATATTTTCCCTTTATATAAGTCCTGTTACCTTCATTGCTCAAGTTCTACTTTCATCTCGTGCCTCCCTCCTGATATGCGAGGGTGTTGTGCAGTAATTCAAATATGCACAAATATAAAATATATACAATAATAATAATATACAACATCAAAAATATCCTAAATAGCAGATGGCCAAAAAATGTACTATTTTTTGGCCTTTCACCTATTTTTTAATATTAAACAGCAAAATATATATAATAAAATTCATTGCAGCAAACATAGGTTAAATATTAAATTGGATTAGTACAACGATAACTTATAGTTGACCATGAATTAGTGGTGCGGTCCTACACTTATCCATTGTCGAATAAAAAGCAGTCGTTGCTGAATAAGGTTGCCAAAGACCATGCAGAAATGTTCAAAACATTTATTTTTTCGAAAATCTGACGTTTTCTCCTAGCCGAATCCCAATCACTACTTGACTTCTTATCACTTCAACGGCCAACTACCGTTTAGTTACTATTTAATTCCTAATAGATTAAAAAAAATTGGGTTTAAACAGCATATGGTTAAAATCTAAAATAAAATAAAAATTCTCAACACAAATCGCTATAAATATCAAGGACTCTGCGCAATCAAGCTTAGTTCCTGTGAGTTGGACTTTTATTCACAAAAGGCCTGATAGATTTTGAGAGCACAAAAGGATTAGTTGAAGGCGAGAACCGACATTGAATGTTGATAGCGTAGAATCGATCCGCTGCCGCGATACCGAATGCAAAGTAAAGCACCGAGCTGACATCTGCAAAGATTGTACTAGATGGCTCGTTATGAGCGGACATTTGTGCAGAGCAGATAGCGGCCGGACCGGGTCTGAATGCAGGGGCACAAACAGGATCTCCGACCACATTTCAACATGACAAACCCATTGTCAGCTCTCGGAGTTGTAAATCCAGGTAGCCGGTTATTCTTCTTTACTTTTTTTTTTTTTTTCCTTTCTTTCCTGCAAGGTTTTCTTATGCGAACAGGAAGAACTTAACTCGGAATAGATCCTTAAATCTGATGACTAAATTTTCAAAAATCGTTAATTAAATAATTGCAAAGCTTCGGGAGGCAGAGCCTGAACTGCCTTTGGATTGGATGAACGCCACTCTCATCCAATGGCACAACAAGATATACAGCAAGAAAAGACTTCATGGTCACCTAACCTGTATCTTTGGACTTCCTCCATCCTCTACGCATTTACTGCTGAAGAAAGCTGACCAAGTGCACGCCGAAATGTCCAAAATATAAATTTCTTGCAGAAATCTGACTGTTTTTGTTAGCCAACACCCAAATATTACTTAACGTCATATAATCCTGATGGCTCACTATTTGCATCACATTGGACATACAGCAGTGTACATTATATTTATTTATTAAAACGTTAACCCTTTTCTAGCCAGGATAGGGCCGACGCCTTTTCTTTTTTCCAAAGAAAAGCCACCACCCCTAGTGGGAAAAGAACCCACGACCCTTGGCACGGAGTAAAACTCGCCACTGGGCCTCCATGTGTGCACTATATGTAAAAATTTACTAAAGGTCTGCTGAATACGAGAACAGCTATATACCGCAAGGCATCTACGAACATTTAACGCATGATAAATCATGCATATCTGCTATCTTACAATATCAGAAAAAAACAACAAAAAAACTTACGAACACGTATAGAGCATGTAAATGAACCAAAATCCTTTCTGTTTGTTACAATTATTTATTTTTCGATTTAAGTTATATTCTTGCTCCTCATGTTCGTGCTTTTCGTAATATGTTATAGGATATATTTATTCATTGTCTATTTTTTTAATTGTTCATTCATTTTTAGGCATTTTAATATGCTTGCACCCAAGAGTATACTAAGGAATGTATTATTTATTTCCTCCTTACAGTAAACCTGCAAGAATTCTCTGTAATTCCCATGCGATGAGAGAGAGAGAGAGAGAGAGAGAGAGAGAGAGAGAGAGAGAGAGAGAGAGAGAGAGAGAGAGAGAGAGAGAGAGAGAGATAGGTTGCCGATCCGACCTTGCCCCTAGCCTTATATTTAATTGCAGCCCCCTAGCAGTCATCGCCCCTCCTACCTCCCGGTGAACAACTCTCGCTATCTTTTTATCCCCCCCTTTCCCCAGGCCTATTTACAGCTTCTCAAGATTTAGTACTAAACACGGAAGGAAGGAAGGGAATTCTGTACGGTTTTAATCTTCTTATAGGCAAGCATTAAATACATCAGGTACCAGGTTTTGTAATGTAAGGGTGTTAGTCCACAAGCGGTGCTGCGCTAAAAAAAATGAGAAAAGTTGCTAACGTGCAATCGACCATATTTGCCTGGGTTCGTCCACTGCAAGCGTCATCAGTCTTGTAGATTCGGGCATTCGCGTGGCGGGTTTCTGTCAATTTTCAACGATAGAGGGTACTGTTTCAGAATGTAGCGCCTAGCCACTTGTTGTAGTTTGTAGCGCAGCGCTGCTCGTAATGCTTCCAGTGGAAGACCCTACTAAGTTTACAAAATCACGCAACCTAACAAGGAAGAAGTTTGTAATATGAGGGTGAATATAAAATCAGATGCTAAACTGGGTTAATATATTTGAATAAGTTCATTCAAGTAATTGCACTATGATTTACATAGGAATAGCATTAGCCATATCAATGTTGGTATCAAATTTGGCTATAGTAAGGACAACTAATGGCTAAAAACTTTTATTGGCTGTATAAGAGATATGGATAAATAAGCCACTTTATTTATTTATATATTTGACGTTTGCTGATCTACAAAAGGGATTTCCGGATTTGTAGAGGTTACCTACCAAAGCCAAATAATACCTGAGACCACATACACGGAAAGCACGGAAAGTGCAGACCTTAACACTCAAGCCCACTGGGCAGTATACAGTTAGTCAAAATTCCATAAGATTTATAATTTTGTAAAGATTGCGGTTAGTAGGTTCTTACCAACTTAGCATTTTGTTGGTGATAATGGGACCTCGGACAGGTGAAATGAAAAGGTACTAAAGGTTGTGGTAATTTGCGTAGGAAATTATGTAGGGATTTGTGTGGTTAAGCGGCCGTGAGAGAGACGCGAGAGGAGAGAGAGAAGCTTTGGGGTAATCGATGTAGTGGCTGGTCCAGTGAACACGTGGGTTTACTCTCGCCCTCTACTATCACCCTCAGCCCTTACTCTCTAGTACTCCAGTAGTACATTCCCTTTCATCCTTTCCGCCAAGAGAGGAACAGGAAGTCTCCCTGCATTTCTCAATGAGATGGAAATCCCTGCAGAGTCAGAAGTAGCAATGTTTGGTATAGCATCCACGTGGGTTTACTCTCGCCCTCTACTATCACCCTCAGCCCTTACTCTCTAGTACTCCAGTAGTACATTCCCTTTCATCCTTTCCGCCAAGAGAGGAACAGGAAGTCTCCCTGCATTTCTCAATGAGATGGAAATCCCTGCAGAGTCAGAAGTAGCAATGTTTGGTATAGCATCCACGTGGGTTTACTCTCGCCCTCTACTATCACCCTCAGCCCTTACTCTCTAGTACTCCAGTAGTACACTCCCTTTCATCCCTACCACCAAGGGAGGAACAGGAAGTTTCCTTGCATTTCTCAATGAGATGGAAATCCTTGCATGGTCAGAAGTAGCAATGTTTGGTATAGCATCTACGTGGGTTTACTCTCGCCCTCCACTATCACCCTCAGCCCTTACTCCCTAGTACTCCAGTAGTACACTCCCTTTCATCCCTACCACCAAGGGAGGAACAGGAAGTCTCCCTACATTTCTCAATGAGATGGAAATCCCTGCAAGGTCAGAAGTAGCAATGTTTGGTATAGCATCCACGTGGGTTTACTCTCGCCCTCCACTATCACCCTCAGCCCTTACTCCCTAGTACTCCAGTAGCGCACTCCCTTTCATCCCTACCACCAAGGGAGGAACAGGAAGTCTCCCTACATTTCTCAATGAGATGGAAATCCCTGCAAGGTCAGAAGTAGCAATGTTTGGTATAGCATCCACGTGGGTTTACTCTCGCCCTCCACTATCACCCTCAGCCCTTACTCCCTAGTACTCCAGTAGCGCACTCCCTTTCATGCCTACCACTAAGGGAGGAACAGGAAGTCTCCCTGCATTTCTCAATGAGATGGAAATCCCTTCAAGGTCAGAAGTAGCAATGTTTGGTATAGCATCCACGTGGGTTTACTCTCGCCCTCCACTATCACCCTCAGCCCTTACTCCCTAGTACTCCAGTAGTACACTCCCTTTCATCCCTACCACCAAGGGAGGAACAGGAAGTCTCCCTACATTTCTCAATGAGATGGAAATCCCTGCAAGGTCAGAAGTAGCAATGTTTGGTATAGCATCCACGTGGGTTTACTCTCGCCCTCCACTATCACCCTCAGCCCTTACTCCCTAGTACTCCAGTAGCGCACTCCCTTTCATCCCTACCACTAAGGGAGGAACAGGAAGTCTCCCTGCATTTCTCAATGAGATGGAAATCCCTTCAAGGTCAGAAGTAGCAATGTTTGGTATAGCATCCACGTGGGTTTACTCTCGCCCTCCACTATCACCCTCAGCCCTTACTCCCTAGTACTCCAGTAATACACTCCCTTTGATCCCTACCACCAAGGGAGGAACAGTAAGTCTGCTTACATTTCTCAATGAGATGGAAATCCCTGCAGAGTCAGAAGTAGAAATGTTTGGTGTAGCATCCAATTGTTTTTCCATAGCAATCTAATTTTCCCTAGTTGTTATTTTTCTAACCTACAGCTCTTCTCATAAGAACCTCTCCAAGGAGAAACGCTACAGAGATATACTGTTAGAGAAGTAATAAAAGGTAACAGCTGATGCTTTATTTAAGGTACTACCTGAGATGACCTAGAAGAGGTTGGAGCTAATCCTTCCTATTGTACAATCCGACCTGAGTCACTTCTTTCCCACACTATTTCAAGGCGGGGAACGCCAGCTGAGAGGGCTCAGCTGCTCTCAGCATTTACTCTTAATGTACTTTTTAAATTAATCGTAAATAATCGGTCTTACAAGAATAATTGTTGCTCTAAGGGAACAATATCAATATGATTCTGTCAAGCATCGTATAAGAATAGCACGATAACATTACTTCTTCGGTTTTCTCTGTCTGAGATTGTACAACCAATTTTCTAATAGATTGATGATTTCTGATGCTGGGAAAGGTAATAAGATATCGATTGAAGATCATTCACCTACTTAGATTTACCCAAAACTGCTTATGACAGCTAATAACAATATCGCACACATAAAACTATTCTAAATTTTGGATAAATTTAGAATCCAACCGGTTAATTCGTATTGCTGGCATTCTAAATATTATTTTTCCCAGATTTTCGTGAAGTTATGATCTTTATAGTAGGAAAAATGTAATTCAAATCCCCCCTTCGTCAAAGTAACTGTCATAAGTGGACCTGAGAATATTTCCTTGTACCAAAAATGTTTTTTTTATTATCAAGGTTTTAAATTTGTTTTATATATACAGGGTGTCCTTTTTAGATGGCCCGGCTGAATTTCTCTTGAACGGATAACGTTATAATAAAACAAAAAAAATACGTATTTCATAATTTTTAGTCTAGTTTAGGATTTTGACCTTTTTTTAGAAAACAAAAATTTTGGGGTACACAAACCCTATACAACTTTGAAATTTCAAATGGGATTCTATACTTTCCAATACATCATTTTAAAGGATTTTTTACACCGAAATCAATAGTGCAATCAGATTTCAATTTGGTCAATTAATAACAAAGTTATGCCACAAAGTTCGAAACAAAATACATTTTGATTGTTTCGGTACTAATTACATTAAACTGCTTTGCATTTCTTTTGTTACATGGGAAATAATTTGTAAATAAATACTTAACTTACTAGGTGTAATTCGTATTAAATGTTTCTTTTAAAGATGCAGAGAAAAAACAGAAATAAGCCCCTGTATGTTCGGTGAAGGTAGAGCTGTTTACATTTACTGATATTGTTTATCCAAATGGTCTTAAGTATGCGAACTTTAATTCCTGGAAATAGATAACTATTACAACAATACCTACTTGCCTACATTCAGAATTAATCAGTTAGTCAAAATGAACCGAAGAGTGCAGATTTCCCGTGAGGAAAAAGTTGATATGTACCATTCTTTTATTGAAAGTGGTGGTATCGCTCATTGTGCAGCTGTGTTGTACTCCCAGAAATTTCCCGCTCGTCCTCAAGTGAGCCACAAAACATTTATTCGTGTTGCTCTCAATATCAGGAGATTTGGATCAGTTGCTGATCGACCAAGATATCGGCAGCGCAATTTCGACGAGGAACTGGATATTTTATTGTATGTTATGGAAAATCCAAATTCTTTTCTCCAAAATACCGGAAGGGTTTTAGGTTTTTCAAAGAACAAAATTAGAGATGTACTACGGACTTATAATTTCAAGCCTTATCACTCTCATCTTGTCCAGGGGCTCTGGGACACTGATTACGACAGGTGTCTAACGTTCCTTGCACAAAGGTCGAGTTTGGTAGTTGATGAAAACATGCTTCATTATATCCTATGGACTGACGAATCAAAATTCACCACTATCGGTATGTTAAATCGTTGGATTTTTCGAACATGGGCACAGGAAAATCCCAGAATCTCCTATGCTTGTCATCACCAGGTGGTTCACAGTATCAACGATTGGTGCGGACTTCTCGGATTTAAATTAATTGGTCCTTATTTCTACCGAAATAATTTAAATGGAGCTCAGTTTCTAAATTACTTGAAGATGTACCTCTGCAGCATCGTCAAAGAATGATACTGCAGCCTGATGGGTGTCCCGCACACAATTCTCTGCAAGTGAGACATTACTTAAATCGGCACTACCGGGACCAGTGTGTAGGACCTCACGGCCCCATCTGTTGGCCTCCTCGGTCGCCCGATCTAACTTGTGGGGACATTTGAAAAATATCGTTTATGCTAATCATAATCCTGCAACATCAGTTGAAGAACTGCACCAAAGAGTGGAAAATGCTTGTCGATTGGTCTCTCCTCAGTCCATCGTACTGAGCACCAACGAAGAGTGGCTAAGAAGAGCGAATCTTTGGATCTTCAAAGAAGGCAGGCACTTTGAACATGAGATGTAGGTTCGCCAACCTCTGCAGGTACGATGGAATTTTTTTAGTATTAAAAACAGTTGAAAACATTTGTCCTTTTTTCGACCTTTATGCCATAACTTTGTTATTAATTGACCAAATTGAAATATGATTGCACCATTGATTTTGGTGTAAAAAATCCTTTAAAATGATGTATTGGAAAGTATAGGATCCCATTTGAAATTTCAAAGTTGTATAGGGTTTGGGGTACCCCGAAATTTTTGTTTTCTAAATTAAGGTCAAAATCCTAAACTAGACTAAAAATTATGAAATACGTATTTCTTTGTTTTATTATAACGTTATCCGTTCAAGAGCCATCTAAAAATTCAGCCGGGCCATCTAAAAAGGACACCCTGTATATATATATATATATATATATATATATATATATATATATATATATATATATATGACTTTTTATATATTTTTTGTTCTTAATCGTACCCTTTTAGTAGATGCGAGACATGTCCCTATCAAAATTTACATGATTTAAAATTATTGCGTTCTTTCTTACCAAGCTTTTCATCGGTTGTCGACATATTTAAGAAAAATATTTCAAAACTCCACAATTCTAGCGATTAAATATTTTGTTGTAAAATAAAATAAAAAGAAAATTCACTATTTTGTGAAGAGTTAAGTATGTCCTATTTTAAAAGGTTTCAACCGATTTCTTCCGACTACATACTTATGAAAAATTCGCCTGGAGCCTATTAACCAAATCCTTAATCACTATGATTTTCTTTCATGCATTTTGCCCCCCCCCCAAAAAAATAAAACACTAACTAAACAGTGTTTTGCCACCCAAAAACAGTGTTTTGGTGGTAATATTTCACTCCTAAACTAAATATATCATTCGTTTTAAATAAGGTATTGCTGTACTAATTTTGATTAAAATCATTTTTGCATGTAGTAGAGCGCGATATATATGTTCAAATGATATTTTTCATCACCTATGAAACACCAGTACTTTCAGATAGTAACAATGGATCAACTCCTGAAAGAAAGGATAATTTGTAAAATAGTAATTTGTAAAATACTCTTTCAAAATATTAAAATAAAGTTTTCGATATGCTATGTTGTCCCTTAGTTATTTTAGTTTTAAATTAGGCTATTATTTTTGCCTGTATAAGCTACCAGGTGAATGAACCATTATGCTATTTTTGTTATTATTATTTATGTTTTTAATATTTGCATATTTCCACATTAGATTTGTATGTAAATTTTACTAAAATAAATATTCATTTTGTTCTGGAAAATAGAACGGAGTGAATATAAATGAAAAACATTGTTCAAACAACAAAGAAGCATAAAATCAATATTACTTTATTTACAGAAATAGGGAAACGCGAAAAAAAGAAGAAAAAAGTTAATCAAGAGTCGTTTATTTCATGTAAATTGAATATCCAAAGGCTTTGTTTTGTATTTTTTTGAATATTATGAAGGTGTATTTATGATTAAATCGCTGGATTTCTCTATCTCATGTCGTTTTATATCAGTTATTAGATTAACATTTTCACCATTATGCTTTGACATCTGAAATTACTTTTGATAAAAATAAAAATCTAATTGAAAATATTAATTTGGAATAGGGGTCGTGACAATCAAATGAATTATTTGCGGTTTTCTGTATAAATGTAATCTTATGTGACTAAGTTGTGTGTAGGTCGCAGGTCACATAATATTTTAATTTTTGAGTTGTCTGCAGATTGTATGTGGTCAGAGTCTCAGTGCAAAATTTATAAGTTGCTATTTTCTTTCTAGTAAGTATGAAGGGGTGTGTCCAATTCGTAGCATTGTTAAAATAACTTCGTCTCGTCGTAGGAAGAGTTCCTCTGACAAGGCTTTCCTTGTATTTTTAATTTCTTGGGTTTTTCAATCATTATAAACACATCATTGTAATGTACAAAATAGGCCATTTACCACATTACAGAACTAATTTCAGATAAAACAACGCTAAGTTGTATTCTTTTTAAAATGATACATTACTCCTATTTTTTTTTTTTTTTTTCTGAGTCGAGTGTAGAGATGTTAAAAGATCACCCTTTCCCTTTTAAGAATCTCTTTTTTCCTACAATGATGTCAAAGGTTCTTTTAGAATAAGTGTAGGATTCGTACTCGATTTTCCACAAAGTGCAATATGAAATCATTCGGTTTCATAATGTTTTTTTAACAGATCACTTGACTACATTTTATTTTGGAAGCCCAGTGGCCGTGAGTGTTAAGGCTTGAGCACTTAACACTCCGTGCGAAGGATCGTGGGTCCGATTCCCATTAAGGGTGGTGGCGGACTTTTTTGTATTTACAGGAAATGTCCGTACTACCAGGTTTGTCTTGTTAAGCTATTAACATGTTGACTGTCGCAGTATATTCAGGATTCCAATGTTGAGTGAGATGGTGGTCTGCGCACTAGTTAATATTGTAGCAGACTAAGAGTTTTATTTTAGTCCGGAGTTAAACTGAATTAATGAAATTTGGCATCCTAGGCTGTAAAAAGAGACATCTCGTAGTTGGCAGAAAATGTGTTAACATTAGTCACTATACTTAAGTACAATATCTTTCTGAGTTGTTCCACAAATGTTATCTTAACCAGGTAGTACAGCATTTTGATTTCAAACCCCAAAAAGAAAGGATGAATCCGAAAATCAATATAATTTGTCATAAGTGACAACCAATAATTATAACCCAAATCTTTTCAAATTCTCTTCAACACAGCCGTCTGTGGCTCAGTTTCGTTGATTATTGGTCAAATCTGGGAGGAACATGTTCATGTGGTTCCTTTTCACAGGCACTGCACTCTATCCAAAGTCAGGGACTTTTTTTCGACCACATAAACCCATTATTTGACTCAAGCGAAAATAAAAATATTTTCAAAAGAAAACTCGTACAAAATCGCTTGGAATCCTTGCGGGAAAACAGAGCGAAAGCAGTAATCACGAAAACAGCCCTGAGCCGATGGTCTTGGCCTTGAAAAGCTGTGTAGTTGCAAACAGGGAGGGGAGGCACGGAGGGTTGCAAAGAGAGGGGATGGTGCCTTGCTACTTGCGTAACGCTTCAGATCGATAGACTCGTGTGACTCATGCTGCGTAGCTTCCATCCCTCAGTGAGGCACGCTTACATACTACACTATAATAACAAGTAGCCTACTTGCTCTTGCAAGGAAATTAGAGTTTCTTGCAAGTTTTTATTACATTTTTATTTTTTTATTTTAGTTTTTTCACCATTTGTTGATAAAACTAGGGCTTTTTCCTGAGTCCTATAGGAATAAAATTCGTTTTAGGTAAGTATGTGATAAGAAGTCTCCGTCTAATTATTATTGTGTTTCTGTGTCGACTGTTCTGTATTTTCTGTTTCATTATCCCAACAAAAAGAGAGTACCTTTTTGTTGGATCATTAATTTTTATTAATACTCTACTTAAATAGATTGTTTAGTAAAAGTTGGTGACATTGCGATCTCCCATTATCGCTACATCACTGTTCTTTGAACACCAAGCCACTAGGGTACGTCGCATTAAAGCAACTATCGAGTAACACGGAAAAAAGCAGGCACTAAAACCATGCGACAGAAATTAACAAACCTGATTATGATTACGAGATACCAGACACCAAAACTATAAATTAGTCGAAAGAAAAAATACCAGACGTATTAAAAGGGAAATCGATGAAACCATTAATAGAGTCCAAACATCAAACGTTCCAGAAGATATATCGAATATACAGAATTTGAGTGGTCCGTGAAGAATCTGTCATATCTGAAATGATCTCAAAGAATACCATCGTATAAGCTTCAAGATTAGACATATTTTAGGTTTAAATGATTTCATGTTTCATTTAACTAAGGTGTATTCAAAAACCAGACAAGTCCATAAGTTTTTTTTTAATATTTTCTCAATTATCCTCTTAAAAAAATGTATTTATTTTATGAACAAAGCAATGCTTGGACAATACTAAGTCTAAAAGCAATTTTCACTGCATCCAGCACAAATGAAGCTACAAAATATTTTTAAGTTTCTGAAAATTTTAGTTTTTGGACTTGTCCGGTTTTCGCAATGACCCCATCATATATAATATAAATTGTGCATTTAAGTAACATTCACCAGCACGACACTATCCATGGCTGATGAATGGTATTTGTTAAAATCAAAAACATTCTTTTGAAAATAAGCCGAAATGCTAGAAACGTGTCAGAAAATAAAGAATGTTATTATGCGAAATGTAAAATATGTTGACCTATAAGGCTTCTACAAACATAAGATATATCATTAATGCGTGATCATAAGGGCTTTAGTTATTTTTGAGCATTTAGAGATTTTGGGGTAGTATTATATCACAAAATCACAGCTACCGGTTGGTATTAAGGTCTTAAGCTAAACTTCTATGGGTTGGATGGACCAATTGATATTATAGCCTTAAGTAAAGTTTATAACTTCCTTCTTGGTATTAAGGAACTTTGCTTTTGCTCTCCTGAAAAACTCATATTTTTGACTAATGCTCTTATGAGCGCGCATATATATATGTACATTTAAATGTTTTGGAGGCTTGAGGCCGGTAAAGTAGTTACCATTCGTTCAAGCTACATTATTTATTAATTATATGTTTTGTGTCGTGGTCGCATGTCTTCAGGGGAACTTCTACAAAAAAATACTAATTATATTAAAAAAAAAAAAAAGCAAGTAATATATGTTCTAAAACCTATAATAAGAATAATGCCTAACACAAAATTTAAACTCCGGAATACCTTGTTTACTTAGGATTTCCTCCAAAGATTTGAAAATAATGTAGATATATTTCAGATCATCTGCAAGAATAAATAATACATATATCTCTATATATTCATATATGATTTCTTTGTTTCGAAATGTTTTCCATTATTTCTAAAAATATTTCATACAAGAGTTGAACTTCTTTGCCCCAGAAAAATAATAAAGGATTTGGCACCGTTGATGGTTCCATTCTTTATCCTCATTCCCCTGTAAAGGAAAAGATGTAAGATTTCAAACGGCGCCCGGCCCAGTGCCAATTTATTTAGTTAGAAAATAAGAAATGCCCCGGGGGGTAAAGCTCTCTGCATATTATTTTTGTTATATGAATCATCTCCAAACAGGGCAAGGGCGTGTTTGCAGCATAATTAAACAATTAACAAGAAAAAAATATTATTTATTTAAAAGATTTCGGTTTATTGAAAAATGTATTTAAGTTTTTAACTTCCAAAATTTACTGCTTTTCTCTATTGAAGGATATAAAGTTTTGTAGCGATAATTTCTACTTAGGAAAACAAACGTTGTAAGAGTGAATGAATTTCAACATCTTTAGTTGACTGAATACAATGAAAGAGAGAGATAAAGGAGTGAGGACGGACATTGCTTATCAGAGCGTAAGTGATAACGGAACAATGAAATCTCAACAAACTAAACTTTTTTTTTTATAATTCATTTCTCATTTTTATATTATCTGAAGCCATGTTGTTAGTAAAAATATTGTTAACTAATAACAAATTTTAATCAATGTTGTATCTGGAGGGAAAATTAAATTAATCTGTGCAAAATGTAAATATTGCTAAAAATTACAATTCATACTATATATCGATGGTCTCAGGGAATAACTTGGTAAGTTATAAATCTCAACTGTTTAGGGCAGAAAATTCACAGGGAAAACACACTATTTTACGAGATTTTGAGAAAAACACACTATTTTACGAGAAAAACAACAACTCATGATTATAAGTCACAAACCCCAATTATTAAGTTAGTGACTTATTTACACTATGTATAAGTATTAGGAGATAATCACAGTGCACATAACTGAATTAGCCCATTTTACGACTTTTCTGTGATCATCGGTATAAAGAACGGTTTCTCATAATCAGAAGACTCAATTATGTGTGTGTATATTGAAAACTATCAGGTGGATACCGATTTCCACATTCCCATTACTTCCGAGTGTTAAGTAGCTAGTTTCATCCCGAAAAAACAAAAATTACGGTCCTTTACGGCACCAATTATATTTTAGTTTGAATTTGGGCTCAGGTATAGCAGTACTCTTGGTTGATCGATTTTGTTAATTTTCATTACATATTTAATTAGGAGTAAATAATAAGTAGCAGGAAAAGAACCTTTCGTTGTCAGAAAAGAACTTTGAGCACATTAATAATTTTTCCGGTGTTAAAATGATCCAGTTCCCTCGAAATCAACTATTTTAGAGGAATGTCTATCTCCGAATTTACAGATTACGATTAAATAGTTAATTCTTAAATAATTATTCATTAAAAAAAATCATTTGAATTCTAATGATTAGCTCGACATCAAATTGACCATTCACAACAGCATCTAATGATGAGACAGGAAAAATATACATTTGTATTACTGATTGGATAATAAAACACATATACATTTGTAATAGCACACATATACATTTGTAATAAAACGCATACACATTTGTATTACTGATTGGATAATAAAACACATATACATTTGTAATAACACACATATACAGTTGTAATAAAACGCATACACATTTGTATTACTGATTGGATAATAAAACACATATACATTTGTAATAGCACACATATACATTTGTAATAAAACGCATACACATTTGTATTACTGATTGGATAATAAAACACATATACATTTGTAATAACACACATATACATTTGTAATAAAACACATACACATTTGTATTACTGATTGGATAATAAAACACATATACATTTGTAATAGCACACATATACATTTGTAATAAAACGCATACACATTTTTATTACTGATTGGATAATAAAACACATATACATTTGTAATAACACACATATACATTTGTAATAAAACACATACACATTTGTATTACTGATTGGATAATAAAACACACACTTGGACTACGTCAGACGCAATATCAAAGCAACACCAAGAACAAGATTACATGATCTCATATGGTGGCCTCGAAGTATTTTTGATGAATCTACATTCTTATTTTATCGAGAAAGAGTGAGTAAAAATGCACAGCATAACATAAATATATGAAAATCTATTCTCCCCTTTTTTTAAAGAAACGTTAATAAATGTAAGTGAATCAATTGGAAATTATTTTTTGTATTATTTTCTTCTATTTATTTAGTTTGTATAATAAGAGATTTGCTATCAATAATAAATACTTGAATTGAGATCAAACGCCAGATAAGCAATGGTGATTTTATTACTGGCGGATACTGGGCTTCAAGACTATACCCGAGCCCACGCAGCCTTCAATGGGTTGTTGCAATAAGGGAAATAAGCCGGTACTTACCACAACATCTCAGTGTGCCATTCTTCTAAAACACTTTTTCGCCTAGTCAGGTTACGTTGCTATTTATTTGGCTACCAAAACTTTTCATACAGGATTGGAGATGCCTTGAATCTGATTAAAACGTTTTTGCCAAATCTTCCCGCAAAAGGAATGCGCCCTTTTTTTTTATTATGATTATTTTTTATATTGAGCTGTTTATAGTTTCATCATTGCTCCACCCACCCTCGCCCCCTTTTTGCTCCAGTATTCCACAATCCTTCTGTATTCTCCTATTTTTATAATTATGTACATATCGCACTAGTATTTCTTAAGTGACACAACTAAAAAATCGGTTTTATTCACACCGTCATAGTTATGACTGTGAAAGACATGGTAAATAATTCTTTATCAACAATCAAACCTGTGTGTACCTCGCTTCAGAGCTTCTGCACCAGAGGGCACTTGTGTCACCCTTCCAGTCTTAATCCTAAGCCCCCTGCATAGGCAAGAGCGAAAAATTTTAAGTTAAGTTTTGTCACTTGAGAAATAATAGTGTGATATGTATTATTTTATTGTATACGATTTTGTAGATAGTATTAAAGTGCGTTTTTTGTTGTTGTTGTCTCTTCTCTGGGTATATAGTTATATCCATAAATAATTTATTATATCCACAAATAATTATTTATCCACTAAAAAATTTAGTATATGCCATTATTTAAATTATTATTAATTTATTGTTTTTTTTTTCGTTTGCAGGTTAGTTAAAAGCAATTTCTGCATATTTTAACTTCAGCTGGTGTGTCGTGAGTAATACAGTATTTTACATTATCTTGTAAAAGCAAAACAAAATATTATTTAATTAGACATTTTGTGCGTTACTAAAACCAACTCTCTAAAATCTTTATTTTTTTAAACAATATTTGGAAATAAATTCTAATAATACGTAGAGGATAATAAAAAAATAATCTTTCTTTTTTTAACTGGTAATTCATAATTTTTATCAGATTATTTTAAACTCTCTAGAAAACAATCTGCGTATTTGTTCTCTCACAATAACTATTATGTGGGCTGCGAATCACAAACTGTAAACAGATAATTTTCATATCTTATCACATTTCTCTTCGTATCTAAACTTAACTTACAAAACTCAGATGTTATCATATTATTGTTCGTATTTCTAATGAAATAATATATAGCCTTCATACGATCTTTGTTTGTGCTCCTGTTGTAAACAAAAGGAGGCAAACCTCGTTTCGTTAATTGGAACAATCTCTTGTGCTGTATACAAGACTTTTAAAAAAGGTTTTTTTCAGGAATAAAATTGTCTTAAAAAATATAAACCATTTATCTAGCACCCTGAAAAAAAAATCAAATCATTCAAAATCTCAAGGAGCAACCCTTAAACAGGTCTGAATATTCTTCAAAATATTCGATTTCTTTTGAACATTTTCTCATAAGCTGAATGCTGAAATTGACGTTCAGAAGATGCTTAAACATAAATAAGTTCCACTTTATTTTTATTTAAAAATTTGGAGACCCGATGGCCGTGAGGGTTAAAGCGTGAGCACTAAACACTCCTTGCCAAAGGTCGTGGGTTCGAATCCCACTAGGGATGGTGGCTTTCCTTTCGAAAAAAGAAAAGGCATCACCCCTATCCTGGCTAGAAAAGGGTGGTAACCTATAGATAACCCGTCCTAAAATTCGTAGTTAATAATAAATGGACGTTAAAATTTAAATAATATTTAATCATTTATTATTAAGAGCAGAGTGAGCGCTTTCGAGGTCACTACATCATACTCATTTCTCAA
The DNA here is from genome assembly GCA_946811695.1 of Gonocerus acuteangulatus. Classification (NCBI taxonomy): domain Eukaryota; kingdom Metazoa; phylum Arthropoda; class Insecta; order Hemiptera; family Coreidae; genus Gonocerus; species Gonocerus acuteangulatus. Next base: position 24,577,900 of record OX328126.1, read on the forward strand.
CAACTTCTAAATTATGCGTAAAATTTCCTCCAGCTCGTTATTTAATGCTGTTTTTTTTTTTTTTTTACTAATTTTGAGTTTAAAAGTTTCTTTAGCAGGGCACTTAGACATTAAGAAATCGTACAAGCTTAGATATTAATTATTTTAAAAATCTGAAGCTTATAAATTTAAAACTCAGCATGCGCGGTGAAACAAAGATGGCCACCATTTTCAAACGGTTGGCTATAAAAAAAATTTAATTTTTTTTTTAACTCCTGATTCTTTACGTTATTGATGGTAAAAATACCATTTTTTCCAAAATGGTCAAGCAACCAGATTATTTTTTTCTGGGCCATTTCAAATGGATTGACACTTATTACTCATGTTCCTAAATGTCCATAAAATTGAAAATTTAATATAATTAGCTTCAACAAGGTGGTTTTTAGACGTTCTAATCTTGATGTAGGTTCCAATATGCTCTTATTCAAGTTCCTTTATTCCCAATCAGACTGGAACTTTGGGCAATGTGTTTAGCTTAAAGTAAAACTTTGAAAGATATTGTCCTGTATCTCTCTATAAATAAAAATAAGTTAAAAGAAATAAAAAGTTCTTAGTATTAAATCAATATTACTCGACTTACAAGAAAGTTGTGGAAGTAGTGCGGCTGTTATTTAAGTTGCTAGCGAACATTGCCCAACTTCTTCGTATATTTTCTTTCTTTTCTTTTAGTGCCTTTCTTCTTTCTACTTTTGAAAGCTTCTACTTATTTCTTTCTTTATTGTTTTCTTCCATCTAATTTCGGGCTTACACCCATAAAACGTGGGGATTCCCCTTTTGATCTTTCTAAATCACGAATCAGATTGTATGTGTATGTTTACTTAACGGAAGCTGCTGTCTCTGGTAGATATATTTGTCAAAAATATTTTGCATCTCGTTTTACTGCGCAATAATACTGAGGATTATAACACAAACATTTTGTCGTAAAATTAATACCATGCTGACCTTTGAAGAAAATTAAATGTCTTGCAGTCCATTACTTTATTATGTCTTATTTTTTTTTTTTTATTATTATATTTTTCCTCGAAAACATAATCCTACATTAGTTAAACATTTTGAAGGTAAAATATATTTTTTTATCTTCAACTCGTTAGTATTTCTTTTGCCAGAGCCGCTTTCGGGAGTAATAAAATCTTTTGTAGATGCGTTAAACTTTTTTTGTTCAGACATCCTTTTAAAAGAAGAATATTTTTTGTATAACTTAAAATGAGGGACACACATAGAAAACTCTCAGCAGAAAATAATGATGGTAAACTCTTTTTTAGTAATACAATCACATGGCTAATTGACACCTTCATTTTATTAGGCCGAGTACGGCGATGAAATTTATAGGACAGCAACTTCAAAACATGCACTTTTAGACAAAACTATGCGGAGAGGATAGCTAAGTAACGCTTTTTTCTTCTAAACCAAATAAACTACGGATAATTGAGTTTCATTACAGATAACTTCACAACCTAAACGCACCAAGTTCGTGGTACATTTTGACAAAAAAGAAAATTTGTTTAAAAGCTACATATAGTCATGAGACTTCCTGGGTAATATCAATTTTTCAGGAATAAAATAAGAGGTATAAAATATTGGGTAAAACTGAAGGAGAGTGTCCTCAGCTCCGATTTTCTTCAAAGTTTGCATTATAACGTATTTTGATGCACTAAACACGAATCCGTTGGAAAAAAAAGTTGCTCGCAACTAGGAAAGAAGTTATTTAAAAAAAAAGTTCACTGTTATGAAGGTTACAAACGATCGCATAAACAACGTACTTGTAAACTAGCGCATGCGCAATAGTCCTTAATGAAGAAGTGTAATTGAAATTAACTATCAATTATTAAAATTTACCAACACTTATTTATTCAGAAACATTTTTTTAAATAATGAAACATTCTTCAAATTTCTTGTTTCGCTCCTGAAAAGTATTATATAACAGAAATCCCTTAATAATTAGCTAATGTCTTTATGATTTGTTCCTTCTAAGCTTCTCTAATTCCCTCTAAGCTGTAATTAGCTTGTTATTGTTATAGTTATTACAGTTTTTTGTAGAAAGTGTTGAAAAAAAATGAAGTTACACGACTTCATAATTCTTATCCACAATCGAGAAGAATTACTCAAATGTTTAATACAAAACAAAGTTTTGAGTAATTCTCTCGATTGCGCAAAATGTAGGCAACAGTTGAACTTAAATGAAACTACTTTAGAATTTAGATGCCGAAGACAGATTTAGAAAGTTTTGTGTTAAACGTGCCTATAAATATGAAGAGCGCATAAATGCTTTTTTCGGTGCGATTGCGGACTTATATCCACCGAACATCGCGTCTGAAGATGTCTAGGAGGATTAGAAGAATGCCTTGGACGACTTTTGGGCATAGAATTCTTTTAATTTCTGCCAGTTGGATTGACTAGGGGTTTTGATATCTTCTTGAGCGAGCGGAAACGCATAGCACGTATACCCAAAAGCGACAGTTTACGACCAAGTCAGCTACCACAGGTGAGTCTAAATTTCAATTATACTTCGTCATTAAGGACTTTTGCGCACGCGCGTGTTTACATATAAGCTGTTTACCCCGTCTTTTATAACCTCCATAACAGTGAACTTTTTTTTTAAATAACTTCTTTCCTAGTTGCGAGCAACTTTTTTTTTTCAACGGATTCGTGTTTAGTGCATCAAAATACGTTATAGTGCAAACTTTGAAGAAAATCGGAGCTGAGGACACTCCTTCAGTATTACCAAATATTGTTTTACTTTTCACTAAAAACTGTGAGATTTTTACTCGGTGAGAAAACGGTCAACAAGAAGGTGTTTTGTGATCATACCTATTAATAAAATGGAAAAGCTACATTACAGCAGTATTCCACAACCAATTAGGTATAAAAAAATGTTAGTTCAAATGCGATTACACACCTCCGGTTTTAGAGCGGTTTTTTCCCTCTCGGCAATACTGTGCGATGTGTAAACAGGTAATGTTTTCAACCAACTAATCAAAAAATCGATCAGAGTTTTAAGAAATTTTCCTAAAATTTTCTTTTTACACATCAATGACAGGTATCTTAGATAGAATAGCATCAAGTTTCTAACAAAAACAAGAACGACTTAGGAAGCAAAATTTACATTCTAAGCTTTCCAAAGCTTACTAAAATGTTTGGGGTATGGGAGTTTTATGCCAATTCAACCACTTGGGTCATTGTTGCCTATTTACATAAGTGCGATTTAAAATACATAGATCTAAAAGAATAGAAGACTTTATGAAATCAATATATTTGTATCAAGTTATTTTGAGGGGAAAAAATAAAATAAAGACAAAAAAAAAGGTATAATATACTTAAAAAGGGAGCTGAATTCGCAAACACACTCATTAATCCATTACATACATTCACTCACACACTATCGCCGCACGGTGACCCCGTCAATCTAAGAAAACTCAATGCATACTGTCAGAAGTCTTCCGAGCATAGAGCAAAGAGGACCATGTAAGTCCAATTTGATTCCAAATTGCCTCTATAAGTCGGTGAAAATGTATTTAATAGAAATATCTTCGTCATAAACTGTGCATTCAGGCCTGGGTTCTGTTTTAAATAAATAAGCGTGTTTGAGTTTAGTTTGTCCTATTCAGAAACACCTAGAAACACCTCTTTTAGCCAAGAGTCTTGAGATGAGGTTTTCCTTGCCGAGGTAGTGAATATAATCTCCCCTAACTCGTTATCTCTATTTTTATACTATTCGCATTGTAATTTTGAAAGGATTAGGTTTATTTAGATGTGCTGCAGTAACTGGAGGATGTGCAAGTAAGGGATGTGTTCTTTGATAGCTCGTTTTGCTGTTGAAACCACTTTGAGTGGTTGGGAGTATCATACGGCGTTTTTTAATGTATGTATCTCAAATGCCGTAATGAGGTCTGAAATGATTGATAGAAGTTATTTTGAAGAAAGGGGAGAAGATATAGAGTCAGTGTATATCTGTAAATGACTATTAATTACTTTGCACATGATCTTAACCACATACATTACATTCAGCACTAACGTCCCGTTGGAAGCTCACTTCTTTATCTGCACACTGCGTTCCTTGTAAGATACCTTGTGTACTTACTCCACTCGAACACTTTCCTAACCGATTCCCTTCACTAGGATCCCGGTTTTCTCTCCCCTTCCTGGCCGGGAACGATGAAAGGGAAGAGGGATGAGGGAGTGAAGGTCTCCCCTCCAGGGAGAGGGAGAGAGAGAGGGAGTGACTATGTCACTGAGATAGGGCTACCAGAACCTACCCGAACTAGGGGTTCTCCCATTCATTACTACCTCACTACTACTACACTGGGGAGATCTCTACACACCTACGCAATTCGTCGATTCATACTACACCTGTTCATAGATACATCACCAATGGACAAAATTAGACAATCAGCTGACCATTCGCATCAGAAACTGTACGCAAATAAAAAGTTCAAATTTTAAATGCTGACAGCGTCATCAACGGGTGAAATAGTTTAGGACCTTGAGATAATATATGATTTAGAAACAATTAAAACTCATAAAAACCAACATAATCCTTTAATATGTTGGAGATTAACGGAAGTTAGCACGGGACTGGAATAGCCCTATCGTCGGCGAAGTTCAGAAGTAAGGTTGAGGGGTGGCTAGGGAAGCAAGAAACGTTTTGGAGCAGATATAATTGTTTTTTTTCGATAATTAAATGATTCATCAGAGTTATGATGAATAGCATTTATTCCTTATTAGCCTGTTCCCTAACGAAGGAAACGACACCTAGGAAATCGAGCTGATGGCGCAATTGAGGAGATCGCTATCGAATTTTTTGTCTGTATTTTTATTAAATACTTTTGTCTAATTATACCTATTCCTTTTTTTTTTGTATCATTGAATTGTTAGTTCTGCTCTGATGTTGTGGTCAAATGAAGAAAGTGTGACACTTGAACGAGCCCACAGAAAGAAATATGGTTCTTGGAAAAGAAAGTAGAAACTAAATAAGTGAAAGCGATAATAATAATGTTACATTTTCCGTTTTTTTTTTTTTTTTTTTGTTTTTTTTTGTTTTTTTTTAATGTTTCAAAGAACTACTATAATTGATAAATTTAGCCAAGTAATAAAGGAAGGCTCGGCATTTGGAAAAGAGCTTGAGGTTATTGAGAAAAGTGAACACAATTGAAATCCTTGTACAATGAAACGCTAACTCGTTTGTGTGTATATATATATATACAAAAAAATGAGGTTCAATTCTTCGAAAAAGGTGCTGTGTGTGACGAAAACCTCTTTTTTCACGGACGATAGTCTGCAGGCGGCAGTTTTTAATCTAGAACAAAAAATATAAAATTATTTCGAAAAAAAAGGTTAAATCTAGTAAAGCAATTCCTACGACGGAGCATTTTCTCCGTCGCAAATCGGTTATAACATTATTATAATTCAATGAATCGAAAAAATCCTACGTACTTTACTAGCAAATATAATTAAGAACCTGCAGTTAAAATTTGAAAACTTAAAAACGCCAGAGTTTCGCCCGATTTGGAAAACATAGTTTTGAGAAAACAACTATAAAGTTTAATGTTCTGAATAGTTAATTTTTTTTTTATTTATTTTTTTTTTTAATAAATGTTTTTAAAAAATGGGGTTTAATTTTGGAATGTATTGAAGGATGTCCAAAAAAAACTTAACAATCAAAAAGGGACCAATCGAATCTGGCTCAAAACATTACCCTTCAAATCAGCAGCACGTTCACTCCGCATCGGGACTTCACCCGAAAATGGTATTTATTTCCCATTTAAACAATTTTTTGTCCCGTAAACACTCTTGAATATCATTTTTCATTAGTTTAGGAAGAATTTTAGCCCATAAAATAAAGTTACAAGGTAGTATGACCCCATAAGCATATTCAAATATATAAAAGGTTACAGTGTATATCAAATTTTTAATGCTGAAGTATCATTATCAGTGGTTGAAAAATCCATGATTTTATTTACCCCCGAACTCGAGAATATTAGCACAAGGCTACATCTGGCGGCCTCCACGTAATACATAAATAACAATTTGAAAGAAATTTATTATGTTTCGCATTTTGGGGAACGACTCTTCGAGATATGCTTCGGAAAGATCTAACAGGCCAAACGACCAGAGTTGTGAATGATGACTTTTGTACACGGAATGTAAACAAGGCTTACTTGTCAGCTAATAAAAAACTTATTCCGATTATTGTTTATTCCCCTATAAAATATTGAAATGTATTCTGTTCCTTGAAAAAATTATATTCTAAGCGTCGGTCGACATAAAATGACATATGGCGGCGTTTATAAGGTGGAATTATAATTAAAATGGCCGTTCTTTATCTGATTCAGAGCTACAGCCACATGTTCATGACTAGCTCTTAATTACTCTAATATATTATTTTTTTTATATCTGCACGTCACTTTATTATTTGGTTAAACAGTTAATGTTCTACCACAAATGACAGCTATTATCATTACTATTACAAGTAAGTTTAATTAATAAAACATAATTGCATCTTAAATATTGAGGGCTGGTTGGTATAGTTTTCTCATCATGCAGGAAAGTATAAGGCTACAACTCTGCTGAATTTAATATTTATTTGTCGCTTCTAATCGCTTTCAAGAAGTGGCCACATCGTCAGTGCCTATAGGTTGCGTCTGTGCGCTTTCGTAGCGCACACAAAAAATGTCAGCAAAAAAGCTTTTTAAGTAGAAATTCTCCTTTTTATCTCGCTAGATGACTTCAATTTCAGGTAATTTGAATTGCTAAAACTTAAATTCCTAAAACTTTGCAGTCAAATAGCATAGAAAAGTAATGTTAATCGAGTCGTTCAAATACAATTGCAAAAATTGATTTATTTCAGATTCAAGCTAAATTGCTATGACAGAATTAAGATGATTCGCTCTTTAAATTAAAAACATTCTTATTTAAAGTAATTAAAAGGAGTAATTGCCACTATCTAAGAATATTACGGTAATTACGATTAAGGAGAAATTAAATACATTAAAAAGAATTTCTGTAGCATATACGGAATAACATGTATTGCCCTGGGTGCCGGGTAAGTAGCATAAACGGAGTTGGAAAAAACTAATATTTTGGGGATATTACAATACATAAACTTTTTAATTGATTTTATTGTGAATTTTAATCAAAAATACATAAGAAATTTGAAAAAAAGAAAGTGGCACGTGAGGGCAGTAACCAGCCCTCTTTATTTTTCAAATAAAGAGGGCGGGAGTCACTGTTAAATTTGGGAGTTGTATTTATCTTATAGTCGGAGAGCTGGTAACGCACCTTTCATGAAGTGTTTTATGCACCTTGAAATTTTGCTATAATGTACCTCTTGGGTAGATAAGGTCAGTATGTGTTTCTTGGACATACCGTGGAACACCACCTTGGTACTGCGCATAGGGGAAAGGTGCAAAACAATATAGCCCAAAAATAGTTTTTTATTCAGAAGCCAACTGTCATTAACGTAAAAAAAAAATGCAAATTAAGGCAACTTTACAATGAATAATAAATAAGGCAGACTTTAAAGGGGTTAAAATGTAAATTTAAAAAAAAAAAAAAAAAAAAAAAAAAAAAAAAAAACCAAAGTCCCTAGTTTTTATTTTTAATATTAAATGAAGTACTTTATTCACGCTGCGATTTAAACGGCATCTTCAATAAACATATTTGAAAATAATTACAAAAAGGCAGACACTTTTGTGGCGTTTGATTATCAGGAAACATAAAAATAAATATTGCCTGTGATAGACTGCAATGCACTGCGTGCAACCGTACGAGTTTATTATCTCATACACTCGTACGGTTACACGCATTTTTTTGGTACGGTTACGAACATTTTTGGTTATTCTTGCGCTCTCATTGGTTCTAGCTATTAACGCCGGTCTATCTAGAGGTTGCCATCCTTTTATAATAGCACGTGGGCGGTCACCCATTCAGGTACTGACCACGCCCGACATTGCTTAACTTCGGTGATCAACGAGAACCAGTGCATTCAACATGGTTACGGCCGTTGGCTAGGAGTGTTATTATTTAATTCTGAGTTCTAATCCAACTGTTTTCCAACCTGAGATACTTGCTATAGTCACCAGGGGCTAATTAATTGAGGATACGAAGAATTAGGGTATACACTTCCTAATTGATTCAAGAAAAATGTAATGCACTGTTGAATTATGCTACAAAGTCTAAACTACCATATGAATGGTGTACAAGACTTGCGGAGATCTCGATGAGCGATAGTCAGTAAATATTGGAGTACTGGCCATAGAAGCATTCAGAGGAACGAGTGGTTGTTAGCCCTTAGATGCCCGTGGAGTGGAGCCCGTTTCACTCTCATGGTTTACCGGGACGGCATTAAAATAGCCGAGCCTCCCATCTCGTTTCATTTCTCTTAATAAGGTTTCTTTAAACATTTTTCCGTCGCCTTTTCCTCATTCTGTGCTTCTGACTAGTCCACCAACGGCAGACTAGAAAACGTTTTCAATTAATTTTTAAATTCTGTTTTTATTTTTTAAATTGGTATAAAGTTGGCGTTGGTATAATATCCATTGAAAATTATCTCTATGTACTCATCAACAGATAAAACACAAATATGGCCTTTCAGAGTGACCCTAACTAAGCAGGGGGACCGGGTAGCAGAGGGAGCCCCATTCAATAAGTTCAAAACTTGTTTTTATTAACTGTAGCGGATAAAAAAGTGACTAGAGCTGACAACGCTTGCCACTAGGTATAGCAAAAAGCTGCCACAGTGGTGGCTTTCGGTCCCGAAACGAAGAAATGGCCTTCTCACGAAAGTGGCTATCATCCTGAATGGGTTAAATATTTTTTCTAGGAAGTAGGGATTTTAGTAAAATTACTTACAGACCTAATCCTTTAAATCTGAGAGTATTTTTTTTTAACAATTTCCGAAAATATACAGTATATTATGTTTTGTAATGTATATTGTTTGATGCTTTAATGTTTTTATGGTTTGCTGCTTTGCATATGGCTAGCAAAGGAAGTAAGAGGCGTAAAGTGACATCCAAATCGCGGCGACAGACATTATCTGGTAGTTAACTTAATTAATGTCGAGGTAAAACGTAGCTGTTAATTGGTAAAGAGGTTTATCCAGAGAAGGTTAAGCCCTGGAGTGGGGGCGAAGGAGAGGATTAACGGAGATTCCCTTCAGAAGCTAGGGGCAAAGAGAATTTTCTTTTATTGATTTCTCTCTCTCTCTCTCTGTTTCACTCTCATTCTCCTACTCACTCTCTCTAGAAAGGTGAGAGAGAGAAGGAGCGAGAGGGAGGCTGGAGAATGACAGTGTGCGCTATTGGTCGCGCAGAATTTGCGTCTCTTCGCTCTCTTTCGCTCTCGCTCGCCACCCCTCTGCCTCCCCACCCCCCAGGGGCAAGGATCAATGGATGGGAGTCCGTCCTGGGAAGTCTAAGGACCGTCTTGAAAACATTTCCTCCCTTTTCCAGAATCCCAGAGAGGGCTTGACTCTCGGGTCATTATGAACCAGGAAAGCTCTGTCTCTTTATAGACCTCCTCTATCGGCACAGCTTTTATCACCTACTTCTCCCTTAATGTTACTCTATAAAAACGTTGTTCCTTGCAATTCTGCATGATTAGTCCTCTGTAAATACTTTTAAGGGGCTTTTTACATTTATTTATAAAGATTTGTTAAGATTTCAGAGATAATCTTCCCTTCTTTACTTATGCTGAGTTCCGCTACATTGGCGACAAACTCATTTCTTATTTTTGTTACATAAAAAAAAATTAGCAAATAAATAAATTAACTGGGGGTCTCCCGTGGTCTAGTGTCTAGCGCCTTAGAATCATAAGTGAGAGATGGTGGGTTCGATTCCCACCTCCGGCAGGAATTTTCTCATTCTCAGGGCTCGCTGGGAAAATACCACGCTGCACCCTGGATGTCGGCGCTAATGGCCTAAATGCAGAAGCGCCGTAAAAAAAAAAAAAAAAAAAAAAAGTCGTGTAATTTTGAATTTGTCCGGCTGGTGGTTGTTATTGTTTGGCAAGCTAGTTATGGATTTTTTAATACTTAAATAATATTGTTTTAGATTTAAATTTTAGCCATATTAAAATATTTTGAAAAAATGTATTTAAATTAACTTATAAAATATATGTCTGGTACATTGTACGAAAATGGACATCGGCTGGTGCTACATTGTACTCGTAAACAACAATAATAATTGCTAGCAATAATAAATTTAAGCTGGCTTTTAAAAAAAAAAAAAAAAAAAACGGAGCGAACTAGAGGACGCACATATTCCATCCATTGAGGAAGTAATATATTGAAAAATGGTCGTATTCCATACTTTATTTAAAACGTTAAAGGCTATTCTGAAGGGATTAGAGTTTTGACAATTTGTGACAAGCCGTATCGCCCACAACCCAAGAGCAAAGTCTGGAATTTGAAAAACGAGATTTTGCATATTCGATAGTTTGACATGTTAGGGACGATATGAGTAATGCAACATAACAATATAATAGTACAGCATAATGTTCTTTCAGGAATTCCAAAAATTTAACAGAAATATTAATAGTTATTTTCATCACTAGTACTAAAAGTGGTTGTTTTCGGTGCGCGGTCGAGTTTATCGCGCGAGGAGTAGCCGAGCGCGGAAATTAGACCAAGCACCGAAAACACACTTTTGGTACGTGTTATGAACAATACTTTTCATTATACTGCTCATACTTGAGTACATTAAAACCCTTTTATATTTCATTAATAACTTAAAGATACAGTAAAAGAAATTAAATTGACACCTTTTTTTTATTTGAGAAAAAAAAATCTGTTTATTAACCTATAATAGAAGAAAAGTACTTATACATTTACATTAATATTTATAGTACAATTCTGATTATTCATTATATTAAAAGCTTTGTTTGGGATTGCCTTTTGGAATACAGATAACTTTTGATTAAAGGAATTATTTTCCAGTTCTGGCTCATCTCTAAAAAGGTCGTAAACAAATATTAGAATGAATCACAGTATCTAAAAGTAACCTCCTTCAAACAGATGTTTATTAGTAGCAGGTAAGGTTAGCGCACCAAAAAGATTTTTCCGGCCTGGGCCCGAAAAGTACTATTTTACGGACTCAAGCCGAGTATTGAAAACACATGTTTTTTGATGCAGTATAATGAAAAATTTATTTTTTTCATTTTTTTTTTTAAGGTTTTGAGAACAATCATATAATTGTTCTTTCAACTGCATAAATTCACTTAAAACAAAGAAGGCTATTCAATTTATTTGGGGGATCTCCTAAAATCTCTTTAACAAAACCCTACATATGAAATAAAGTTCGTATGTTAGCTTTACCAGTAATAGTGTATTCCAGAAAGGCATTACAATGCAGTGTAGGCACACTGGTGATTTTTGTTCTCATCATTTTATTTATTTATTTGAGGAGCTTCGTAATGCAGACGACTGGCTCCATGAAATGTTTTACAAACAAACTTGACTTCAAAACATAATAATAAACACAGATATTAAAAACAAAACAAAAGAAGAAAACCCCTAATACAATAAAACTAATTTTAGAACACAGAAACAAAGGAAGGAAGGGAAAAAAAAACAAATAATCAGGAACATTTTTATCAAAGAACAGCTGTTTTAATTAAACTAGTGCCTACAATAACGAAAAATTCATGGGAAAAATTACATTCATATTGTCTATTTACTTTTTCCTGGCCGCATTCTTCTTCGTTCTTTTTAGTTTTCGAGGTTGCCTCTGCTGCAGACAGTTAATATTTTCATTACTTCCAGAGCTTTCCATTCTTTCCACATCTTCATCTTCATTCTGAAGGCTCCCCACTTGTCGGGTGGTGCTACTTCCAGATTCCTTTCGAGTGCTCCTAGCTTCTTCAGGAGGAGGATCTCTCTAAGGAGACATCATTCTCAGGAAATTTTTTGTTTTGATCAGTCAGCTGAGCATTACTTTATTTTTCTTTTGCTTTTCTGGGTTCTGGCCAAGGGCTTGACGAGATGTGGATATGAAGATGTAATTTTTCCTTATTTTTTAATTACCTGAATTAGTAATGAATGCCAGCCTTGGTTAATAAAATACATATTGCATTTAAAATTTTATTTGGGATTTAAAATTATTTGGGAAATAAAATGTTATTTCTTTCGATCAACTAATTAAAGAGCTAGAATTCCTACTAAATTAAAAAATCAGCCAAAAAGATTCAGCTTTTAAGATTTTTGGCATTTAGGGCGCATTTTATAATATCTATAGCTTGTCAAATCTGGACGATTCTATCTTTCTTCGGTATTACATAAGTAAAATAATATATATTTTTAGAAGAACGAACTCGGAAAACTAGCTAACGTGGAGATAAGATATTTTTCAATTTATTACTTTCTTAGCAAGTTAGATAAGACTTAATCAATCGCCATCTAGGAACGTTACATTTTTTTATTGACCTGTGCAATGTTGGACAATCCATATAGCCGTTCTGGAAGAACAATGTCGTATCTGCAAAAATGTTTTATATGCAAATTAGTTCATAAACAATATCAGAAAAACATCCCATACACATAGTTCCACTCAGGACCGCCAGAGAAAATTCCACAGAACAACAGACAGAAAATTTATCTTCTAGAACATAAAAATTCCACAGAACAACAGACAGAAAATTTATCTTCTAGAACATAAAAATTCCACAGAACAACAGTCAGAAAATTTATCTTCTAGAACATAAAAATTCCACAGAACAACAGACAGAAAATTTATCTTCTAGAACATAAAAACCATTTTTAGGGAAACAATAACTTAACTGCACTTAAGGGTTGAAATGATAGTAAAGTATATATTCTACATACACTCAATATACCATAATTTTTTGTCACTTACACCCTTTTTAAGTATACGTTTTATAAAACTGCAAATATTTTTTTTACCCTTTGAGGTTTTTGCATTTACGATACTGTTCTTACGGTACAGTATTTACTAGGAAAATGTTGAATATGGTAGGTGTATTCGTTCTGGTGTGCCAAGAAATGGCTATTCATCTTACAAATCAACACTTGTGGTAGTCTGAAAATAAAGGACTTCTTCACGTCGATTTCAATGGAATCCCCACAAAAGGTTTCTGCAAGAATGAATTTTTTTGCAATTTCCTGTAATTTTTCGCTATAAAATATAAACAAAAAATGAAATGCTGATTGATATCCGTAACCTCCCGGTGGAGATGTATCCAAACAAAGGTCTAAAGAGGAGGGCTTTAAAATCTGGAGCTATAGGAAAGGGAAAGGTAGAGGGTTCCCTATCGTGGTATAATTTCGAGGTCATGGCCACCCCAGGATCATCTCCCTCGCCCTCTCTCCCTATCTCTCTCTCCCTCTCACCCTTCCTATCCCTCTCCCTCTCCCACAGCCAATCCCATCCCCTACATTCAGGTCCTTTTGCCACTTTCAGCGAGCTATCCACTGAAATGTCAGTATTTACCTCGGGCTATTGGAATCCCAGGATTCAAACAGGTTGCAATGTCGAGAAGTCAGATGTTCTGGAGACTTTGAGCCTTAGAATGGTAAACAGAAAAGGCCCATTTACGGGACAATAACTTTGTCAAGTTCATTCTAGGATTTGTCTCAGGAACTTTCAGCAAGAAGAAGCGGAAGCATTATGGAGGATCGCAGAAATGAGTTATGCCGAGTTGCAAATCTGGGCCTTGGAAGAGAAAGGGCGAATAACGAATTCCGGATGTTGGGAAAACGAAGTCAAAGTTCTAGAAGTGCTTCAGGATAGCAAGGACAAATGTTTACTCTATTGAATGCTGATTCGTATAACTGATTGAAAAAGTGTGCAATTGAAATTCAATGTTCTAATTTTAAAAATGCTAGAAAGAGAGTTTCATACTCCAGGAATTCGCCCTTGAAATAGGGCATAGAATTTTTCGTAGATGATGGTGCTATTCACTTTAAATTGAAACATTGAGAGAATTAAAGGCAAACCAGAGAAACAAGTCGAAGCTTCATGTTACCTACATCTTTCTGACTCAGAAAAACCAATAAATACAATTCGATTTTTCAGATTCACCCTTACTCTTCCAAATGATCTCTTCAACAGTCCGATCAGTATTTTATAAGCCTTGCTAAATATTTTTAAAAGTTTTCCGATTCCGGTGAAGGAAAATAGATTTAAAAATATTCGTCCATTTTTTAAATGAGTGCGGAAAGTTGATATCAAAAAATGTATATTCTTCATAAAACCGTAATATTACTGACTACATCCAGTGGCATTTTATTTATAATTTATTTAACATTAAATTTATATATTTCAAATATCCAATACAGCGAAAACTATTAATACCAAACAACATAATAAGAAAATAAATCAGCATATAAAAAAAACATGATTATATGTTTGTCGTAATAAAATATAATAAAAATCACTTTTTTAGTTGCCATTCCGTTTCAGTTTATTCTTGTTGTTTTTGTGACATACTTTTTGTAATAAATGTTATTTGTTTTGTTAATACTGTCTATTTTTCATACTGATAAATATCATATCGACAGGTCTTACAAGGAGGGGCTCAACGAAATGTGTTTTTGGTTTTGTGTAAGTTTGCCGAACAATTCAAGATGTTTATCAGTGTTTTTCATTTTTTTTTTATATTCAATAATAAGTGTATTTATTTCCTTTTTTTATTATTAAATGTATGCTAAATGTGTTAAAATTTACTTTCTTTCTACTCGTTTAGTAATATGTGTTTACTTATTTTTTTAATATCGATGTTTATAATTATATTCGAATGCCCTTGATGTTATAAATAGATATATATCTTAATGTTCCAAATATCTTTATGTTTTTTCTCTCCTCTTTAAACATTAATCTGTACTATATGTTTAGATTGCTTGATTATTATTATAATATTGATTAGAAATTATAAAAAATTCGCATACACCCTGCATGTACAAATTTGACTTTTTCATCCATCTGTCCGCACGTAGAAAATACCCAAATTTCCACATAACATCTTCAGATTTTCATCATGTCGGTTTAGAAAATTCCTTAATACATCAAATGATATTGATTTCGGTTATTACATTTTTAGTGACTTATCATATTTGTCTTTATAATATTTCTTGCTGCATTTTGTTGTACACAAAGTTACTATTGATAATTATGTATTACATGTAATACAGTCATGTAAGTATAAGTATTTTGGATAAATTTGATGGTCAAAAAGTAATTAAAAATCATAAAAGAATTAAAAATGAAATTTGTTTAGTGACTTCGTTCATGGTAATTTTGATCTATGTAATTTTTACACTTTCACCCCAATGTGAGTGACTTTGTTTCTCAAAATTCAAAGTTAGAGAAGAATTGCCTTATTTTCTTACAAATGAAAAATACAGTATTTTATGATTTCACTATTTATTCATTAGCGACAATAGAGTGATAAAATCCAAAATTAATTGAAAAAAATCTGGTTTTCATGCCACTACATACACATTTTAATCTTGTTTTAAATAATTCGACATGGTTGATAAATGTTTAAGGATTATATAGCTGATATTGTGAACAGTTTTTGTGATTCTATCAGGAGAAATATATAAAATTATAAAATATTAAAGGATGAATTCACTCATTTAGTAGTTTTCGCCCATAAGCCATCCTATTTTGAAAAATCAGTCGGCAAAACAGATTGAGCTGGATGCTCCATAAAATTAAAATGAGGCGGCCTAAATTCCAAAGAAACAATGCACCATATTGAAAGCTGATTTGATGAACATTTACAGGAATGCAAAAGAAACATAAATTAATCCCAGTGAAATATTTAAATAAGATGACCTTAATGAAGCCATGTAAATTCCCTCGTATCCATATCTAACTATCCTACAAGATGAATCGTAGACTAAAATACCTAGTATAAAAACGACCTTGAAGTGGTCTCGAAGAAGGACTCAATAAAATATCAGAAAGGCCATAACCTCCTAACCACGTAACCCCTTCGGGTGATCCCCAACCCTTAGCCTCACACCCCACATCCCAGGAAGGTGCTTCTCCTTTTAACCCTCTCCCCTAACCACCTGTAACCACCAATACATTTCAGCACTTTATTTCTTCTTACCTTGTTCTATCTCATTAAATGTTTTCTTTTAGTCGATGTTTCATTCATTTGTACATCTTGTTGTTTAATTTATTTGAATGCACTTAATGTTTTTTTAATAGTATGTTATAATATTATTTTCTCTTTTTGTTCTAGGTGCGTATTCTTATATATCAACCATCAACATAAAAATAATTTGTAAGTAATTTATTTAAGTGCTTAGTGATCTGGTGGTGGGGTACCAACATTTATTTTTTAGTTCTAAATTTTATTTATTTTTTATTATAAATTCTATTATGTTAAATTTTCTATTGTTTTTTACTTACTTATTACTTTTTTCTTGGAAAATCCCCCAAACAACAAAACGTCCACTGTCCGGATGCACAAACTTCCTCCAGTCTCATAGAAATTAATACTCCAACTGTCTTGTCCGGAAGATACAAAAAAGGTCGGGAAAGTAAAAGTGATGTTCCTGTAAAACATAAATGATCTTTCATCTCTGTAACCATTTCGTTTTCGTTAGATTTTACTCGAAATTATCAGTAAAAAAGGAAAAATTCCAGACCAAAACTAATACTTATAGCTTTCAAAATTCAAAAAATAAATTAAATATATTTATATTGACATTTATTCAGGGTCAAATTCCAAGGTTTACTTGCTTTAACACTAACCTCAATGTGTCTGATATCATGGAATATTAATGGATTTCATCAACACATAACTGATCTGAAGCACTTGATTCAGGAGAAGGCCCCACTCATTATTTCACTACAAGAAACACACACATCCCCCAATTCAAACGTTTATCTTCAAGGCTTCACTACATACAAAAGAGATTATACTCTTGGTGGTAAAGCTTCGGGAGGTGTTTCTATATCTGTCAAGGAATCTGTTTACAGTGAATCAATCAACCTACGAACAACACTCCAAGCAGTCGCTGCATCAGTACACATCCCATATAGAATCACCATTTGCAGTCTATACATTCCACCAAGTGAAGCAATTAATACTCATCTTCTTGATGATTTATTCACTCAGCTACCACCTCCTATAGTGGTAACGGGTGATGTAAACGCTGAGCACATACACTGGGGCTCATCCAGGATCAACAGCAGAGGTAGGCGGTTCTATGAATGCTTAGAAAAGTGGGACTTGATAACATTTAATTGCCCTAGACCAACTCACCTTTGTCCTCGTCATGGAACGTTTACAAACATTGACATTGCTGCGTGTACGCCAGATATCTTCACACGCTTTAATGTGGACGTTTGTGCAGATTCATACAATAGTGATCACTTTCCAGTAGTAGTGTATGACCAAGGCAGGCAGGAAATTTTTCAAAGCCTTCAAAAGTTCAATTTCGATAAAGCTGACTGGTCAAAATTTCAAAGTCTTATTAGTAGTAAAATATCTACCATTACAACGATTGAGAACTTTAACAAATTAATCAATGAGGCTTCTGAGATGTCTATCCCTAAATCTACTAGAAATATCAAAAGAGCACCTGCACCCTGGTGGAACCAACACTGCACTAATGCTGTGAGAGAACGTCGAAAAGCTCTCAGACAATTTTCCCACTTCCCATCAACTGAGAACCTCATTAAATATAAAAAAGCAAAGGCAATCTCCCGAAGGATCATAAATGAAAATAAAAAACAATGTTGGGTAGATTTTTTAAACTCCCTTAATAGATATACACCACCAGAACTAATATGGCAAACTATTGGTAAAATACAACACAAAAAATATAGACAACCCATAGCAGGAATTAAATCAGACAACACTATTTTCACTGACAAGACTGATATAGTTAACATTTTAGGACGCCACTTTTCAGCAGTATCCAGTGACTCCAATTATTCTAGACGTTTTCTACTATACAAAAACAATACTGAAACTACTTTACTGACCATAAACATAAAACATCAACATCCACTAAATGAAGACTTTACTATTGACGAACTACAAGACGCACTAAAATGCTCAAAAAATACTTCTCCTGGTCAAGATGGAATATATTATAGGATGTTGAAAAATCTACCCAATAGTGGAATATTTCATTTGTTGAAAATTCTAAATAAAATCTATGAGAAGGGGCAATTCCCTGATTGTTGGAGAGAGTCAATAGTGATTCCAGTGTTGAAACCCCATAAGGACAAGACCGAACCAGGGAGCTACAGACCCATCGCCTTGACCAGTTGTGTCAGTAAAATATTCGAGAGAATGTTGAACAAACGTCTCGTCTGGTTTATCGAAAGAAATAATTTACTATCCGGTTTTCAATGTGGATTCAAAAAAAATCATTCTACAATGGATCACATCTTAAGACTGGAGAGTGAAATATTAAATGCATTTATAAATAGAGAATGTGTACTAGCCGTTTCGTTTGACATTCAGAAAGCGTTCGACTGCGTTTGGCGATGGTCTATAATCTCTGAAATGGTGAAATGGGGATTACAAGGGAAAATTCTTAAAGTTATATCAGAGTTTCTTTCTGAACGAAGATTCCGGGTTAGGATAGATGATAATGTTTCAGACACCTTCACCCAAAAAAATGGTGTTCCTCAAGGATGTGTGCTGAGCACGACACTCTTCAAAGTAGGAATTGATTCTATCCGAGATGAGATACCTCCAGACATATCCTACTGTCTTTATGTAGATGATCTCCTTATTTTTAAAAAATCACAAACACTCAGGGAGGCTGAAATGTCCATACAAAATTGCATAAATCACCTGGAATATTGGAGTGACAAACACGGTCTCATCCTGTCAAGGGAAAAATCCCAATGTATCCTATTTACAAGGAAAAAACTCCAACCTGTTCCAGAAGTGACGCTGAATTCACAACTTATAACACACGCCACTACACTCAAATTTCTTGGTCTGGTATTCGATAATCGGTTGACATGGATCCCACATTTAAAAAATACTATTCTGAAATGTAAAAAATCCCTAAATTTGTTGAGAGTCATCAGTTGCACAAAGTGGGGAGCAGATCGGAAAACAATGCTCCAATTTTATCGAACTTTCACAAGATCCATTATCGATTATGGAAGTGTTGCCTACGGATCAGCCAGACCAATCGCACTCAAAATGTTAAACACTATCCACAACACCGGCCTTCGCCTGTCTCTTGGAGCTTTCAGGAGTAGCCCTGTGGTAAGCCTGTATGCTGAGTCCGGCGAACCTCCTCTCGAGTACCGCCGTAAAATTCTCCTTATAACTCAAATGCATAAATCCAAAGCCATGTGTAACTCCGAATGCCTTCATATGAGTATCGATAATCCTTACTACGATTTGTACAGATCCAAACCCCAAGCCCAGAGACCTTTCAGTGTAAGATATAGAGAACTGGATAATATTTCACAATTCGAAGAAACGGAGATACTGACGTTTGGCACTACCCCTTCCCCTCCTTGGTTATTAAACAGTTATAATGTGGACATTACCCTTTCTAAATTTAATAAATTAAGCCCAACATCAAAATTAATTTATAAGGAAATGTTTAAAACTTTCACTATCCAAAACAGCCAGAAACTCTCTATCTTCACTGATGGGTCGAAGTCCGATAAAGGTGTGGGAGCAGCAGCTGTTATGGAAGAACAAATAATAACTAAAAAATTAAATGATCACTGCAGTTCGTTTACAGCTGAGCTCTACGGCATACTTATTGGCTTGGAGAACATACCAACTTCCGACCGACGTGACATTGTTATTTACACCGACTCACTAAGTTCACTTCAAGCACTAAAGGACAAATACACCTCTCATCCTATACTCTCAAAAATACTTAAGACAATACACTCTCTACACAAACATGTAACATTGTACTGGCTACCTGGTCATGAAGGTCTAGGGAAAAATCCGATTGCAGACACCCACGCAAAAATAGCTGCAGAACGGACAGACATAGATAACGGACCAATTCCACATGAAGACATGAACAGATCTATGAAGACATTTATTTTGGAAAACTGGGAACACTCTTGGACGATACTTACGGACAACAAATTACGGACTATAAAACCTACTGTCAAAGACTGGCCATCCAGTTATCGAGCCAATAGAAGGGAGGAGGTTGTATTGGCTCGACTTAGGATTGGCCATTCAAGACTTACTCACAAATACTTAATGACAAGACAAGAGAGTCCATCGTGTGAAATTTGTAATTCAGACTTAACAATAAAACACATTCTAACAGACTGCATTAGACGACAAGACTTAACCATCCCTTACAACATGAGTGAACTTCTCGCTGAAGGTAGCCAGTACATAGACAGTATCTTAACATATCTACGAAATACAGGATTATACGATCTCATATGAAGACCTAGAAGATTCGTTGATGCAATCACATTTTTATCCCATGAAAAAGTGCATTACTTTTATGACTTAAAGTTAAAGCTCTAATCATTTTTAAGCCTTTAATATATTTTATTTAAATCCATACATCCTGGATTCATAATAATATATAAATTTCTAATCAATTCCTGATCTCTTAGAAGACTTAACTCAGTGTGTTTATCGTACAAAATACGAAACACAATAAATAAATAAATAAATAAAATAAATTACTTTTTTCACGATTCATTTTTTTACGTTCTTTGGGAAATATGTCCCGTAATTTCTTCACAGGGTTTGTTCAAAACTATTTTCAACCATGGTCACCTAAATGTCTTCTTGGTCTTCCTCCCTCCACCCTAGGCATTCTCTAGTGCTGAAGAAGGCTGCCAAAGTGCAGCCGAAACGTCCAATACAGACTTCTTCCTGAAGGTCTGACGTGTTTTTCACCCAGCCGAATCCCAACCATACCTTGTCTTCGTGTTTAAGTTTTATATTCTTATTTTACTATTTCTTAGATAAATTGTAATTAGACTGTTTTAAATTGTAATTTAGTCGCGAAGATAAATGAATTATCTTATTCTATTGTTCATTGCCATAGTTAATCATAAAATATAAATATTACATGGAATAGTGTGCTAATGGCCCAGGCAGTCGAAGCACACTAAAAAAAAAAAAAAAAAAAAAAAAAAAAAAAAAAAAAAAAAAAAAAAAATTACATGGAATAGTAGCAATATTGTTGGTTGCAAGTCTTCAAATAATCGGACAGACCACTGTTCCTGATGAACAACCAAAACTTGCCACCACAAGCCAGAAGAATAGAGATAGAAAAGAGTGAAATATGACCAAATGTCCAGAGCGAATGGTATGAAATATAATTTGCACAAAATATGAATACTTAAAGAAAATAAATGAATAATAAAAAGTCAATGAATAGTTGACATTTGGGTGAGAATAACAATCAAATTTTCCGAAAAATCTATATTTCGAACGTTTCGACATGCTTTTTGGCAGTCTTCTTCAGCAGTAAATCGCTAAGAGTTAGAGGAAGACCAAAGCTACCAGGTGATGACCATAATGAAATCGTAGAAAGCTCTGACAAACGTAAACAGTTATTATAAGATTGTTTATAAACAGAGAATGCTTATGCCGTTTAATCACCCGAATTATGGATAGATTATCTCCTGCATTTTAGCAAAATTCTTCAAATAACTAACAGCTTTTCATTCGCCTTGCTCGAGAACCAAATTCCAGTTATTCAGCAAGGAGAAAGAAGAGCTTCTAAAATACTGAAACAAAATCACCAAACAGACAGTAACGCTGATGGCGATTGAAACCACAAAGTAACAATATTGACCTAACCTGGAAGATTAAAAAACAATATGAAAACATAAAAACTTACAAGCAACATAAAACTTGTAGGAACCTTCACACATAGCTCCCATTAATAAATAACGAAGTTAAATATTAACTTTTTACTGGGGTTTAATTATTTTCTAATTAGTTTTGGATTCTATAAAACAAAACCAATAATTTTCTTGGATGACCAAAAAAGTACCATCCCTTAAGGTGCATTGCACGATGAATTTAGTAATAAAGGTTTTTACATTCACTACTTTAATCTATATATATAAAAATCAGGTGTCTGTCTGTTTTTCTGTTTGTTTGTTCCTTATACAAATCTACACCGTTTGACCGATTTTGCCCAAACTTGGAATAATGGTAGGTCTTGATACGAGAAATCTCCTAGGCTAGGTCAAAAAAAATCTACCAGCTGTCTGTCTGTATGTTTGTCCCTTATACAAATCCACACCGTTCGTCCGATTTTGACTAAACTCGGTACACTTGTAGATCTTAATCGGGGGAGTGTCGTAGGCTAAGTCAAAAACGTCTACCAGCTGTCTGTCTGTATGTTTGTCCCTTATACAAATCCACACCGTTCGTCCGATTTTAACTAAACTCGGTACACATGTAGATCTTAATCTAGGGAGTGTCGTAGGCTAAGTCAAAAACGTCTTATAGCTGTCTGTCTGTATGTTTGTCCCTTATAAAAATCCACACCGTTCGTCCGATTTTGACTAAACTCGGTACACAGGTAGATCTTAATCTGGGGAGTGCCGTAGGCTAGGTCAAAAAAATCTACCAGCTGTCTGTCTGCATGTTTGTCCCTTATACAAATCCACACCGTTAGACCAATTTTTACGAAACTTGGTATACATGTATGTCTTGATACGGGAGGTGTTATAGGTTAGGTCAAAGTCGTCTAGGACTCACAGTTGGGAGACCACGGGTTCATAACAGTTACAGATTCGTATTATTAGATTTTAATAATACTTATTTGGTTTCTAATTTATTTAGGCTTTTCTATATGCAGAAAGTAGGTGTAGCATGGCACGCCGGGTAACGGCAAGTATTAAATAAAAGCTATAAACGCCAACAGTTATCAGTATAAATGTATAGGAAAACTAGGATTATTAAAGTTTTTTTTTCTCTCGATTAAAACTGTATAAAATTTTGTATAAGCCTTGAGGTATATGCCGTTACATACATCTTCTCACTAAACAACTTAAACAAATTGAAAATCACAAAGTCTCTCACAAAAATGTAGATACATGAACAGTTGCGTCATCTATGCTCAAAATACTGAAGCAAAAGGCATGATATCGTACCGTTTGGTTTACACTCAAAACAATTCGTGCTACCCAAATGTACAGGTATTCCAACAGAAAGAAGATTTTCTTGTACTATATAAAAATAAATAATAAAAATTCCTAAAGAATAAGCAACAACAACAAAAAATATGTTAAAATATTCGCCTGACAATGGTACTATTTCCCCTGTGGGTTTTATAATTCGAATGTTGCCCAGAGTTTGATCACGACCTAGGAGAATTGGTTGGATATCGGCGTGCTTCTAGGTAGGCAGCTCCCAGATTTATGGCGTCCTCTCGGAACAATGGCTCCGCGCTACGGCTTATTTTATTGCTTCCACGGGGGAAAAAAGATGATATTGCCAAGTCGAAAATACCCGTGATCGGCGAATGCCGCTTATATATATATATATATATATATATATATATATATATATATATATGTATTCTTCGTTCTAGGGTTGAATTCGGCCTCCCTGGCCGTCCCTAGGCCAGCCCAGCCTTCAATTAATTTATTAATGGGTACCTTGGTGCTAATGACCCTAGCAGTCGAAGCAGCAAGGGGGAAATCAGGCGGTCGGAGCATAGTAAAGACCAAACTATCTCCCTCGGGTGCCGTATGGTCATGAATCAGATACCTCTATAGTATCTGCCCCTCAGGGCCCTCGTGGCCTTTTACGGGACTGATATATATATATATATATATATATATATATATATATATATATATATATATATATATATATATATATATATATACATAAAGTTTGACGAAGGAATACCTGTCATAATATTGTTTGTTAATTATTTATAATTGTCCAAGAGTTCAATTTGACTTTCCATATTAATATATTTATTTATATTATTTATCTTCTATATTCTAGGCTCTTAAATTATTGTTTTTCTAAAAACTACAATTAAATTATGCAATAATATGTATATTATATCGGCGTATAATTTTAAATGGATTCCAACTAATTTTATTTCCCACCAGTACAGTGATAATTGTCAAAAACGATTAAGAGACACTTTGATAAGCTTGATACGATTTATATCATCATTCATCGCTAGCAAAAGTTTTATAATAGGTCATGGGGTTATATTTGATGGCGCTTCAATTCTTGTTATACCTTCGGTGATATAACAATCTTGATATAATATATAATATACTGTTGCATTAGGCGTGCAGCGTTTTTCGACACAAGTAATCTTTTGCTGATCTTTTTTTTAAATGGTGGATCATGTAGGCCTCAAACTAAATACAATATCTTATTCCAGGCGCTAATAGCAAGGATTTGTTGATGCGCCGTTAAAAAAAAATAAAATATATATATATACATATATATATTTATAAAATATATATATATATTTGATATATATATTTTACGGCCTCTGGCATAAAAACAAGATAAAATGTTAATCGCCACTAAATCCTGATCCTGGATTAAGTGGGTTTGGTACAGAGCTAGAGAGAGAGAGTGAGATGGGTGAGAGGGGGGGGATTGAGAGAATGAAAGAGAGTGAGAGAGAGACATAGAAATTCGTCTGAAAATATTTTAGCATAAATATGCTTTAGCGAGGACTAAACTGGAAAAAAAAACGTTACAAAAAAGTGTCCGCTAGTGTTCGCGCATGCGCAGTGGCGTGGCCATGTACGAAAAAGAAGACTGTATGTGTCACAAAAAAGTGTCACCTGGCGTTCGCACATGCGCAGTGGTCACGTACGAAAAATATGACTATATGTAATACAGCACTTTACATAGGGCTGTCGGGTGGACCTAGGCGTTCCAAAAAGGTGTCACTAAAAAGCTGGCTTTCGCGCATGCGCAGTGGTGTATGTCGGTTGGACGTAAAGCATATTTATGTTCCTTAATTTGAGCAGAAGGCTCTAAACAAAATTTATTCATTTATTATTTTTTTTAGGGCAGGCTACCTAGGTTCCTACCATTTTATAATGACAAGAGCACGTGGTCGGTCACCCATACAGGTACTGTCCACGCCCGACTTTGCTGAACTTCGGTGATCAACGGGAACCGGTGCATTCAACGTGCCTTTCATCACTTTTCACTTCCGCTAGCTTAAATATTCAATGAAAGGCTTCATGACTGCTCACATTTTGTCAATGTCCAAAGTCTATAGCAATTAATGGAAGTTGGTATCTCAGAAAATAGCTCAAACTACGATTTAGTAGTTTGCAGACAATGTAACTCCGTCCGTACTTCTGAAAAAGCAATACTTGTAAATTGACCACTCCTTTTCATTAAGATTTCATGAAGAAGTTTCGGTGTTGTTCATGTTCCCTGGCAAAAAAGATCACATGAAAAGGTTTCATGGCTCCTCATATCACCTGCCTTAATGTACGTAAAAATACATGACTCTAGCCTTTGGGAAAAATCGTGGTTTGCTCCGTAATTAAGTTGGACACCGACTGTGGAAGTCATAATGTTACTATTATGCTTTAATTCGCACGGCGATTGCAAGTTTAGCACCCGGAAGACAGCCATACCTTAAACACTCGCAATTCCCACGACATAAAAACGGTTTCTTGGCTCGAGTGGTTTCGAATGACATTCTGCAAGAGGCTCTCGGACGGAAGGCGATGAAGAGAGTAAGGTTATGATGGTAAAAAAAAAACTACCATAGATAGTACTGCAGAGTGAGAGTGCGTTAGGGTTGGTGTGTATGTGTGTGTGTGTGTGTGTGTGTGTGTGTGTGTGTGTGTGTGTGTGTGTGTGTGTGTGTGTGTGTGTGTGTGTGTGTGTGTGTGTGTGTGTGTGTGTGTGTGTGTGTGTGCCTAAATCAGGTTTATAACGGTCGACAAAGCAAACAAGAGAAAAGAGGAGACCCTATCTGTGTTGAATGGAAGGTTGCAGCTGCTCTTGCTTGAATGTCTGCTCCTGGTCTCACACACTCGCATCGTTCACTCTCTTCTTGTTTAGTCTAACAAATACTGATACATTATTGCATAGTCTAGTATCGATCTACAGATAAATCGAATAATATAATATTGATTTCTCGATATATCACATAACCTGATATAGTTTTAAGCATATTCCGAAGAAGATCCATATTCCTTGAGCGTGCTCTCATGACAGAATTTTCAAAAAGCAGTTACACCGATTGACATCGCCCCATCGAAAATATCATTAGAACCATTTTTTTAGAGAATTTAGTAAGTTTTAGATTGGTCACCTTCCACATATCACGATTTCCCAACCGTTTTCGAGATACACGCAGAACCGAAAAACCTTTCATGTCTTTTAATAAAATATTTTTTTCGAATACTTCCTTAACGCAAAATGTAACCAAAATTTAAACATCTCAGTTTTGATGAATTTCAAAGATGTAGAAAATATTTCAATAGAATCACACGATTCTAAGTACCAAAACCGAAAATGAGCTACAAAAACGTTTTGTTTTTCAGCTTTTCTCAAAAACGGTTGAAAATCATGCCTATAAAATTCGTGTGATTCGTATTACCATGTTAAGGAACCTACAAAACGAGTGCCTGCAAGCATAAAAACTCGAAAACGTAAGCGTTATGAGTTTTTTCGTGCAAATTTCGCTCCAAAAACCATGTTCCGGTGGACGGATTCTGCTCATTAACAAACTTAATCTTTCAAATCAGAAGAAAGCTTTTGAACCAATATTCGGCCGTATTTGGCCGTAATTATTGCTCTTTTTGAACAAAACGTGGAACATAAGCAACTAATGAAATTTAACTTGCTCTCCTCCTAACTTACTTTGAGTGGTTCGCGAATACCATTTGGGAAGTAAATAAAAACCAGGGCGATGTTTTCTTACACGTTCCTTAGACGACATCACAACTCAAATTGAACTTCTATTTACTAAAGAATGGACCAAAAAATTACCACTAAAGTAAACTCAACAATAAATTAGTCGACAAAAATAACCGTTGCTCATCTGTAATATAAGTATTTTTTTTTTTTAAATAATTTTACATTAACAGCAATTTCCTTTCACTTTTGACCGTCACACGTGAGGCAAAATTTGTGGATGCCCATGCATTTTCACGTTAAAAGATGAGTTATGAAAATTTGTACAATAATTTTCGTTGCCCATGAGTGTACATTTGCAAAAAAAACACTACAGAATTGAATACAAATGTTTGTATGGCGTAATTCTTGTAGTCTGTCAACAAAACTAGCTATATGTCATTTGACGCTGTTGAGGAAATGTTATTATTTCCTGGAAAAAAATATTTTTTTCTTTGTTAGTCAGCAGAATATTTAGAAGTGATAATCTACTATATATTTGTCAAATACCACTCACTCACTGACTCACTCACTGACCTATCATCGCCCAGCCCAAGCCGCTCGACAGAAAATTTTGCATGGACACTCCTCCATGGAATTTTTAAGTATTTTTAGAGGGGTTTAAAGTTTGAGTGGGTTACAGCATGCAAGCCTAGGCAGCAAGCGTTGCTAGGACGATAGCAGAACAGCTGTTACCGTACATTATCTATTTCATAGTATTATTTTTAATTGAGGTTAATTTCCACTATGATGGCAGTCCTTGAATTACTAGAAATAAACTGTCACTCATAGAGTTTTAATTGCGTTTCTTTTCTCCCTGTTCCCGTCAAATAGGCTTGCCATATTTTTGGAGAGTTAAACCGAGACACATTAATATGGGATGGGCATACCAGGGGAGGTTGGGAATAAAAACAGTACAAATTATAAGCAAAATGGTGAGTTTTAAGCCTAGCAAGTAACGGGAAGGGGGGATCCTGAACTGTTAGTCTACCCAAGCCTTAAAAATAAGAACGGAACTTTTTTTGCTACTTGATTTTCTTAAAAAAAATCTCTCAGCCAAATAGTAGTGTCTGGCAGCTGGCAGCGCTGTGCAGGTAGTTCCAGCGTTTTACAGTTAGATTACTTCTCATATCTTTGACACTGTGAGCAGTAGTAAAAATGTTGATTGTAGAAAAGTAACCGATTTATAAAAAATACTTATAAACATGAATTCATTACTTTTTACATCTTATGCCTTTTCCGGGACATTGATAAAACCGGGCGGGACACCGAAACAATTCCAAAATACCGGGACAGTCCCGGTCAAACCGTGATGTGTGGTAAGCCTATCCTTAGAGTTTTCTAGGTGAGACAATAATATCCGGAACCCTTGCACAGCCTCCTCGCCTATAACCTTGGTAATGCTCGTAAATATAATGGGTGTTTCCAAATAACTTTTTGGAAACATAAACTTTTAAATTTTAACGCCCATTGAATAACATATAGTATGACGGGAACCGTGCTATAATAAACTGCACAAAATTGTATAGTAACGTAATTTTAATGAAACATTATTTAACGCAATAAAATAACTACTTATCTGACGTGACGAATCACGGGTATTCAGCTAGTCTTTTATATTTATTTATCGATTAGTTTAAGCTAATGCCTCAGCTAATAACTTCCTCGCCACCACCAAGGAAATTCTTTGTTATTTTGAAAGTGAGAAAGAACAACTCAAGATCTCAGCATGAGAAACACACCATGAATTTGTAAAAATGCAGATCCAAAGACGAAGATTGAAAGAAAATATTTTTAAAAATGTCATAAAACACCTAAGTAAACATAAACTAAATAACGAAAGCCACAATATCCATCATGAATGCGGCCTTGGAGGAGTTAACTGGTGACGGAAATTGCCGAGCATTTTGGAACAGTGTGCGCGGGCCAATTATTTCATCAAAGGTGAATACACCTCCAATAGAATACTATATAGGCCGGATGGATGTGTTAGTCAGTCCCAGCCCTCCAATAATCTCTCTTACTGCAATCATAATACTAGTTACAATATAATATTTTAACATCCAAAATAATAACAATAATAAATCAAAATTGCACTATATTGCAACAAATCCTACTATAATAATTATTAATATTATTAGCATGCTAGAAGTTTTAGATTACTGAGACAAATATGTCAAAGGAACAATATTTTTTTAAACATTCCAAGCAAACCCAAACAGGATATTTTCAACATTAAAAATTACAGAGCCTTCTAGGTCAGCTGTATTGTATGTTTTTAATTTTTCCGACTTGCAGGAATTGTCTCATCTGCGTTTCCGTTCTTATCCATAGTCTCATTTAGAATGCTCTAAAACAGTCAACGTTTTGTCTTTATGTAAATTAAAATTTCTTCGTAAATCATGCTGTTTGGTGCCACAATAGGAAACTGCCAGTATCATAAAAGGAAGTTACTCCCTTTACGCGCAGATTTCTCGGAATGAGACCGCTCTATCAAAAATTCCAAAAGGACCAGTCTTGTGGGAAATTTAGATATAGAAGAATATATCCGAATATTCCAAGGAAAATCTAGTTTTTTTACACTTTCCTCGACAACGGTTGTGGAAATAGTTATATTAGATTCCTAAAGTTTAATTACTTATCAAACTTATAACTGGACGCCTAGGACCCAAAAACCAAAAATTATATAGGAAAAGTAGTTATATCAACGTTTCTCGTAAACTGTTACAGGCATCGCTTTAAAAGCGGTTTCATTCGGTTTCAAACGTTAAACAACTTATAAAAAGTGTTCGTGCAAGCATATCAACGTGAAAGGTAAGCGCTACAATTTTATCTAGAATTTGCCATTCAAATACTTTTGGACCTTTCAAATTGATAAAGAATTTATATAACAAATTTCACCAAAAACGAATCATTTTGGGGGCAGTTAGAGAGTGCTAGCTTAAAAAACCCTAGCTATAATTCCTGTATATTATTATACAATTATTTGTATCAAACTGTGAAAAAAACCAATAACAACATGATTAACATTTTTTATTTATTTTTTTTTTTTTTTTTGCAATTTTAGTTTTCTTGCTTTCTTCAGCAAATAGGAAAAACAAAGCGAAGGATGCTAGAAAAGTGTCAGAAGATGAAAAAAAAATAATCTAAACATAGAATAAAATTAATTTATTCGACCGAAAATAATTTTAGTCGGTTGATCAATCCTACGAATCTTTATCGCTGCTGTATCGTTCTTAATTTTTGTATGTGTTTTCACCTAATAATATATATATATATATATATATATATATATATATATATATATATATATATATATATATATATATATTAAACATTCAGCAATGGTTACTTCTAACAATTGATAAGATGTAAATTTTTAAATATCATATTGCTAAAAATTGACCATAGGAGTACCTGATATTCATCTCTTTTATACCTAAACATAAAAATAATAATGTTTACGGCGTACTGATAGAAATACCATTTCCAAGTTCTCCAAATCCTCGTACCCCGGAATTGCGACTTTTGCGACCTGTTGTTAAGGTAAGACCTGTACCATTGTGTGGGGAGGAATATTGGCTCTGGTTAAAACCTATTATTTCGGGAAGCCCTTCAGTTTGTTCCTTTGTCCGACCCTCCGATGGCTATTGATATTTCCCAGATAGGTTCCTCCGGTCTCCCCAGAAGCTGGGAGGGGGTTGAAGTATCATTCTATATCACCCCTTACAGCATGTGCCGTGGTTTGGGTCGGTGACCCTGCTGGACACAGGAGGGTGTTTGATACTTGTCAATTAGAAATGACTTGGCTTTCCGGTGTATCCTTGGATTTTACATTAGTATGTAAAGAAGTCATATATTAGAATGATGACTTAATATGCTAATGTTAAAGTTTTCAAAGATTTATTGAATGATGTGCTCGTGCAAAAGGACTAACACTAAATGTTACTCAGTATAAATAAAGGTTATTTGATTCATAAAGGGTCAAAATTAAGCAAATGAAAAAAATTGAACATTACAAAAACTTAAACAATTAGATTACAAAACTTAATCAATAGAAAATTGAGAGAAGAGAAAAAGAGTGCGAGGAGGGAATAAGGGAGGAAGAAGAATTCATAAAACTTTATAAAGCGAGAAATAGACAAGATTACAAAAACTGTAGTCAATATTTGCGTATAAAAAGAAATAAAAAAGTGCAAGAGAAGGAATAAAAAATAAATGCATACACAAAAAAATAAAAAATCCTAAAACAAAACAAATGTGGAATAAAACCTTCGGATAAATATGTATATATATATATATATATATATATATATATATATATATATATATATATATATATATGAGGCGACTACAATCAAAACAAGGCACATCATTGAAACCAATTTGTTCAGAAAACACCAAAAACAGAACAAGACTTATGTTTAATTTTATACATTTGTATAATTTTCTTAAAAATTATAAATATCACAGGAGAATGTGTTTGAGGAATTTTTCTGTTATATTATCTATTTTCAAGGAATTTTTATTTTTGATATGTCTTACTTAGTTTTAAAATTCACTGATGTATATCTTATTTTGAAGCCAACTTTTCACTTCAGCTATAAAAAAAGTCCGACTCGCAGGAACTGCGTCATCTTAGCGCGGTTACGTACATCTCGAAGAAATGGAATAGATTAGCATCACAAATCACAGGAAACTGACAGTAGTCAACTTACACAGAAGCGGATAATTCTTAATCTGTATAAGTCAATACAATTATCTACTGAAAGCGTACTTACTCTTCGACTACTGCTGAGAAGGCTCTATTCTAAACAACCAAAAATTCCTTGTCATTTTAAGTATCTTGTTTTACTAGCATATTCGTGTTACTGTTATAATCAACTGTAAATATGTGCTTCATAGCGAATAAAATTCCATTCTGTCGTGGGTTAAATCTGTCTATAAAATAAGAAATAACGATAACTTCAGTTGGAGGCTATGAGGAAGGTTATATAGATAGGAGGATTCAAAACAAACTATGCATACGTCATCATGATTAGCCACTGCAACCATGATTACCACAGTCACTCCAAACTGATTACCAATACCTTTCACCGCTTCTTAGCTTATTTTACTACATTACTAATTTCACTGATAATTGCAATTTAAAACTAGAAACAACCAAGTAAAAAGTGAGATAAAGAAAGAGAAAAACCATTTCAATACAACAAAACAAAAACACTTTTTAAGTTTTAAGCGCTTATATCTCTCATTGACGATGCCCCATCGAATATTGCTTCAGAACCTTTTTTGTAGAGAATTTAGTAAGCATTCGAATGGTCACTTTCCACTTACCACGATTTCCCAACCGTTATCGAGATATTTACGAAAAATCTATGGAGATCCGAAAACTTTTCATGTCTATTAATAAAATAATTTATTTCGCATACTTCCTTAAATCCAAATATAGCCAAAATTTAAACATCTTAGTTGGGATTAATTTCCAAGATTTAGAAAATATTTCAATTGAATCCCGCGATTCTAAGTACTCACAAAAAAATAATGACTTACAAAAACATTGTTTCAACTTATCTCAGAAACGGTTAAAGATACCGCCTTCAAATGCTTTCATTCGTTTTATTATGTTAAGGAACCTATAAAAAAAGTACCTGAAAGCATATAAACTCAAAAACGTAAGCGTTACGATTTTTTTTGCGCGAATTTCGCCCCAAACACTATCTTCTAGTGGGCGGATTCTGCTGGTTAACGAACTTGACCTTTCTAATTCGTCAAAATCGGACCATTTTAGAGCTTGCTAGAGAGCGAACAGACAAGCATATATATAAATATATATATATATATATATATATATATATATATATATATACATACAAATTTTAGCCACCTATATTTTTTTGATCTGTAGGGTCTGAAACGTGAAAGTTTCTAGTCGGCACTTCCGGATTGCGTTATGAGATCAACCTCATAAGCGGGTTCTCCCTATAGAGATAGGGAGTAACCGCGCTAAAACAGCATCATCTATTGAGCTTTGCGAATCCTTTACCAGTATATAGAGGACATTTTGAACTTTTAAAATACACTGTTATCTCGTATAATCGTAAAAATAGTGATGTATCTTGTTTTGATCCTAGACACCTTACACACACACATATAAATATATATATATATATATATATATATATATATATATATATATATATATATATATATATATAAGTAACGTAAAGCTCGTTAACAAAATTCACCAACAACCAGAACATTTACATTGTGTATATTGACAGGGTACTTTTGAGGTCCACAATTTTTCCTCAGTTGTCTGTTTAAACAACTTCGAAGTAATCAGAGATGAGGTTGTAGGCATCGAAAATAGTCTGTCAAGAGAAGATATCTGTTTGTTCATATCCAAGATTTTGATCCATACCCAGCACCCCATCTCGGGATACGCAGTAACTTCTAGCGTTCTGATGAAATTTGTGACAAATTAATATTCCAATCTACATAATAAAATAAAATATTAGCCAACAATAAAATTTCGATTAAATCTTTAAAATTTGTTATGAAATAACATCAACACATGATTTCTGTACTTTCTTAGTAAAATATGAATATATGATTGCTCTAAGAAGGTTGCGGGGAAGAATTTAATATAAAACTCCTCACAAAAGCAAAAAAAAAAAAAATTCTTTACTTGGGCTTTTTCCGTGAAGTTTTTCCCCCGGAGTCACGTAATGCTAATTTTCTACAGCATAGAAAGTTCCTCAAAGTCTTCGTGGCTATTTTTTAGAACTGGCAGAAACAGTGATAAAATGTCAGGCCATTTTGCAGAAATATTGCCAAAAATGTTCACGCTCGGTTGGATCAAGTGGTTTTTTTTTTGTATAATGATGGGTATTGCGAGCTACAACTTAAACATATGAAATAGATACTATATTAGAATTTTATTTGACCTATAAATGAAATAATACTAAATGCATATTGCCCAAGATTGTTTGGCTTCCTGTATCAGTCCTTTGAAAAGAGTAAGAATTGGTGCAGAACTAACTTGAACTAACCTGCAAATTATTTTAAAAAAAGTAACTCGAATCACTTAACTAAATTATTTGTTTTCCTAGAAAGAACTAAGTTAATCCGACATATTTAATTTATAAATATTTGTGTGTATGTATGTATGTGTGTATGTATGTATGTATGTATATATATATATATATATATATATATATATATATATATATATGTATATGTATATATATATATATATATATATATATATATATGTTTCAATCTCCTCCTATCTATCTTCAATCTATATCGATCTTCTCAATCCATCTTCAAGTAGCACTTTTGGTGAATATCACTTTCTTTCCTCAATAAACTTATCATATCAACATATATCAATAGTCATATTGAAATTATATGCCAATTGACATATATAAGATCAAACGAGTCTTCTAACTGAGACATCCATGACCCATGTGGTTGACATATGTCTAAAAACACAAATTAAAAAAAAAAAAAAAAAAAAAAAAAAAAAAAAAAAAAGTAAAAGTTTATTAGACTGAATCTTAACTATCTCCATTAAATAATATAATAATGTCCAATGCCATAATAATTCGTTGTTAAAATTCGTCTCCATTCGTGTGGAATTCGGATGACTCGTGCCTTTCAACCAGCTGTTGGGGGTCTGATACGGTTGGCTGACCTGTTTCTTCTTTTATCTACAATTTTTTTTGTGCGCGCAGGGATCCTGTTGTCTGCGCTGAAAGAGAAAAAAAAGTATAAAGATTATTGTGGAGTTGTAAAGAGCAAAGGCTAGCTGTGTAGATTTCTAATTCGTTGTATAAGATTTGCAGTTTTGGATAGCTTAATCTATTTATTTATTTTGTTATTATTTGTTTAACGGCCTATCAACATATGGGCTATTAGCGCCGGGCTATCTACAGGTTGCCACCCTTTTATAATGCCAACAGCACGTGGTCGGTCACCCATTCAGGTAATGGCCACGCCCGACGTTACTTAACTTCGGTGATAAACAGAAACCAGTGCATTCAACGAGGCTATGACCGTTGGTAAATCTATTTATTAATTTGGATTTGACCTGGGTGATAATTTTAACATTTGTCATGAAACAAAAAACTTAGAGCAACTCCTAAATTTGTACCAGATTATTTTAACAGGTCTTTACACATTACCCAATTCCTTAAACATATTTAAAATACATATTTATATATATATATATATATATATATATATATTATATATATATATATATTATACTTGAATAATGAAATTAATCGTTATTGTATAGCTAGGTACCTTAAGGAAATATTAATATAAATATAACCTTAATTTATTTTTTTTTTAATATAATAGACATACTATACAGGGTGTCCCACATTGAGACGTCATAACTTAAAGGGTTTATTCTGCACCTCATTTGTAGTTCAGGGACGCAGAAATGAGCGTCCTATCTCAACATATAGCAGAGCTATTCAAACTTTTGTCTATTTTCAAAACTATTGGGTTTTCTTATGAAAACTGTGTTTTCCGGATTTCTGGGTTATGTATCGTAAATGACGACCACATTTTTAGAATCTACATTAAATTTCCAATAGGAAACACCTGTTATTGAAATGTTGTCGTGTAAATTAGGAGCTACACTAAGAGCCATATAGATGTGAACTATTGTTATTATGGTTTTCTTAACTCATTCAATATTTTCTTAATCAACTATTTGTAGACTTAGCGGTTTGCCTCCACATCAAAAGTTGCCTTATTTAATAAGCTTTAAAATGGTACCCTGTTGTTTTAAAAACAAAAATTATGTAAGTCTATTTTTTTCTTATTTCTAAGTCAAAACCAATACATTTGCTTTAGTGTGAAGAAGCCAATCTGAACACATTATTTAATTTCACGCGAATATGGTGATGTCCCATCCTTCCAACATTAGGTATACACACTTTTTGCTCAGATTAAGGATTAGGGGACACCTTGGAAAGAGTGAAAGATGACAGAAGAACATATTTGAAATAACCATAATTATTGCTAACATAATAAATACATATGTTATATTTTTATGCTTTCAGGGTCTTGTTTTATGAAATTTCTATTTTTAAGAGTAGTGTAATAGTCTGTTCATTTAAATCTATTTTTTTCGCTTTATATTTGAAGGAGAGAGTTTTTTCAATACAATTTATAATGATTATAATGAATAACCCAGTTACTTATAAGCAATAACCTATAAGCAGAAATTGTAGTGTCTAATTTTATTAAATTGAATAGAATTAAAAATATAAATTGAATAAAACATGACCCCCAAAGTATAAAAATATAACATCTGTATTTATTGTGTTAAAATAATAACAATAATTGTGATTATTTCAAAAAAGTTCTTCTGTCATCTTTCACTCTTTCCAATGTGTCCCCTAATCCTTAATCTGAGCAAAAAGTGTGTATACCTAATGTTGGAAGGATGGGACATCACCATATTCGCGTGAAATTAAATAATGTGTTCAGATTGTCTTCTTCAAGCTACAGCAAATGTATTTGTTTTGACTTAGAAAACAGAAAAAAATAGACTTAAATAATTTTTGTTTTTGAAACAACAGGGTACCATTTTAAAGCTTATTAAATAAGGCAACTTTTGAGGTAAGTCTACAAATAGCTAATTAAGAAGATATTGAAGGAGTTAAGAAAATCCTAATAACAATAGTTCACATCTATATGGCTCTTAGTGTAGCTCCTAATTTACATGGCAACATTTCAATAATAGGTGTTTCCTATTGGAAATTTAATGTAGATTCTAAAAATGTGGTCGTCATTTACGATACATAGACCAGAAATCCGGAAAACACAGTTTTTCATAAGAAAACCCAATAGTTTTGAAAATAGACAAAAGTTTGAATAGCTCTGCTACATGTTGAGATAGGACGCTCATTTCTGCGTCCCTGAACTACAAATGAGGTGCAGAATAAAACCTTAAAGTTGTGACATCTCAATGTGGGACACCATGTATATATATATATATATATATATATATATATATATATATATATATATTAATTTTTAATTCGTTTACTAATAGAATAATCGGTGCTAATGACCAAAGTAGTCGATGCACCCAAACAAAAATATATTTAAAAAAAAAAATCTAATAGAATAATTGTTTTTCTTCTATTAGCTTTGCATCTCTCCCTTCAACTTTGATTATTATTTATGAATGATTTTTATTTTTATTTTAACTAATCAACGGTTAAATCGCCTATGTTGTGATTCGCAAACCTAAGTACAAAAATAATTAATAAATAAAGGGATGATGTGTGTTCTTTTACCACTGCCAAAACCCCACAAAAATGATGTAATTGAAATGTAGATTTTTTATTTAGATGGATGACCTGGTGAATCTGTCACTTATTGTTTTCATAGCTGTTTTTTTGATATATTTTACTGATTTTTTAGTACATTTAGATGGATTTTAGCTATTGAAGTCACACCCATTAAAAAATACTTGAAGGATTTCTTCAAATCTTTATCGTTTCTATTTAATAAGTACCTTATATTACACTCGCTAAAACCTCATTTTATTAATTGTCTTCGTGTGATTGCGTTGGCGTTTATAAGTATATCTCACAAACGACTTATTAATTATTATTTTACTTTGGTATTTTATTCGTAAAAGAACAAAAGGTATTTTGGAAAAATGTGTAGGCTTGATTTCGATAATACCATATAGGTTTGATGTTTCGAAAGCGTTGGTATTATTATGTTCTACGTTTTCAAAATAACATTTAGGTATAGTAAACATTAGATTATGACGCTGTAAGATTCATACTAGTCTGTCTTTCATTAATACCTGCCTTTCCATCCTATCTTATCCGCTGGTCTTTTCA
The DNA here is from genome assembly GCA_946811695.1 of Gonocerus acuteangulatus. Lineage (NCBI taxonomy): Eukaryota > Metazoa > Arthropoda > Insecta > Hemiptera > Coreidae > Gonocerus > Gonocerus acuteangulatus. Next base: position 24,615,642 of record OX328126.1, read on the forward strand.
TCCTGACGTAATGCCATCCTCTGTCCCGAGGGCTTTCTAAGATACGATCCCGGATTATTTGGCATGAATGGCAAGGAGCAGCTGTCCCTTTAGGAGTTCTTGCGCATCTTGAAAGGATCTCGGCAATAAATCAATGCCGTCGCGTATCTGAGAAGCCGAGCCCGTGGCGCGTGGCAGAAGTATTGCCCAGGTATTCGGTGCCCTATGGCAGCTGCTAGCACCACCTGGCCGTCAGCTGATGCATTGTTAACGGTCCCTCACTCTCTCGCTTTCTCTCTCTCTCACTCTCTCCCTCTCTCTCTCTCTCTCTCTCTATCTCTCTCTCTCTCTCTCTCTCTCTCTCTCTCTCTCTCTCTCTCTCTCTCTCTCTCTCTCGTACTCTCGCTACTCATTTTCAATGCCGCGTTTAGATCTGATAGCGTGAATTTGGAATTGACAACCTTAGAAAATCCATTAAGCAGAACATTTGCCTCCATATCCGATTGCAACGGATGGCAAGCTCTCTTGATCTTTACTAAAATATTCTTGTACCTCAGTGTATGAAAAATCAAAGTTAACAGTAGGAGATAACCAAGACGAAGATAGACTAGGAACAATTAAAAATGAGTTTTTCTTTAGAGCTCAAACGAATTAGAGTTTGTCGAATATGTTAAGGATGAAAAAACTGTATTTGTAAAAATTTTCGCATTACATAGAGGAGGTTAAAATGTCTCTATGCAATAATATATTCTTAATATGATAAATTGAGAGGAGATCATTAACCATTGGTGATGAGAAGGTAGGAATTGTCAAGGTTTGGCCGTTATTTCTTAGAACTCAACAAAATGAGCCCTGATGAAGGCTTGAATTTCAAGCCGAAACGTCGGCAAACAATAAAACCATTTTCACAAGAAAAATGAAATAACGAACGAACCCTGACAATTCCTACCTTCTTAATTTAATTAAAATTACCCATAAAAAATAAAATACAAAACAATGTGACCCGTAACGGGCCCTGGGGGGCAGATACTAAAGAGGTATCTGATTTTTGTCCATACGGCACACTAGGAAGATAGTATGGTCAGTACTACGCTCCGGCCGCCTGATTTTCCCCTTTGCTTCGATTGCTAGGGTCATAAGCACCAAGGTAACCATTTATTAATTAATTAAAGGCTGGGTTGGCCTAGGGACGGTCAGAGAGGCCGAATCAAACCCATGAACGAAGACACTAGAAGCCGAAACGTTGGTAAAAATACAAAATCATTTTTGAAAAAGTGGGAATACATAACTATTATAGGAGGATACACAAATATAAATCTAATAATTTATTGTATTTAGAGACAATAATGTATTGTTATGTTTTTAAAATGTAAAACAAATGCTCCAAAGTAGAACATAGACAATAAATAGTCTTCCACAAATGTATTTTATCATTTATATATTGGTGCTCCACTTCAGTGCCACGTAAACCTTACATTATGTGTATAATATTATTATATTACATTATTTTCTATATCCTTACGTTATGTATATATTATTACACTACATTATTTCTCTATTAAGAGAGTATATATATGTATATATATATATATATATATATATATATATATATATATATGTACTCTCTTAATAGACAAATAATGTAGTGTAATTATATATACATAACGTAAGGATATAGAAAATAATGTAATATAATAATAATATACAACATATATATATATATATATATATATATGTACTCTCTTAATAGACAAATAATGTAGTGTAATTATATATACATAACGTAAGGATATAGAAAATAATGTAATATAATAATAATATACAACATATATATATATATATATATATATATATATATATATATATATATATATATGTTTGATGTTATTTTTCGTTGATGGGATAGTATTTTTGGATGGAACGGCATTTTTCTCCAGCGGTGGTACTCCTCCTCACTTCTTCCTGGAATATTTCGATGGATTCATCTCCATCGAGGAGCTGAAGAAGATGGAGATGAATCCATCGAAATATTTCAGGAAGAAGTGAGGAGGAGTACCGCCGCTGGAGAAAAATGCCGTTCCATCCAAATATATACATATATATATATATATATATATATATATATATATATATATATATATATATATATATATATATATATATATCAGGCTGTACGGTATCGAGTTCTTTGGCATATTCCCTAGTGCTTTTTGAGGGACAAGCTTCAACCCTTTCTTTCAGGTGGTCATTGTCAAGGTTGGTTTCTGGCCTTCCTCGCTCCTCGTTGTCAAGGTCAAAATTTCCACTTCGAAACCTGGAAAACCACCGGTAAACAGTTCGTTCATTCACCATTCCCTCTCCCGAACGCCGTGTTAATGTTCATACACGCCTCAGCAGCGCTATGACCGAACTTAAATTCATAACGAAAAATAATACGGATTTCCGTTGAAGTCATAATTTAAGTTTTATTTTCTTCTCAGAGGATCGTTCTCACAACACAGTACGTAAGTTACTGATTAAATAATAGGAATAAAAGAGCTTTAATTCTATATGAATAACAATGATGTTTTTAAATAATGAAATAAAAAAAGGGAAAGGATTAAATCGCAAAGTAAACAAAACTGACATTTCATACGGTACAGCCTGATATATGTTATATTATTTTTATATGTAGTGTATGTTATTACGTTTCATTTTTTTGTATATATTTATTTATATTATGAAATATTAGGTATTCTTGAAAACGTCTTTAAATACTCCACTAATACCTGGAGGTAATATCCAATAAAATATTGAATATGGATCATCCTATTTGAAATGATGATTAGTTAGTTAGCCGTCGAGGTGATAAGTAAAGATGGAATGGTTGGGATTCGGCTAAAGAAACCTCAATATGATTTTGTTTTAAAAAAAATCTATATTTCGGACGTTTCGGCTACTCATTGGTAGCCTTCGTCAGCTAAAATGACAAAAAAAGAAATTAATACAAAAACAAAAATTATAATTGTGATAGGTAACAGAACTATAGATACAATTAACTTATAAAAGAACATATCGTCTTAAATTCTTAGAATGAGTAGAATGAAAAAGTAAATAGGTACAATAATTGAATTTAATAGTAATTAGTAACGTTAATTGATTTTACAAAGAAATAAGAAACTACATACCAATGACAAATATAGTAGCTAATAGTAACATTAATTAATTAATTTTACAAAGAAAACTATTAGCTACTATATTTGTCATTGGTATGTAGTTTCTTATTTCTTTGTAAAATCAATTAACGTTACTAATTACTATTAAAATCAATTATTGTACCTATTTACTTTTTCATTCTACTCATTCTAAGAATTTAAGACGATATGTTCTTTTTAATTGTATCTATAGTTCTGTTACCTATCACAATTATAATTTTTGTTTTTATATTAATTTCTTTTTTTGTCACTTTAGCTGACGAAGGCTACCAATGAGTAGCCGAAACGTCCGAAATATAGATTTTTTTAAAACAAAATCATATTGAGGTTTATTTAGCCGAATCCCAACCATTCCATCTTTACTTATCACCTCGACGGCTAACTAACTAATCATCATTTCAAATAGGATGATCCATATTCAATATTTTATTGGATATTACCTCCAGGTATTAGTGGAGTATTTAAAGACGTTTTCAAGAATACCTAATATTTCATAATATAAATAAATATATACAAAAAAATGAAACGTAATAACATACACTACATATAAAAATAATATAACATATATAAGGCATTCCCTCGAAAAAACTACATGAACATCCATAGTGGTGAGTTATCCATCTTCTCATAGCCCTGATGAAGGCTTGAATTTCAAGCCGAAACTTCGACGAATATAAGTCATTTTCTACTTTAAAAATATAGTTTTATTAACCTAACGACCGAACAATTATCGCTGATAAAAACACCTATTATAATCACTGATGTGGGGAGGGTAATTACCCAGTGGGTAGATAAATATAAATCGGGTATTTACCCACAGGGATGTAAATACCCAAAAAGTGTGTATTTTCAGTTTTTGAGCTTGATACAACTTCTTTGAGTGTTTTATAAGTTATTGTGCAAACAAGGACTGAAACCCACCCATTTGATCAATAAAACTAATTAAACATTAATACTTACCCTGTAATATTTAAAAGAATGTTAAAAGTCGGACCGGGTATATACGGGTATTTACAAATTAATGATTATCTATGAAATTTCATGATTATTTTTACATTGGAGAAGGTTAATTAATTTGAAAAAAGTTGTAATGAAGCCTATTCAATTATTTAGGACTCATTAAAATTTAAAAAATTATACCTGTTAGAAAAAACGAAATACTTATCAGGTGTCAAAAACATACTTTTAATGTTTATTATAATAGTTCAAAACCATTTTAAGTGGTTTGTGATCTTTGTTAATATTATTGAAATTATGCTCATATAGTAATATCAACATTCCATTTAATTTTAAACGGCAGTTGATGACAACACTCATCTATATATATAAAAATCACGTGTCTGTTTGTTTGTTCCTTATACAAATCCACACCGTTTGACCGTTTTTGACCAAACTTGGAATAATGGTAGGTCTTGATACGAGAAATCTCCTAGGCTAGGTCAAAAAAATCTAGCAGCTGTCTGTCTGTATGTTTGTCCCTTATACAAATCCATACCGTTCATCCGATTTTGACTGAACTCGGTACACATGTAGATCTTAATCTGGGGAGAGTCGTAGGCTAAGTCAAAAACGTCTACCAGCTGTCTGTCTGTATGTTTGTTCTTTATACAGACCCACACCGTTTGACGGATTTTGATCAAACTGGGCACACAGGTTGGTCTTGATCAGGGGATTGTCATAGGCCAGGTCAAAAACGTCTACCAGCTGCTTTCTGTATGTTGTTGTTTCTTTTTATAAACAAGACCTATTTTTACCAAACTTGGCATACATGTATGTCTTGATACGGGGGGAGTTATAGGTTATGTCGAAGCCGTCTAGGACTTACAGTTTAGATGTCACGGATTCGAAACAGTTACAGATTCGTGTTATTAGATTTTAATAATACTTATTTGGTTTCTAATTTATTTAGGCTTTTCTATATGCAGAAAGTAGGTGTAGCATGGCACGCCGGGTAACAGCTAGTAAGATATAATAATAAGTCTCGGCGCTAATGGCCAAGTTGTAGATGCACCGTAAAAAAAAAAAAAAAAAAAAAAAAAAAAAAAAAAAAAGTCATTCAAGTGATGAATAAATCTTTGACCCCGAAAACTTGGATTAGGTTATCGTTATCACTGAATTTAATTTAGGCCAGCCCACTGCTTTACATTGTTTTTTGAATTTGGAAGAGTTGTTATTTTCTGAATAAATGTTAATAGGTCTAATCTTTTTATTACACTCACAGGATATGAAATTTTTTTTTTAAATTTGTTAACGTCCATTATAATTAACTCAGAATTTTAGGATGGGTTATCTATAGGTCACCACCTTCTTTTTTTAATAGTTTCTCAGTGTTGCAACACCTCTAAACTGGTGAGTCCAACACATTTTACAATATTCGATTACTTCGAGTCGTGGTTTAGTTAAATACCTTAAATACCCGGGTATTTATGAAATTGGGTATATATCCAGGGTATTTACCTTGAAGAATAAATACCCGGTTATTTCACATCACTGATTATAATTAATCCCACATATAAGAAAAGAGTTAATATCAGAGAATATAATGATTTATGGATCACATAGAGCCCATAATGAAAGCCTTACAGAGCGTGGGTGTCCCCGAAGAGCAATATTTTTACTAAGCATGTCTCTCTGTATTTTACATAGTAGATAGATTCTCTCTCTTTCTCTCCCTATATTCCAAGAATTCTTCATTTACTATAAATCTTTACTTTATTTTCCCTCTCTCTGGAATATATTCGCTTTTCCTAAAACTCCTAAAAGTATTCAGAGCTGGGGCTATAAATATTCTTGTAACATTTAATTTTTCTGTCTCTCATTTTTTTCTCTTGTATTAAAATACAGAAACAACGTTTGTATTTTTTGCTCTTGTATTTTTTATATTTTTTCATTCCTTGTCAGAAACACACAAATGTTTATAATAATTTATTTGAAGCGTGTCTTCTCCCACGAGCTTATGGCGTCTGCCGCATGGTGCAACCTGGAAGTGCTGACGAATATGTTTATGTTTCATAACTTATAAAAACATGGGCGTATATAATGGGGAGGCTGAGGGGGCTGCAGCCCCCGAAATTTTGATTCGATCGGTAAAAATTTCATAAAACCCTTAAAAATAAATTAAATAAGATCATTTAGTTCATAAAACATATTCTTAATAAACGTAATAACGTTAAAGTTGGCTAAAACTCTTCCAAGATCTAAATTGTTAGTATTCCATACACCGGAAATGGTCTCCCCCCTCTCCCGAAATTTTCCCAGCCCCCTCCGAAATTATTATCTATATACTCCCATGGATAAAAAATTGTATGTTTATTTATATATCTGCTCGCACTCTACCGTCTACACAAATGGTCAAAAAAATGCAATTTGACAGAAAATTACTTTGTTTGATAGAAGAAATAATATTATCCTTTGGATTGACCAGACAAACGGCTCAAACATATATATATACATATATACAAAACGTTCAGCTACAAAATACATTTCAATATGAACTAAGCTGATTTCGCAACAGAACCTATTTTAGGTCACAATTTCGGCCATACAATGAAATAAATCCTTAGTCATGAATTATTATTCCAAGCCGACTTCTGCTCAATTAGATATGGCGGCAATATTGAGATAAGTCTCGTATTGTGCGTGACAATACCTGGGCTCTTTAGGATCGCAATAAAGAGATCTTTGTGATTGCTATGAACTATTGTAGAGAGCCTAATCGGTACACTCAATAAAATCTAAAAGAAAAAATAAAAAAAAACCTATTCGAACGAACGTAAAACTTACAGCGCTTTTTTTTAAATCTAGGTGATCGTATTAAAATTATTTGTACAAGTTGTTTTAGGCTTTCAAATGATAGCTTTAAACATAAAACGATTTAAAATTAAAAACCGAGGCAAACAGAGACAAAAATATTTTCTATCCCGATATTTTAAACTCATATTTCAAAATATTAATCACCAATTTCTCAGGATGAGGTTCCTAAAAAAAATTGCATCAGATCCGTTTTTTAGGAACTGTAGAAACCGTTCGAATGGATTCTTTAAAGTTGGACAACTTCGCAATCTCTTTACAGATATTTATGAAAAATATTAAATTAAAATTTAAGATTAAATATCTGTCCCTAAACGTAATCAAAATTCATATGCATTAGTTTGCTTAAATATAATACAAGTGGAAAAAGTTTCCTTTCGTTGTTTTTCTGGGCCGTAAATCATATATTTCCAATTGTACTCTCAAGGTTTCTTCAAAACAGTAAAACATATCGACTTGATGGTGTTTCCTCAGCCTGAATAAATAAATAAATGTACTGGGATTCCTCTTTAAGCTGCACAATTTTTTCCCCATGAAATTCACCGAAAAACAGCGTTCAGGACGGATTCTGCTGGTTATCGAACTTGACTTAGAAAAAGCATTTTCCACCAACCATATATGTATATATATATATATATATATATATATATATATATATATATATATATATATAAGTAAAGATGGAATAGTTGGGATTCGGCTAAAGAAACCTCAATAAGATTTTTGTTAAAAAAATCTATATTTAGGACGTTTCGGCTACTCATTGGTAGCCTTCGTCAGCTAAAATGACAAGAAAAAACAGAAATTAATACAGAAAAAAGTTTATAAATGAGATAAGTAACAGATCTATAAATACAATTAACTTATTATAAAAGAACAATTTGGTGTTAAATTATTAGAATGAGTTCTAGAAAAACAATAGAAACATAACAAACAAAAAGAAGAAAACAAGGCTATTTTATTGAAGTGTATATAAGTAAATAGGTGCTAATAATAATATTAATTAATTTTAACAAAGAAATAAGATACTATATACCAATGAAAATGCCGGGAGGTATGTAGTATCTTATTTATTTGTTAAAATTAACTTCTGTTTTTTCTTGTCGTTTTAGCTGACGAAGGCTACCAATGAGTAGCCGAAACGTCCTAAATATAGATTTTTTTAACAAAAATCTTATTGAGGTTTCTTTAGCCGAATCCCAACCATTCCATCTTTACTTATCACCTCGACGGCTAACTATCTAATCTTCATATATATATATATATATATATATATATATATATATATATATATATATATATATATATATATATAAACAACCAAAATATCAAGAGGATTTTTCCGGATGTTCGGGATATGATACGATTTTTTGACGAATTTTGTTTACAATCTATTTTTGTAATATTTTTTACTGCGATAAAATTGAACATAGAAGGTGAAAATCTAGTCTCTCTCACTCTCTCTCTCTCTCTCTCTCTATCATTTTTTGGCATTCTCCTCATCTCCCCCCCCCACAAACACACACACACACACACTATTGAAACATACAAAATATTTGAACTACAGTTCATCTTAATTTCCCTGTGTCCCATGTACTCAGAGACAGATGTACCCCTAACCGGACTCCAGCAGAGGTAACCTAACACTCTTCTAACACATGTAATACGTTGCTACACCAGCTGCCACTCGCCACCCACTCCTCCTTCCGTCCTATGTATGAATAATGGAACGACCTGAAGATGAAATGCAACCTGAGAAAACTGTAATTTTGTACGATTCAGTATGCCCTCTCGAGGAAATGGAATCTAAAAAATAGATTTCATCGATTTTTTTGTAAGATTCTTTAAAGAACATTAGAATCAAATGAGGTCGATATTGATTTCATCGATTTTTTTGTAAGATTCTTTAAAGAACATTAGAATCAAATGAGGTCGATATTGATTTTCCAGTGCCAGTATATTTCGAAAATTGTCAAAATATCGTCCATTTCAAATAAGGGACATGAAAATCGATACTTTTCATGAGGGCAAGCTAAAGCTTTAATAGTGATTCCAAAATCAGCGCCTTTAGAAAGAACAAGTTTATATATTTTTTCTATGTATATTGTTAATCATTTTAGGGTAAATTATGAACAAACTGTTTACTGTTTTTTAATTACAAAAAAACATATTAGTGAGTTTGCATCTTGGTGCTGATAAATGGTTTTCTTGGATCGCTCTTTCGAATTGTTGGAAGTGGTATTTTCGATAGTTTGCTGATTCTGATAGACTAACTGTATGAATATTCACAATTTCAAACTAACGAATGTGACACATTCGACACTGTACTAATTGTATAGTATCTACAAATCAAATTAAGGAACATACCATTTTCGTTCGTTTGCCAAGTCAGTTTTTGGTCTCAAAAGTATGACGATTAGAAACAAACTGGCGATCGAACATAATCGATGCATTGACCAAGGAATATATTGAAAAATGGTCATATTCGATATTTTATTTAAGGCATTTCGCCAATTCCAAAGAGGCTAGAGTTTCGAAAATTTGCTGCAAGTCGTATCGTCCGCAATGCAAGAGTAAAATATAAAATCTGAAAAACGAGATTTTTCATTTTCGATATTTTGACATGGTAGAGACGATATCATGACATATAAAATTATTACCCAGTCTAAGGTTGTGAGAATTGTTGGTTTCATAAATACCAATAAATATACCAATAAATAAAAGAAGGAATGCTCTTTTTTTTTTTCTTTTTTTTTTATCTGTTTCATTCCCATTGTGATGACAATAATGTATTTATCTGTCATTTTTGTTTTGAGCCTCTTTCAATTTTTTTACTTACTGCCAACTAAGTCATATATAAAACTACTGATCAATTTGTTCATAAAAATATCTTTGTTTCTCTAATATACACTTAAAAAAAAAAAAAAAATAAATTCTTTAACCTAGGTACTGTCAAGATGTAAAATGTTTCTTACTGTTGTGATTATTCTCGTTTGTAATTATGTATGTTTATTTTTTATCAGAAGAACGATCATGACAAAACGTTCGGAATATAGATTTTTCTCAAAAACTGACGCATTCTGTTATCGGGATTTCAGCCATTCCTTGATTTCTCATCACCTCAACGGCTACCTATCTTAATCTCATTACCAAATAACTTGTAACGTCTAACATACCCATCTGATTCTATGAATACTACATACTAGATAATGCCAGCTGTGAAGGCATAATGGCAGACAATACCCCCAGCAGGTTTCACGGGCATATCTCCATCTCCCTCTCCCAGCTCTACCTCTCTATTCATCTCTCAGTAATGTGAGAGCATGCTCTTTTTATTATTCACCGCTCCTTTTTATTCCTTTTTTTATATTCAAAGTTCAAGGACTGTCATCGCCTTCTTATACATGCCTAAGTTTCCTCATTACTTTTATTTTTTTTTTAATTTTAATTTACCAGCAGCGTACCTTTGCCGTTGTCCAATAAATATTTCAATAAAATAAATACTGAACATAAATATAAAAACAAAGTTAACTTAAGCATTGCTTCAACTTTATGTTTGATATTTATTTCACTTTATATTATAGACTAATATTTAATTCGTTATATTGTTTCTAAGCTAGTCAAGAAAGCGCTCTGGTAGCAATTAAACAAAATATCATAAATCACCGGCAAGGCAGCTGGACTCGAATAATCGAAAAAAGTCCGACTCGCAGGAACTGCGTCATCTTAGCGCGGTTACGTACATCTCGAAGAAATGGAATAGATTAGCATCACAAATCACAGGAAACTGACAGTAGCCAACTTACACAGAAGCGGATAATTCTTAATCTGTATAAGTCAATACATTTTTGTACTGAAAACGTACTTACTCTTTGACTACTGCTGAGAAGGCTCTATTCGCAACAACCAAAAATTCCTTGTCATTTTAAGTATCTTGTTTTACTAGCAAATTCGTCTTACTGTTATAATCAACTGTAAATATGTGCTTCATGGCGAATAAAATTCCATTCTGTCGTGGGTTAAATCTTTCTATAAAATAAGAAATAACGATAACTTCAGTTGGAGGCTATGAGGAAGGTTATATAGACAGCAGAATTCAAAACAAACTACGTCATCATGATTAGCCACAGCCATCTTGATTACCACAGCCACTCCAAACTTATTATTACCAATACCTTTCACCGTTTTTTAGCTTACTTTACTACTATACTAATTTTACTTATAAATGCAATTTAAAACAAGAAAAAAACAATTAAAAAGTGAGATAAACAAAGAGAAACCCCTTTTTTAAGCAACAAAACAAACATTTTTTAAGTTTTAAGCGCTTATATCTCTGATTGACGTTGCCCCATCGAATATTGCTTCAGACCCTTTTTTGTAGAGAATTTAGTAAGCATTCGAATGGTCACCTTCCACTTACTACGATTTCCCAACCGTTATCGAGATATTTACGAAAAATGTATGGAGATCCGAAAACTTTTCACGTCTATTAATAAAATATTTTTTATCGCATGCTTCCTTAACTTCAAATATAACCAAAATTTAATCATCTTAGTTGGGACTAATTTCCAAGTTGAAGAAAATATTTCAATTGAATCCCGCGATTCTAAGTATTCACAAAAATATAATGACTTACAAAAACATTGAATCCACTTTTCTCAGGAACGGTTACAGATATCGCCTTATAAATGGGTTCATTCGTTTTCTTATGTTAAGAAACCTATAAAACAAGTACCTGCAAGCATATAAACTCAAAAACCTAAGCGTTACGATTTTTTTTTTGCGCGCATTTCACCCCAAACACTATCTTCTAGTGGGCGGATTCTGCTGGTTAACGAACTTGACCTTTCAAATTAGATGACATAATTTTGTACCAAATTTCGATAAAATCGGACCATTTTTGAGCTTGCTGAGCGCGAACAGACAAACATATATATAAATATATACAAATTTGGGCCACCTATATTTTCGTGATCTATAGGGTCTGAAACGTGAAAGTTTCTAGTCGGCACTTCCGGATTGGGTCATGAGGTCAACCTCATAAGCGGGTTCTCCCTATGGAGATAGGGAGTAACCGCGCTAAAAATAAAACTCAGGAGTGGACATCGAGCTATCGTGATAACAGACAAGAGGAAATTGTACTTGCTCGACTCCGAATTGGTAATACAAGGCTAACATACGAATATATCATGACCGCACTTAACAAATTGGTGTTATACGTGAAATATTAGTGCGATATGATAAGTGCATGCAGCTATTGAGTTTATTTATTATTTTTATTTTTAATGAAATTCAACCATGGTCATTGTTGCCTATTGAAATTTGATGAATCTGGGAAAAAAAAAATAAAACAGTAATTTATTGTAATAGAGGAAAAAATAAAACCCAATTAGGTATTCAAGAAAAATAAAATTAATTGTAGTAAATTAAATAAACCTAATAATAAAGCTAGAGTTAATCTAAGTAAATATATTTTATTAAAATGTTTCATATTTTATTTTTGGTTTATTTTTAAATAAGATTATTATTTTATATGTAACAGATCCGTGCTCTCAAGAAACTCAAAGTTCTCTGGCACAATTCATGACCATCTGTATTGCGGTAGCCTCTGCATTCTGTGAGAATGTGTTTAATAGCGAAATATTCATCACGAAAAGTGCTTTTAGGCCTAGATTGTATTTTAAATAAATATGCATGGGTCAGATTAGTGTGTCCAATTTTTATCCTCGACATAACTACCTCATCTTGCCTAATGTATTTTTGTTTAAGTACCACTATGATAACGGTTACACAAATATATGTATACATGTGTCTATCTATTTATGTGTATATATATATATATATATATATATATATATATATATATATAAATTTGCTTCCTGGTTTAGTAGCTATAGTGAGTGGCTTGAAATGTGCTAAAAAAGGATACCGTTTTTATAAATATAATTTTTACAGTATTATAAGAAATCCAACGACGTTTGAATGCTCACCGAAGCTTGGAGAGTGCATACTTCACTGGAAAGTCTGCTGCATAGGTTTCCTCTCTGGATGGCGTTGTGAAAAAATCCAAATTGGTCGAGGTGGTAAAATAAAGGAGAGGCGAGATAAGGAAAAAAGCCAGCTCTGAAGGCCTTTTGTTCGCCATTGTTCTATTATTTGTATTGGCCTCATGTAACGGGAGCATTGACGATGGGGTTTTAGAAAAACCAGAAGGAGGTTTTTCATCTCGCCGGGGAAAGTAGACCAGACTGTTCGGCGTCTATAATGGCTGTGATTTTGACGGGTCATCTCACTCGGAGGTTGGAAAAAACTACGGCCGTATTTGATGATTGTTTGGAATAAGTTACAAGAATAAATATTAAAACATTGACTGCCAACTAATAGTTAGCTCGTGATATGTTCTATTGCCTGTGTATTCGACTGTCGTTAATTGCACTACACTTCGGACTTCAAGAAAACACCCAGATTGCTGGATTCTTAAAATGAATTCGAAGTGTTAAGTCGAGTCGGACTTTTTTTGGCTACATAGTGCATTCTAACAATATTTTGATTTTATGTAATACTGTTTTTCTTTTCCTATGCCATCTTTCCCAGATGCCATGAGATTTGTGATCTGATGAGATTAATTTAGCACCTGTATAAATAAATTAATAATAAAAAAAAAAGCAATATGTTAGTATTATATCTGACAAAAGACAAGTAAAATATCAATAGCCATTATAAAATAATAATCTTAACCGCTTCAGAGATAAATGAATATGATTGAAGTTGAATATTATTTTGCTAGATAAAATCTCTGATAATATTTTGAAGTGATACAAGTGATTATCTCAAGACAGGATATCATGTAACATGACGCCGAAACGAAGCGGCCCGTAAGTCCTTCCGTTCCTAAGGTCTTCGGATCATTTCATCAGCTTCATTATTAAAAAACATTTCTTTTTTTTTTATTATGCCTTCAACGTGTTTCTGCGGCTAAATCACCACTCTTATAAGCAAATAGTGACCATAAAAGAGTATATTGCCAATTATTTTATACTAACTACATGGAAATTAAATAGGAATTATGGCATTATTGTGTAAGAATGTCCTAGTTTCAATCAAATCAAAATGACAAAATTATCCCAAACACTTCTCAGTTTACAGATTAAATGATCCGTTTATTTTATAATTAATTTCTGAGAAGTAAATAAATAATAATATAATTTCTTGGATGATATTCTCGGAGGAAACAACTTTTAAGAATAAATGATCTGTCATCCTACATGATTGGTTGACAGATAGACCAAATATATATATATATATATATATATATATATATATATATATATATATATATGCTTATAATATATTTTAATTCATTCCTACTGAAAATAGTATTTGAGGTTTTCTTGGCACACTTTTATTAATATATCACTATTAAAGTGATTTCATTCAATTTCCCAGAGTCAAATTAACTTCAAAGATTTTTAACAAAAACCCGTAAGACTAGGATTTTGTTAATTTCACCAAAAAAAAAAACAAATAAAAAACAAACAGCTTCCTAGTGGAAGGAGTCTAGTTTTTAACGAATTTGTCCTTTCGGCATAGACAAGGTATTTTGTAAGCAAAATTTCATCAAAATGGGATTATATTTGTTGACGCTAGCAACAAATGATAATGAATATAAACATATAACTTTTTTTTTTGTTATTAATTTTATAAGGGGAAAAAATCACACTTATTACAATTCATAGAAAAATATAAAAGAATGAATAATTTACTTACAGGTTATGCTCTTATGACCATAGTAAGTTGGTGGCATTATTCATCGGATATTACGTAATTTCTAGAATAAGTATTTAATTAGGTACTCAAGACCAACGTGGAAAATCTGCCAAACATAGTTCCAGAGTTAAATGTTATTGCCATAAATTCCTCCCAGAGGTCCAAAAATAAAACGGTCAGGTTAACAAATCTATTGTCTAATTTAGTGTAAAATTATACTAAAATCGGACCGTTTTGGTTACGCTACGGGTTTGAACAGACAGATAAGCAATAATAAATAAATAAATAAATATGTGTATATATATATATATATATATATATATATATATATATATATATATATATAAATTTAAACGACCATTGTTTTGTTTACCTATGGGTTGTGGAACGTCGACAATTCTCGTCCGTACTTCCAGTTTGCTGGAGGGAGGAAACAAGCTAATTATTTTGGCTTAATATACAGAATAATTTATGTTTATTCTTTATTAACACTAAAATTACAAGATGGTATAAATCTTTCCTCGCAGAATAAATTAAATTTCTGTTAAGTATTAAATAAAAATAGAATTGATGATCAACTGAAATAAGATATGAGATTTGTCTGGATGAATGCCTCCATAATTTTGGCGATGTTTATTATACATTGTACTGATATTCCATTAGGAATTATTTATGTTTGAGGAATGGAGTGCTTTGAAGAAAATCCGAGATCATCAATCAAGAAAGCCCTGCTGAAAATAAGGGAAGAAAAAGATTTTCAGGAAAAATAACAAGCTCTCCAAACGAGACACCATCAGGGCCCGCTTCCTACAAAACACCCTCGGCCTCTTTAAGTCCTTTTGATGAATTACAGCTTTTTTACTCCAATAAGAAAAAAAAAAGTAGGACAGATAAATAAATATTACGAATTGCGCAAATTTTTTTCAGACCCGTCAGGTTAATTTTTATATCAAATCCTCATTATTATTGCACAAAAAGAATGGATATAGTAAGTTATGGTTTATGGTATCATAAAATGTGAGGTCATAGCGCCTTTGCTTTCTTATTGTTGCAACATTGAATTGAATAAGACCCATTTAGGCATCGTTTATTCACTAATATTTAATTACTACGGCCAATATATGGCCAATTATGGCCAACAGCTATAGACACGTTGAGTGCACCGGTTCCCGTTGATCACCGAAGTTAAGCCACGTCGGGCGTGGTCAGTACCTGAATGGGTGACCGACCACGTGATGTTGGCATTATAAAAGGGCGGCAACCTATAGATAGCCCGGCGTTAATAGCCCAATTGATGATACACCGTTAAACCTTAAACAAAAACAAAAAAATACTACAGTAACTAAGGTGTCAATGACATTGACTGTGCATAAGTTATACAGACACGTGTTTTTTTGTTGGTTTTTTTTTAACGCTGCATCTAAATCTAGGTCATTAGCGCCGACATCCAGGGTGCAGCGAGGAATTTTCACAGCGAGCCGTGAGATGAGAAAATTCCCGCCGGAGGTGGGAATGGAACCCACCATCCCCCGCTTATGAATCCAAGGCGCTAGCCACTAGACCACGGGAGACCCCACAGACACGTGTTAATTCCCTTTTGTATTCTTTAATGTTTTGTTCAAATTTTTCTTGTCTTTAAGATTGACAGTTTTTTCTTTCATGACAACTGTCATCCTTTAAATTGGTTTTGTTTTTTGTTTAGATTGGAGCAAATCGCCTTTGTTGCGGATCTCTAGAAATAAATAAATAAAATTTAATAATTACAATAGCTGAACTGAATTTATGTATACTAGTATCATAACTAATTGATTAAATTTTAAAAAATGTATATAAAACAGCAAAAAGAATATGTTTTTAAAATTATAAATAACCCGAAGAAATCGTGCTGACTTGAATATTTCACACCAGATTAACAAATTAGTACCTCAAGATAAAACAAACCTATTTGTGTGAAATGTAATGTAAACTTCAGATATACAACACATTTTTAACTTCTGCGAAATTCATTAAAGCTAATACATATATGTCCTATAGGTTTAGAAAAGAGAAAGTATTGAAACAAAAAAATTACTTGAGCATTCTTTGACTTTTAGGGTATTTTCTTAAATATTTAGGAAACGTTTAGGGCAAACATGATATTAATAATAAATGTTCTACTGAAAAGATAGGGCCGGAAAATAGTGATTACAATTTTGGAAGTGTCTTTAGGCAGAAAAATTAGATGAAATTAATATCTAAAATATCAGAAATTACTTGAAACCAAAATGTTAGATTGAATTTTCTATGCTTAGTTTTTCAAATGACACCCCTGGTAAATATTAGGGTATCCCACAAGTTATCTATCGTTTTTCTAATATGCAGTGAATCCATACAGTATTTCCTTATTAAGATATTATTTATTTTGTTATATATGTACCATTTTGCTCTATTGCCTTATTCTATCTCTCAGAAAGTCTCATTATGTGTTCTTTCAAAAATTGTTGTGCATAGGACAAGGAAAAGTCCTGGATGTGCGCTTGTAAGTCGCTGATGGATTATATGCCCTGATCATGAAGAGAAGTCCTGGAGGTGCGCTTGTAAGTCGCTGATGGATTATATGCCCTGATCATGAAGAGAAGTCCTGGAGGTGCGCTTGTAAGTCGCTGATGGATTATATGCCCTGATCATGAAGAGAAGTCCTGGAGGTGCGCTTGTAAGTCGCTGATGGATTATATGCCCTGATCATGAAGAGAAGTCCTGGAGGTGCGCTTGTAAGTCGCTGATGGATTATATGCCCTGATCATGAAGAGAAGTCCTGGAGGTGCGCTTGTAAGTCGCTGATGGATTATATGCCCTGATCATGAAGAGAAGTCCTGGAGGTGCGCTTGTAAGTCGCTGATGGATTATATGCCCTGATCATGAAGAGAAGTCCTGGAGGTGCGCTTGTAAGTCGCTGATGGATTATATGCCCTGATCATGAAGAGAAGTCCTGGAGGTGCGCTTGTAAGTCGCTGATGGATTATATGCCCTGATCATGAAGAGAAGTTTTTAAGTACAGTAGTACGTCCGATGAAGCGAAATCTGGAGAGTATGCAGGATTCGGTAAAACATCCCAATGAAACTGTAAGAGCTTTTTTCGTCGCTTAAGGTCGTGATGAAAAACAACCCGAGGGGTAGACGAGGTCAGATCATTAAATCTGGTTCTAAAAAATGTGATATGGCTGCGGCTCTACAAATTTTGTGTTACGCTTGACTAAAAATTGTAATACATGTCATCTGTCACGGGATCGCAAATTGATTTTGACAAAATATTAAATTCGTAAATTGGCGGCAATTGTTACAGATGAGCGACAATGGCTATTGTGAGGTACTCAACGATTTGTGTACAATTTATTACAAGTTATGAATAATTAGTTTCTATTTAATTCCCAAATGAAATTTTGATGGCAAAAATAATTTCTCTTTAAGTGGCTGCCTTTTTAGGAATAATGTCATTTTGTGTTGCTCCTGTGTGGCTCACGTTTTTCTTATTGATATGATAAAAATATTTTCTTCTTTTACATTTTTCTATGACAGGTTTCGATTGATCCATTAGATGACATAGATTAGAATTCATGGTTTAGCCATTTTTGGGACACCCTAATATTTTATGGAAAGGCGCAAAGATGACGCAGTTCCCGCGAGTCGGCATTTTGGTTTGTTTTTAATACTTATTGGACATATAGTATCACTGATGTATTGATGCTTTTGAATGTAGTTGATCTGTCTATCAATTCAACTTAGATAGTATCACTGATGTATTGATGCTTTTGAATGTAGTTGATCTGTCTATCAATTCAACTTAGATAGTATCACTGATGTATTGATGCTTTTGAATGTAGTTGATCTGTCTATCAATTCAACATAGATAGTATCACTGATGTATTGATGCTTTTGAATGTAGTTGATCTGTCTATCAATTCAACATAGATAGTATCACTGATGTATTGATGCTTTTGAATGTAGTTGATCTGTCTATCAATTCAACTTAGATAGTATCACTGATGTATTGATGCTTTTGAATGTAGTTGATCTGTCTATCAATTCAACATAGATAGTATCACTGATGTATTGATGCTTTTGAATGTAGTTGATCTGTCTATCAATTCAACATAGATTTAATACAATGATTTACTTAAACTGGTGAACTTAATACCCATACAAATTATTAATAGCTAATTTATGGCTCTTTAAGCGGTATGTGATAAATTAATGTGAGATGGTTATAAATAATAATTACCGGGGAACGTCACGAGATAGATCGCAATTTATTTATGGTAGCCGGAGTTCATCGAAGGTTGAGGGTTGTATTTTAAGTCCGCTATTTTTAGCTGTTTTCACATTTTTTTGTGTGTTACTTTACTCTCTCGGAGTTTTTACGGGATGTTTACCACTCAGCGGAAGTCGGTTTATTATGAAATCGCTCACAGTTTTCAAACGCTGAATCAACAATAATTATTATAATAAAATTGATGATCTAAAATCATCAATCTTAATTCGGAATAGGTTGTTGAGAGTTGAGATTGCGAATGTGTGAATTCGAGGGGTTCGGCCGTCAGAGTTTATAAAACTATATATTTTATGTCGGCAAATATAAATAATGTTGTTTTTATAAAAATATATATTTTTATTGAATAATTATAAATTCATTCGTACCTAGATACATTAATGTCCTAGATGCAGACACAATTAAATTTATTCATTCAGATACCCGTAAGAAAAAAAAATCTTTTAAAGGTCAATAACCAAAACTCAAACTTCGCACAAAAATCTATTTATTGAAACGGTTCTCTAGGTTCCGCATCCTTAAGGAGCCTACAAAATACGTTCAGCATATAGGAACGTAGGCGAAACTTTTCCTACCTGTCATGTAGAAGAAATTATTTATTTATTGACAATGCTCCGCATCTAAAGCGAAGAGCATTCAATACCCTGTAGTAAGCTGATGTGTAGACGAAATAAATAAAAAAAAAAATTTAAATATGTTTTCATATTTTTTATAATGTGTGTATTTTCTTGTAGAAGAAATAAAAACAGTAAAACATAAAATCAATGAAAATACACACATTATAAAAAATATGAAAACATATTTTTTTTTAATTTACTGGACAATTAATTAAGCGTTTTATCTGCATATAGACTAATAACAGAAACAATATTTTTTAGATCATGCCCTCCTGTCTACATCAAAAATACTCCACTTCTAGTATCTCACGAGGTTCGATGTCTAGGATTATACCTTGACAGCCGACTGACATGGGACCCTCACACGAGAGTCAAGAGACAAGAACTGTACAGAAGATATGGACTAGTTAGACGACTCCTTGGACCCTCATCCAAATTATCGATACAGAACCAACTAATGATATATAAAACAATAACTCGACCAATATGGACATACGGGCTTGAACTCTGGGGATCTGCAAAACCATCTAACATCAACAGAATACAGGCATTCCAGTCCAAAGTTCTTCGTAAAATTGTTAATTACCCTTTCTAAGTCTCTAGCAAAATCCTCCATAGTGACCTTAACATCCCATTTGACCTTGCTAAAACCCTTTTCCAAATGTTCCACTCCAAAATGTCTCACCATCCTAGTCCCGAAGGTATATCCTTATCTTTCCAATCCCATCCAGACAATACTCCCAGGCGGCTTAAGAGACAGTGGCCCCGAGACAATTTACTTACCTGATCTTATAGTGGTCTTTAAAATATTTATTTACACAGCTCTAGAATGGATGGCTTCTTCCAAATTTTGTATTGTTAGTGCGGTTCCTCCCTCCCTCCATAGGGGGGAACCGCGCTTATAGGGCTGACCTCATGACGCAATCCGGAAGTGCCGTCTAGAAAATTTTGCGTTTCAGGACCCCTAGAGAACGAAAATAACGGTGGTTCAAATTTGTATATATATATATATATATATATATATATATATATATATATATATATATATATATATATATATATATATATATATACAGTAGGACCTCCATTATCCGGGACTCGATTATCCGGGGTCTCGATGGGGGAATTTTTATTTTTATTCCTTCATTAAATATTATGTACATACGAACATATTTATTGCATTATTTTTATTTTTATCAACTTAGGCATTTGATTTCATAAATATGTATTAAATATTTGTATGTATGTAATGTCGATTATGTACATAAATATGAATTTAAATAAATTACATACATTGTAAACCAACGAATGTAAAAACAGGGCTGTTTTCGGAAGAATGTAATATATTTCTGGAAGCATCTCAATCTATTTCATATTCTTGGAACTGAAACGTTTTCCCGTCTTTCATGGAATCCCCTATTGGGCTGTTAGCCTACCAAGGAAATATTACCTCAGTTAGGCTTTAACTCTTCACTCGAGTACATACGAATCCCGATTTCAGCAGAATTATCTTGTTACGGGCGATCAGAACAGATATAAGAAAATAACTATGAAAAATTACTGACTTTCACGACAACAAAATTTAATTTGAACTTGAGTTATTTTTTGCACTTATACAAATTATTAATTAATAAAACGTTTACATACACATTTATCAACGCAAATAAGGTTTACATGACACCTTATAAACAGTTTTTCTTTATAACCTTATAATCCAGCACATTTAGTCAATAAAATATTGTGTTTCGATTATCCGTGCACCACCCTCCCCGTCATTACCCCGGATAATGGAGGTCCTACTGTATATATATATATATTTGTCTGTTCGCGGTCTAGCTCAGCCAATAATGGTCCGATTTTGATGAAATTTGGTACACAAATCTTTCGTCTAATTTGAAACAACAAATTCGTTAACCAGCAGAATCCGTCCATCGGAACATGTTTTTTAGGGCGAAATTCGCGCGAAAAAAATCGTTTCGCTTACTTCATATGCTTGCAAGTACTCATTTTACAGATCTATTGGCCTAGAAAAACCAATGAAGCCATTTTTGAGGCGATAGCTTTAACCGTTTTCGAGACAATTGGAAACATAGTTGACGAAAAACGTTAGGGTACATAGAGTCATGGGATTCAGTTGAAACATTTTCTGTATGTTTTAAATTCATGTAAACAAAGATTTTTAAATTTTGGTTATTTTTGGAAGGATTGTTAAGAGGAATGGAAGTTGGCAACAAACAAAGAAAGGACTGTTCACGGTTGCTAATAGCAGACGAAACAAGAGCCAGGATGTAGAAGCCTATAGGACAAACCTCTTCAATAAAAGACAAGACTCGATTCAAAGGAACGTCTTAACTTTCTAGTACTGGATGTCGTCAGAAAGGAATTGATTCGTTTCGCCGAGTACGTTTTCAGCATGGCTTCCCTGCGGCTCATGCATTTTACCTGTCAAAAGCCTTTTTCAACAAATTACCACAATAGTTTCTTTCCTATTTTTTTCTCTGCTCTCTTTTCCGCCTTCTTGCCTATGAGCTTGTAGGAAAATAGAATTTTGTCAAATTTCTCCGCTAAATTATTACTCTGAAAACATGGTTCAAAAACGTTGAGAGCTCCGTGATGGTTGGTAGCCCTGTAAGCAGCCTGAAAAGACGAGATGATGTGATCGTTACCCGTTTGAGAATAGGTCACACGCGCCTAACTCATGGGTATCATCTTGTTGTTCGACGCCGTCCCCATTGCGAGCAATGTGGTGCTCTTCTAGATGTAATGCACATCCTGGTGGAGTGCCCGGGGCTTGAGGATGCAAGGCGGAGACACCATTTGCCAAATAATCTGAAAGAGTTGTTGTGTAGAGAAGAGCAATCTGTGAAAAGGCTGATAGATTATCTGAAGGACATTAAAGTTTTCTGCCAAATATAAGAGAAATCCAAGACTATGCAATAGAATATTGACGATTTGTGTAAAAATATTTTGTTAATTCATGTGTCCAACAAGAGTGAATGTAATTTATTGAACGTGTGTGTGTTTGTGTATGAGTGTGTGTGTGTGTGTGTGTGAGTATTTATGGAGTGAATTTTGAATTTGTAAATATGTAAATATTACTCGTTAACTTCTAGTTAGTTTTAAGGGTAGATCCAGTATTTCTTAAAAAGGATACTACCAATAATTTGTAAATTTGTACATAATATAGCATAAGTTAAGTTTAGATTTTAAGTCATGATATATAGTATCTTTAGTAGTAGATTTAGGATCAATTCTTATCTAATCTAGGTTTATATTTTGTTAAATGCCTAGTAAAAATTATTTTATCATATGGTAAAAAAAAGTCCGATTCGCAGGAACTGCGTCATCTTAGCGCGGTTCCGTTCTTATCTCTAGTGTTTATGAAGGCATAGAATAGAAAAAGTTATTACTTTGTTTAGATCAATAGCGAAACAGCTATCCAAATGAAATCTCAAACAAACCAGTCTTGAAAGGTCTTTGTTGATTTACAATCATACCTGTATGGGTCAGCTCTCCCATAAGTCGGGCAGAAAGGCCTCCGCTCAGAGGCATTTGGAAAGCCTTGGGATCTCTCTCTTTAAACGCTACATTTCTAACAATAAATTGATCTTCTTATTTTACTTAATCTGTTTTATTGTCAAATACATTATCTGACTATAAGCAATTTAAAAATAACAAGGAATAAAACAGACAAAAAGAAAAGTTCGAATAAGCGAAATCAATTACTTAAAAGTTTTAAGCACTAATTTCTCCGATTGACATCGCTTATTCAAAACTTTCTTTAAAACCATTCTTGTAGACCATTTAGTAAGCTTTCGAATGGTAACCTTTCGCTTCCCAAGATTTTCAACCGTTTTCGAGATATTAAGAAATTATACGAAGTTCCCAAAACTTTTTATTATTTCTGACAACAGAAAATTGGTCTCATTTTACCTATCCTGTTTTACACACACATACATTTTCCTTACAAATACAACATAAGAAATTACAAAAATAAAAAGCAATAAAAAACCAAGGGAAAGAGACAAAAATTACAAAAAGAACGACAAAAACCCGTTCATAAGAACAAAACAGACGTATTTGAAGTTTTAAGCACTTATTTCTCCGATTCACATAACCTAATCAAAAATAGTTTTAGAATCATTTTTGTAGAGAATTTAGTAAGCTTTCAAATAGTTTCAATCCACTTACCACGATTTCCCAACCGTGTTCGAGATATTAATGAAAGTATACGAAGTTTCCAAAACTTTGCATGTCTGTTCATAAAATATTTTATTCTAACCCTTCCTTAACTCCAAACGTAACATAACTTTCAACATACTAGTTTTAATGAAAGTAGAACATGCAGATAATGTTTCAACTGAATCCCGTTATTCTAAGTACCCAAACCAAAAACGGTATTCAAAAACTATTTTTCCAATTTTCTCAACAACGGTTAAAGCTATCGCCTTGAAAATGGTTTCATTCGTTTTCCTAGCCCAAGAAGCCTATAAAACGAGTACTTACAAGCTTATGAACTCAAAAACGTAAGCGTTACGATTTTTTCTGCGCGAATTTCGCCCCAAACGCCATCTTCCAGTGGGCGGATTTTGCTGGTTAACGAACTTGACCTTTCAAATTGGACGACAGATTTTTGTACCAAATTTCATCAAAATCGGACCATTCGTCTTCTATTTAGAGAGCGAACAGACAAATATATATATATATATATATATATATATATATATATATATATAAATATATACATATATATATATATATACAAATTTGAACCACCGTTATTTTCGGTTTCTAGGGGTTCTGAAACGCAAAATTTTCTAGTCGGCACTTCCGGATCGTTTCATTGTATCAACCTTATAAGCGGGGTTCCTCCCTATGGGGGAGGGAGGAACCGCGCTAAAATGAAACAATTTTGTATGGTTCTAAACCCGCAAAACAATTGGGTACATTGAAAACCCCAATCCACAATAGACTGATTTTGCTAACATTCATAAAAAAAAAAAAACTTCAAAATTACTATCTAATGGCAAATTTCAGTTTGTAAACAAATAGTATTAAATCAACAAAACCTTTGTTTTTAAACATATAACAAAAAAGTTGTATTATAAACAAAAAAGTTGTTTATACTAATATTATAATGTCTACATTTAAAGGAAACAAAATTTATCTTAGCAAGTCCAAGAAATTATTAAAAGTCCTTCGTATGATTCGTTTCTTCAGACTACTCTTCAGGAGCTTAAAACTAAATACACCCTAATGAAACAAAGATGAACTTCCCGCTACGAAGGCCACGTCATAATTGAAGACCGTCAACGTGGCGTCTATCAGCTCGACTATCCAGAGGATACTCGATTCAACAAAGAAAGAGGAAATAGAAATTTACCAGGGATATTTTAATTTTTATATTTATTTTTTATTTTTAATAATTCAAAATCTGGATATCTCTAATCCTATTTATTTTTGAGCTCCGCAAATTATGCGATTTGCTTAGTAAAATTATACAGAAATCATCCAGATTTAGTTATTAAAATATGTAAACAAAACTAATAAATTAAAGTATGTTAACAAAATAGGTAAATTTCTAACTAATTAAACAAACATATAAAACATTTAAAAAAGTTACTAATTGGAAAGTATTTACTAAATGTTTACAAAAAACGAAACAAAAACTATTAAATGAAAAATAAAGAAAAAGAAACAGAACAATTTAAAAAAAAATTAAACTAGGTTTAGACTTGTTTCCAAATTTTCTTCTGGTTTAACGTAACCATTTCTTGGTACTTTTCTTCTTTGCTATTTATCTTGAGTTCAGAATGATTTCTTTTTCTTGTTCTGCTTTATTTTCTCTTTCGTCTTCATTCTAGACATGTGGTTGTTTTTTTCTTCTCTGTTTCTGATTTGATAGCATTTTTAACAGCTGGTATATTTCCTCTTGGTTTGAAAAGATCCTCTTTTCTCGAACTTAAATTCTTCTATTGATTGTTTCAATTATTTCCAGAAGTTTAGAATATTTTAATAGAATAGGCCACAAACCAAATACAGCGAAACATTTAATATTAATTCTAGCAATTCTTCAGCAGAAGAATCATTCAGTTTAACTATAATGTGCGTTTCTAAGTAGTTCTGGGCGTTTCTAAGTATTTCTGCAACTTTCGATGACTAGTTACTGTCGACCTATTCATCATCATAGAAGAATGTCATAGGTCGATGTAGATTTTATTCCAAGCCAGAAAGATGGAATGAACAATCTGTTTGGACGAGGTCCTGCCTTGCCGGAGTCGCAATCCAACTTCCATTATCTTTCTTTTTTTTCTCGAGACTTTTAAAAAATTTCTTTCTTTTTCTTTTCGTTTTCTGATCCTTCTCTTTTTCTTCCCAATGCGGAGCTATACGTCACTTCCTTCCAGATGCTCATGACGTCCTTCGGCCTTAATTCATTTCGCTCGATAAAACATTAAGCCTCAAACGAGAAGCTCTTCATATATATATATATATATATATATATATATATATATATATATATATATATATATCATTAATATTCCATTTAAAACTCAAATATAGTTGCGAACAAGAAGCACGCAGCTTGGTATTGTAGAAGTGATAACGTACAATAACTATAGAAACTAACGTACATTACACAACCAATAATGTTCGACATGAGAATGTAGAACAAGATGTGAATACGTTACTGAGTTGTGTGTACGTTTATAAACAAATTAATGTTATATGAAATAGATGTGAAAAAACCGTGCAGTTCCGACTTCGGGTCACCCATATGTACAAAATAAGCCTGCGGGCTAATAGAAGACTCAAAATTTTAATATGTCCCGAAGGGTCGTAATTGTTCTTCTATTGAAACGAAATTCGCGGTACAACAACAAATAACAATAATAGAAGTGTCTTTAGAAATTAAATAAATTAAAATAGTTCAACAATTTAAGTACCTCGAAAGAATCGGGCATAGAAAAATTCGCAAATGAAGTACAGACTTCTAAGTCATAAGGAATTAGAAAAGCTCTCAGACATGATTAAAGTAATAAATCCTTCAATATTGACAAAGCAAATCGTGGAATTTTCTAAAAAAATCGAAGGCAAAAGCAGAAATAATTAAATGGATGACGCTAGTAAAAGAAAATTTAAAACCGCAAACAGACAATTTAGATAGAGACACTTACAGAAAAACAGTTTCTGATTGAAAAGTCTCGGGGAAGTATCAAGTAATCCCATAATCCTGCTTATGTTCCCTCTTTTTCAATTTATTTTTGTTTATTATAGCATTAAATATACTTCTATTTATCATGTTTTGGTTGGTGAAACTGGGTTACCAACCAAAACATGGTTGATTCTGTGCTGAAATTTCATTTGAAATGGATCTCCCAAGACACGACTTACGCCTTGGCGATTATAGAATTGCCAAAGCATAAAATGAAGACTTGTAGAATATAGGTATATGGCGAAAATGTCATTACTAGTGGTTTAAAAAATTTCGAGCTGGTAACCGCAAACTTGAAGACCAACAGAGCTTGACGCAGGCTGCTGTAAAAGAAAAATCCTGTTGTAACAGTCGAAGAACTATCAGAAGAACTTGGATCGATACATTCTACAGTCCTCCGAATAAACCGTTATTATGTATGGGATGACTTGATATATTAATAAAAAAGGTGTGGAATAATTTGGTCTGATGACAGAAAAAGATCCCATACAGAAGGAATGGAACATGTGTGTGCCGATTTAAAATCAAAACTGTGAGAGAAGTTATATGTGCATAATAATAATTATAATAACAACAATATATATATATATATATATATATATATATATATATATATATATATATACATAAATACATCATGAAACCAATCTTAGAACATTCCCGTGAATAGAATAAGTAAAAACGCTCTGGTGAATTATTGATTTCTATAGAGGGGGGGATACACAAGATTCAACGGCAAGTTTTATGGTCCAATGACCAGCCTGGTTCTCCCATTCTATTCCAACCATCTTTACTATTTTCCTAGGAGCAATTTTTCCCTTATTCCATAATGTATCATTCTTTGTCTATTAAGTTGGTAGATAGCTCTTACAATGAACTCCTCTCTGGAAATATGGTTCAATATGTTTCTTCAAGGGACTTCTTGGACCGTAAAATATACTTTTGTCTTTTATATTGTACTCTCATAATTATATTTTTATTGTTTCGTTAAGGTTTCAGCTTAAATAAAAATTTAGATAAACCTATTTAAGAAGCACTCTTTGAAATTATTTCTTAAAATATTTTTCACATCTTTATCGATTCTAGCTACATAAACCGACCAGATTAGGAACAGCCCACACAATGCTCAAAATGTTCTTCAGTTGAAAACCTCAAAATCCTTATGTTAAGTAACGTTTTGAATTCACACCGCTTACTCGTATGTTTCCTATATTGACAACAGTATACTGTACTGTTAAGCGAATTTAATAACCTATGAGACACGCAAGAAGCTGACGAATAATTGATTATGGAGTCGTAAAATGTCGGGTGAAATGTCAATGAAACCGGTGTTTTTGGCTATAAAGTGTTTCTAATTGGTCTGATGAATGTACATTTATTTTACCGAACGTAAAGGAACGTAGCCAATTCTCTCACCTATTCAATTTCAAAAGGAAGGTTGGAGGAAACGCTACTATTATTATCATATTCGAATCTATTTTATTGAAACTATATTATGCTTTATAATAAGTCACTTGTCTGGTGCTAATGACCCTGGCAGACGGAGGACCTATAAATAAAAAAAAAATACTGACTTGCCATTTGTTAACCATTTTGAAAAATGATATTTATTCAGAAATTAGCCCCCTCCGATTTGTGTGTGTGTATATATATATATATTTATATAAACAGGGTGAAGCAGGGCAGCGGACCACCCACCCAAAAATGAGGTGATTTTACACCTCATTTGAGACAGAAAAAGCTCTTTTACACTAAGGTCAGATTCCCAAAATTTTCGAAGGACTGTTTATTTACAGATAGTTTAACAATAAAATTTCAAGAAAATTCGGCATTGCAAAAAGGATCATTTTTTTTTTTTTTTAAGGAGACGATATTTAATTTATGAAGAACTTATGAACATGAAAGAAAATGGAAAAGTGAAAAGACGTAAAACTGAGAGTTGGCTTTCAAAGAATCTGAAAGTCGAATTTTAAAAAAATAATAATTTAATATTATTCCTGATGACCAAGCACTATCCGAATAATCTATTTGATCATTTACGTTTTTGGTCCTAAATACATTCGTTTGAGAAAAGGAACTTGAGTGAAAAAGTTCAGTTATTCAAGACTTTCTGGTGTAACAATGTGAAATAAGAGCCCCAAAATCTCCACTGTTGATTTTGTCAGCAAACGTTTTCAGAGACTCCAAAGTGTAGAAGCAAGGCTCGACTGAGTAATGATCATTACATGCGCTTGAAAATGGGTCCCTAAACGTCATTGAAAATGTTTGCTAATAAAAAGAACAATTTTAAGGTTCTGGGCTCTTAATTTTTTTAGTTTCTTGAACATCGATTCTCCACCACCCAACAATCTTATAATACACTTTCAGGATTGTTGTTAATCCACTTTGGGTTGGACTCGCACCTGGTCTTGATACCTGGTGGAAGGATGTTATTGTAGAAATGATGCAAAAACATTTCTATTTGGAGCAGAGCCAGTTCCTCTTGGAAGAGGACTCCATTGTACCTAGCGTGTGAACCTCTCAATCAGTGTCGACGAGTACAAAGGATGGGGTACCGCTCCTGTACCTACTTAGAACCCAAATCCTCACGTGTATTATCTCTTTAGCAACCTATCCGGTGTTGATCGAGTGGAAATTCTCTCGAGAACGTTTTGATTTTGCATAGAATCTCGTCATTTTACTTATACAATAGTTCTGTGGGAAGGATGGCTCGAAGAATATGTTTCTCGAGTGCTTAGCGAATTTAGCGAGCCTTATGAAATGCTTATCGCCGTTGTGGTGTGGAATGCATAGAAAAAAATTTCTATTATTTTGACTTGAAACTAGCACATCCAAAAATTCAAAAACCTTTTTCTTCTTTTGGAGCAGTCCCATTGGAATTTACAATAGAACCCTTTGTGTGGGAAATTTGTTTATGTAATTGTTAGTCAAACATTAGAACCAATTGCGTACGCAATCCGTTCTTTTGAAGAAGCCAAAACGAAAATTAG
The DNA here is from genome assembly GCA_946811695.1 of Gonocerus acuteangulatus. NCBI lineage: Eukaryota > Metazoa > Arthropoda > Insecta > Hemiptera > Coreidae > Gonocerus > Gonocerus acuteangulatus. The sequence goes on from OX328126.1 coordinate 24,645,521, forward strand.
AGCTGTCCCCCCTTTCCCCCCACTTTTCTCGAAAACTCTTAAAGATTTAGCCTTGGAAATGGTTTCATTTGTTTATTTTTTAACGTTTGAATGCCTATAAGTAGTTTGCACGGAGAAATGTAAACATAAAACCCTAAAACCTATAAGTTTTTGCAGAAAAAATTCGTGCGGGATTCTGCTGGCCAAATTTAACTTCTGTTAAAGCGTTTTTGTGCCCAACTTCATACGAATTGGGCTGTTTAGTAGACGGTAGAATGTAAACATACAAATGCTGTCATCGTTTTGATATCATAAGCTAGTTTTCTTCTTTATACCTAAACACCTTAAAAAATGGTATCGCGCAAGGCTCTTCAATTAGACCTATAGTCTTTAATGTAGCAAGGGCTTTAATTAACTCATGCGGTTCTTGTACTGTGAATAGAACTTTTTTTTTTTGTATTGACAAATATGTACAATAAGTAAATTTGGTCAAACAATAGTAACACACTGGATGAGATGAGGGGAGAAGGCAGACATTACTGCTACTCCCAATGACAGTTCTGGTCCTTTTTCAGTTCAATGCAATCTTGGATGAACTATATACAATATTTATACTATTACATTGGAAGAGAGGGATCTGCCAAGAGGATTGGGGTGGGCTTGGAGTTTTGAGAAAAAGGAATCTGGATTTGGTTAAGTCATGGACAAAGGGGATATTAGGTAGAATGTCAAGTTGGAGAGATAGAAAGGGGCATCGTGGAGTTTACGGATGATTTTACACTGGGAAAGTTGGATAATGTTTACATTTGATTCAGAACTACGCGTGAAAAACACGCAGCTCCTCCATACATATTATGTATGCCCGTGCTGTGAACACGGAATACAATAACCGGGGAAAATAATTTCATTTGTTGTTTAAAAATAATTTGTCCTGATTGATTGTAATTAAGACGCTTTCGTTAACAATTATGGTACTTTGTATGAAGTTTTGTACTTAACTATTCAGTAAGAAAATTATGCAGATACACGTTTCGTCCAAACTCAATGTAATTAGTTTTTAAACAAATGGACTAAAACTCCTAATGTAATTATGTTTACAAAAATAGTGTAATTAAGGGAATACTTGAGATAATTATTGGAAGGAAAGAGCTCAATAATTGAAGGTATCCGAATGTTTAGCTCGAGTATAATCTTGATTTATTCTTGGTTAAAGGCCCGCGTCGTGCCCGCGAGAAGGACGCACGAAGCTCGGCTGAATTCCAAAAAGGAGTTGTGAGCTCGTCCTTGATGGTTGCCGCTTTGAAGTCGCCGCTGAGGGTTTTTTTTATAGTCTCGGTGCAAGAGAGCTGGTTGGTTTTTACCTAGGCTCGGTAGATGTATCTCTCTCTCCGGAGGGCAGAATAGAATCTTATAGAGGTGCATTTAAGTCCGAATGCATCCGGTGCGTTTTATGCAATTGTAAAGGTCAGTTAGATTGGTTATTTCATCGGGAAAAGTCCGATTGTTACGATTAAACTCAGTACGCTACAAGACTTCGTATTGCATTATGCAGTTAACAAATGCGTATACTTATGGGACAGCCGCGCACAGTATTACCAGTCAATGAATGAGGTGAGGAAGTAAGAAATTGTCAAAAAATCTTCACATTAACTCATTCTATTGATAAAATATTTTTGAGATAATTGCATTATTTTAGATGTTCTAATCGCTAAAAATTTAAATAAAAAACATATACAAACATAACAGAATAAACCAATAAATAATTAACTTATACACATATTCCAATATAAACACGGGATATTACAAACTTTGAAAAAGTAAAATAAACGGGATCTTTTAATTCCTTTCTTTTTTTTTGCGTATTTTTTTAGACGACTATTTCGTTATACTAAATTACGTGGCAATATGTTTAATGAACCCTGAAATTAGTCCCTAGATAATTTTAATAATTGAACCGAATGAAAATGATTTAATAAATAATGTAGAAATATAAAAACAATATCACCATTCAATAACATCAGAATAAACTTACAATATATTCAAACAATAATTATAATTCGCAATTCTAAGTCAGTAAAAGTAAATTTATTTGTGTAAATATTTACTTTGTGGCTTTAGTTTTAACTTTCTGTTTCTGGTGTAGTTTTAGGTCTAATTTTGTGCCATTAGTATTGATTTTATTGTAGTTTCTAACAGATCTTATTCTAAAACAGATGGTTTTTGTAGTTTGTTTGAAGTTGTAAATTTATTTATCCTCACTCTTTAAATTGGGCAATGCAGTTGTTTTTTCATAATAGTTTTTTTTATCGATTTTGAGTATAAGTGGCCTTGAAAATACTTTTCTATTATTTTTTTATGTAAGACATTATTTAACATTCTTAAGAATTTATTTTCATTATAAATTCCATTTTCACAATGTTTTCTGGTATTTCCGCAAACTTCATTCCGGGAATTGTTCAAGGTCATTTTTATTTTTTAGACGAGTCTTTGCGTGTTTTATTATTCTATGTAGGGGAAAACATTGTTATGAGGAGTGTTGGGCAAAACTAACGTTAGTAAACTAAACTAACGTTAGTTTTCCCTAACTAAAACTAAACTAATGTTATATTTTTAGTTTTAGTTTTAGTTTAGTTTTAGATTTGTATAATTATTAATCATATGGACTCCGTTTTTAGTAATGCAATCAGTTTAGTTTAGTAAAAGAGACCTAAATTTGTGATTTTAGTTTAGTTTTAGTTTTAGTTTATCAAAGAACATATGTTTTCAAATTACGAGAAAAAGCCACAAATTCTTATTCTTAAGCAAGTTCTATTAGTTTTAATAATTTACTTAATTATCGAAATAACATATGATTTATATTAATTCATGTTATTTTAGTAAAACTAAACTAAACTAAACTAAATTTTTAGTTTAGTTTTTAATCAATTCCCAAAGATTTAGTTTTAGTTTTAGTTTAGTTAAAATCCATTAATTAGTAAAATTTTAGTTTTAGTTTTTTTTAAGGTTGCAATTTTTAGTTTAGTTTTAGTTTATTCCAAAAAGTGAATTTAGTTTTAATTTTAGTTTTTAGTTTTGCCCAACATTGGTTATGAGGATGATCCAAAGACTTTGTCCGAAACTTCACAACTTCATGATCATTTAACACCCCCATTGTGTTCGAAATGTTGACATTTTTTCTTCAGATGATAACTGATATTTTTAAAAAAAGAGATTTTTTTTTTTTATTTGGACTCATAATGGCCGATGAAAGCCAAATTACCCGTTTCCTCGCTGGGAACAGCAGAGAGCAGAAGGTATAATCTTGGAATCGCGTGCAGCGATGATTTCGCTGCTTTGTCCACAGGCCCGAGAACCATGTCATTACCTCGTCTTATTTTATTCACAGCTCTCTCTACCACCTGTAGATTCGGGCTTATCAATAATGCTTGGGGTGTCATTCATAAAGTCGATGTTCGTCTGTCTCCATTATGTAATTTACTCCCCCGTGTACAAATATAACGTGTGTACTTCTTCCCCTTATCTTTTTCATTCATAAGTTTTACCCAGGCACATTCAGATTAGGAATTGAGTTGTAAAATATATAATATCTACTTTTGTTAATGTTGAGAAGGTTCATAGACCCACATTGAAAGGGTAACAGTACATTTTTTTACCATTTTTGGGGCGCTGAAATGCTTTCTTAACTAATCAAAAATGATATTCAAGAGAGTTTATGAGGTGGAAAGGTTTTTAAATGTGCCTTTACACTCACTTACACCAGCCCTCCTTCAATAAATTTCAAAAATAAAACCACTTTATTTTATATGTTTTACAAGAAATTATGAAAAAAATTAAAAAAGAAAAAAAAATTAAACTTTAAAGTCGTTTTTCTGAATACTATGTTTTTCAAATCGGGCGGTACATTAGCGCCTTCAATTTTCACCTGATCAACTTCAAATTTTAACTGCAGCTTCCTAATGATATTTGCTAGTAAAGTACCAAGAATGTTTCCGATTCATTGAATAATAAAGATTTTATGGACGAATTTTGTAATAGAAAATGAAGAATGGATTACAATTTTCGAAAAAAAGTAATTAGTGCTTTACTACAATTATAATTTTTATGTTCTACGTTAAAAACTGCCACCTGCAGACTATCGCCCGTAAAAAAAAGAAAAGAAGTTTCGTTTCATCAAACATAGTGCCACCTTTCGAAGAATTGACACATTTTTTCTTCTTTGGATACTTCAACCTCCCAGATGAGACATATGATATAAAGAATTGAAATATAAAGATTTACTTGTTATTCATAAATTGGAGAAAACAGGGTTATTAGTATTAGTATTACCCCTTAGCGACCAATTCGAAGTTAAATTCCCCCCTAATAATAGGAATGTGTTTTTCTGAGTTTTATCAATATTTTATGTCCTTCAAACTACAAAAGATTTTGATAAAAACTGACAAACCTAGAGTATATTAAGAAATAAATATTTCTTTAGTGAGACACTAAAATCTCTACACATAATTAACTTAATTTTCTATCAAGCATCACATACTTACCTACTTTCCTATGGACTATTCCTAATTACTTACATTCACTTGTACTTTTGTCTTCATTCGTAATGCTGTCGCAGTTTAATCGCCTCAGATGCGATAAACTATTAATAAAATATATAAATTTGAACGATTGGTTTTATTGATACCTATGGTTTATATCGTGTGGTTTTCTTTCCTTTTGCGATGGACGAAAATCGCTAAAAGGTCCCTAAGTAAAATAATACATTTAATTAATGAGAACAGAGATAATTGTATGCTGTGTCACAAAGTAAATTTACTTAATTAATTTCATTATAGATAATAATTTTGAAAATTTACTTCAAAGGAATTAAAAGTAGTGACTCATTATGAAGGACATTTCTGAAAATTCAGCCTTACATTAATCAGGACCCGAAAGAAGTTTTTTCAAGAGAAAAAAAGTTTTTCCTTGAGATATTAGGCGAAGAACGGAGCGGAGATAAAGTGTAGAGGAGAACGGGTATTTGTTCTTTTTTAATGTCTATCGCTGATTTATCGGAACAGCTTTTCGAATATGGTAATCCTCGCTTCGGTCTGTTCACATCCAAAGAACTCCTTATTTACTCAGATTCTGGAACGGTCTGGGAAAAATGTATGCAATGTGAAATACCTAGTCATTAATACATGGTTTGTAATTAAAAATAAATTTATTCCGGTTTTATATATATATATATACTAGCTGTTACCCGGCGTGCTATGCTACACCTACTTTCTGCATCTATAAAAGCAAAAATAAATTAGAAACCAAATGATTAATATTAAAATCTAATAACGCAAATCTGTAACTATTTAAGTTCATTGTTTCGAACTCGTGATCTCCGAACTGTGAGTCAAAGACGATTTTAACCTAGCCTACGAATCTCCCCGTGTCAAGACCTAGCTGTGTGCCTCGTTTGGTTAAAATCGGTCAAACGTGGTGTGGATTGGTATAAGGAACAATCTTACAGACAGACAGCTGGTAGACGGTTTTGGTCTAGTCTATGACACTCCCCTTATCTCGACCTACCTCTGTGCCAAGTTTGGTCAAAATCGGACGAAGGGAGTGGATTTGTATAAGGAAAAAACAGAGACGTGATTCATATATATATATATATATATATATATATATATATATATATATATATATTTATATATACATTCATTAAACAAGGGAATTAATAAATAGGATAAATTATCCCAGCTCTACTTGTTTCGCGCCTTTAGTGCCTTATCTGGAACGAATAAACTTAACATAGAATTATTTGTTGATCTTCCACCTGATTCATAATTAGTTAATTTAATTGAATTACTGTGCATATTATATATGTAGGGCCGAGGTGAGCACTCAACTATTATACTGGAGGCCACTAAAGATATTATATCTTCTAGTTTCTTCGTTCGTAGGTTAGATTTGGGGTTCCAGACCGCCCCTACGATTACACACTCTTTAATTAATTTCTTAATGGGTGCCCGCAAAGGAGATCAGGCGGACGGAGCATAGTGCTGACTACACCAGTCTCCCTAGTCTGCTGTAAGTTCAAGAATCACAACCCTCTACAGTATCTGTCCCTCTGAACCCCTGAGACCGGTAACGAGACTGATAATATATATAAACGCAATAAGCAAATATTAATATACAATAAATGTTCCCTAATTATGAGATGAATGAAATATATCTTACTAGCAACTAAACACACCCTGGATGTATTGCCAATGTATTTTCTCGATATCCATCATCGAAAGTAACCGGAGTTAAATTCTGACAATTTCGACTGAAGTAAATTTACCTGTGATATTTTGCGGGTCATATATTAGGATTTCTCCTCTGAAACCAATTACCGCGTGGAGTTTTCACTAACGATTTTGCAACCGTTGGCTAAATATTTAAGAAGAAATATGGAAATTTCAGAATAGAATTTTTTTGCTGAAATCACCCTTTCTTTAAACTAATTTTTCTACTCCAAACCGAAACTAAATTTAAAAATATTTCTTTGACATATGAATATCTAATTGGTGAATAAAATTGTGAGCTCCCTCCATCGTTTTGAAGTAGGTACATGAAACGGAATCTCTATTTTTCCTCCATTTTTTTCAAGAAATAATGAAGATACACCCCTGAAAGTAGATTTATTCGATTCTTTACGTCCAATTATGAATGTCAAACCTGTGAAAAAAATTTCATTTCAATCCATTGTTTTGAATACATTTTTTCAATAATAACAAAACATATCATGTTATAGTTAAATTCCATGGTACATGTAAAAACTGAACCTTTATAATATATCACCAAAATTGGGTCATTTTGTTGATAAAAAACAAACAAATATATATTGTGCTGCAACTAGAAAGTTTTAAAAATAATAATATTATATATTTTTTCAAATTTAATAACGCAGAGATTTATATAGTCTATAGAAATATTGGATTGCACCTAGAATTTAGAATGGTTCATATATTTCTGTCTAGTTTAATTGAAGTTGAAGGAATGATGTAGTCTATAGGACCAATTCTTCGGTCCACTAGACATAACAGCTTCTAGGAATGTCTGTATTCTGTCTCTGTCAGGCAGCTATCTCGATTGTACTCTTATTTCTGCAGGATTCATGTCAGAAAATAATATTTTTATTTTTTTTTTTATTTTTTTTTTTTTGTTAGATAGGATTGTTTCTATCCAGCCGGAATAAAGTATCCCGTCAGTATAATTAATAGGAAAGTTAGATTTGTCATTTTTATAGATATTATCTTACGTCTTCAATCAGCTTGTCAAATATTTGGATGTTTATTATCCATAACTAAGTATATTTTAAATAAATTAATGGATTATATTTAATATTAATTATAATTCTACTCTCTTGGCTACACATTAAGTTTAAAAAATAAAACTATATTTTAAAAAATCCTAATATACATTAAAAGTCTAAAATGAATATTGTGCAGAAATATTATTTTCATATTAATAATATTTCAATGTTTATTATCCATATCTAAGTATATTTTAAATAAATAAATAGATTATATTTAATATTAATTATAATTCTACTCTCTTGGCTATTCATTAAGTTTATAAAATAAAACTATATTGTAAAAAATCCTAATATAAATTAAAAGTCTAAAATGAATATTGTGCAGAAATATTATTTTCATATTAATAATATTTCAATATTTATTATCCATAACTAAGTATATTTAAATAAATAAATAGATTATATTTAAGATTAATTATAATTCTACTATCTTGGCTATTCATTAGGTTTAAAAAATAAAATATTATTTAAAAAAATCCTAATATAAATTAAAAGTCTAAAATGAATATTGTGCAGAAATATTATTTTCATATTAATAATATAATTTTAACGAATAGAGATACGTTTTATAGAAATAGCGTTAATTAAATTTAGTTCGTTTCATTTAAATTCCTGAATCTCGTTACAAAATAAATTTTTAGCTGTCCATATTTTGTTCACAAAATACAGAATATATCCTTTTATTCCAGACATATATCCTTTCATACCACCCAAATATTTTACACACTCAATTCTCATTATAACGAGACATTTATTATGTGCATTGTAACCATTTATTTCACTGAAATTAATTATTTCACATGGAAGGTTAACAACAAAAAACAATTAATTAAATATTATTTACAAAAATTATTATTATTAGTATTTTTGCTCTACATATTTTACGCCCTATCTAGAGTGGGATTAAGAGCTTATAACTCTCAACCACCCAATAGACTGTTAATTACAATTAATGATAGCTTTTAATGATTTATTAGGAAGTACTTGATAGGTTGTGAAACTTCTAGAGATACAATAAAATGTTGGTTCAAAATTATTTATGCTTTTTAGTTATTGTTCTTCTGCCTTATATAAGTCAATTGTGAAATTATTATATGGTTTGAACATTTGCAAAATGTTTTTAAGAAGGTAGTCAATTTCTGAAACGTTTGCAGAAATAAATGTAAAGAATATTGACTATATTCATGGGATTTAATATTAGATATTAATTTTCCTTTCTTGCGCCCATTATTTTTCATTTTCCCCAGGCTTTACAGGCCAGTGAAATTTCATGGACGTTTGTCATACCTTGGGTTTGATCATCACTAAATCAGTACTACCTCAACCTAACGTAGACCTTACGTTTTATTGTATGGATCCTTTTGATGTACTGTATTCAGACATTGTCCAAGAAGCGCTCTAAGATTTGAACGGAATATCTTAAGGAACTAACCATATGTTCCTGTTATTACTACCTAATCGACCTCAGGTAGACAAAGACAGAACCCTGGGGTCCCCGGAAGGCGACCGGGACAGGAAACGACCCGTTATTTGGGGAAGTTGTTGGGGCCAATTGAGGATTTAAGAGGATCGTTTTAATCTGGACTCGACTCTCTCTCAACTGGCTTATTGTTTAACAGGCGAGCAATTGGTTGTCGCTGTCCCACGGCACTAGCCGCTTCAGTAACTATACATAACTAAATCTTGGCTAAATCGATAACGATACTGCACTTTCTGGGGATGAATGCACTTTTTCCAGGTGGAGGGTGGGTCCAATGTCTAGTTACAAAGATATTTTGGATTTCCCACCAAGAAAGGATTTCTCGTAATACAGGGACCTTGGTCAACTTGGTAAACATTTATGGAAGGATGCTTGATTATATTTTCCTGTAATTATTTCATTTGAATTAAGTAATAATGTTTTGATAGATGAAAGGGATGCTGCAAGACATTTTTATTTCAGTTATTAACTACAGTCAAATCGCCTTACTCCAGAAAGTTAGTGAACAGTTTACGAGCTTCATATTTTTCGCACTCCATATTTTTTGAAGAGTGTTCAAAATAACTTGTAGTTTTGCACGATAGTGTAAGGATCCTTAGTCAGAAAATCTTAATGCTATGCTTTCCAAAAAATGGTAATGCCTTGTAGGCAGACTTTCCTTGTAGGAGAAGGTTTTCTGGATGCTCCGATGATCAACGAGCAAAATTATTCTTCTGTGGAAGAGGGAGTTCCACAGGGTATCTGTTAGGTCCTATCCTATATAATCTTTTCAACTCACATCAAGTGACGTTTCAACTTATCCAGATACCATCACGGCAACAAATGCTTGCAACACAGCCATCTCTTCCAATCTCAAAAATTCAGTCTTACCTCCACAGAAATTCCGAACACTTCTAACCTCCAAAAATGTTAACGACTCATTTCTTTAATGATAATCACCATCCAATAATTTCTGTCGCCATTTGATACTTCGTGTTTTATCTTGTCTGACGATTAACCTGGAATTCTCACACAAAACTCAAACAATAACAGCTGAACCGAAGATTTGAGAACCTATTCCCACAATTGAATCGATTATCATTTATAAAGGTATCTAATAAATTAACAATATATAACTCATTAATAAAACATATAACTCATATGGTCATAGAGCAAAGATATCTCTGCTACAGCGAGGCTGCCAACATATGTCATTTCAGTCCGATGTCCTAAGAAGATGTTAATGACAAAGTATGTCATTTTGAACAATTTTTAATTATTATTTTCTAATACACGATTAATAATAACCATAATATCTTTGTAATACATTTTTGTAATATAATTAACATGAACTTCAAAGTAATTATCCTGAGATTTGTTGAGATTCTAAATGAAACTCAAGACCTCTTGAAACCTCCTACTTGAGTCGAGGGTGTAAGTTGCAGTTGGTAATTGGAGGGCTGAGTTGGGTTTCTGTGGTTTCATCGGTTAGTTAAGGGCAGCCCTCAATCTCACTTTCTTCATGGATTGTTCTCCTAAAGCTCTCATTCAGGACTCTTGTTGAGATTTAATTTTGAATGATGGTCAATACTTTAGGATTGGTATGATGGACCTACTTATAAATTAAAAATTAATTATATGATGTTAATATAATAATATAACAATATCAACTTTAAATGATCCGGTCTAGAAAATTAATTTTTATCATTAGTTTTTTAGCAAAAAATACCATTATGACCGATTTCGGAAGAACCCACTATTCGACGATTTCATTTTAGGCGATTCTGAACTGTTTAAATAAAAACAAAATTAATCAAATTTAATATGGATTGGAAATTAAAAAATGGTATAGAAATAACTATTTCAAATTAAATATTATACTTTTTAATGTAATAATGTTATACGACTTATTTTAATTTTAATTATTTTTTTATTGCAGGTAAACTTCAAGAACTACTTGTTTTGGTAACATAGTATGGCAGAGTGTCAAAGGTAAATTATCATGAAAACATGTGTTTATTATTTAAAGAATTGTAAATCTGAAAAGGATAATAGCTTTTATTATTCATTAAACACATTTTGATTTTTTTTATAAAACAAAAAATCAAGAAGATACATTAGATTTTATTTCTTGTAATTAAAATTTAAAAAAAAAAAAGAAAAGAAAAGAAAAAAAAGAAAAAAAAGGAAAAAAAGGAAAAAAAAAAAACAAAAACAAAAAAAAACCGCTTTGGAGCAAGAGGGGTGATTCCGAAACAGACGCAAGACTTTTTGCAAGATTTAGGCGTGGACCCAAAGGAATTACCTATCCTTGCGGAATCTATTTTAATAGATTCCCTGTGGATACTCCACAATCATATACGAGACGTATACTGGGCCTAGTCAGCTGCTTATCAATCTTTCGAAAATCATTTCACCAAATTTGGCCAAACTTGTCATTATAATTCTGTGCATTTAAAATATTATCAAAATTCGTTTAATATTAAAATTAATTATTTATTTAAAACACATCTTCAAAATTTATTTTTCCAAATTAATATAATAACCTTTTTTTAACCAACTGAAATGAATTTTCGTAAGATTGATAAGTACGCTGTGTTTATAGCATTCCAAAACATTTGGGCAGCAAACTTTATTTTTGTAAATAAAGAAGTTTTCTTTCTAGTCCATTTTTTATAACCTAAACGGTTCTGCCTATAAACTAGTGTTTAAATCAAGGGCTATTATTTTTTGGCGCACTATTAAAAAATTTAAGTTGTCATGTCATGTTTGGAAATCGCAAGGCAAGTTTTTATCATCATTCATTAGGTTACCTTTAGAACAAATTAGTACTTTAACGAATATTTTTTATAAAAATTATCCAAGGAAGCCGTTAGATATGTTACAATGAGTTTTCATAAGTTCATTGTACGGAAAAATATAGATATACGGTTCTTATATAGGGAACGTCTAAGATTGGTTACTGACAATATTTTAACTTTCTAAATATCTTAAACCAGAATATATCAGAAATATTTTACTCAGCTTAATAAAATTATATTTTCATATACTGGGGTTCATGTACAGTTACCGGTTCATACCCTGGTTTACCGTATAAATATTTTCTAAATTCTACTGATTGAGACATCTTGTTTCGTTTGTTTCAATTATCAATCAATCTTTCAATTAATGATTAATTACAATCAATTAATGATTAATCTGAGAATTTCATATTGATTTCTAAACAGTTTCTTCATATCGGGACCATAGGAATGAGTTCCTTTGCCCAGACAAACTGTGGAATATATTCGCTAATCTAGACTAGAATCGAAGAATAATTATACCTCGGTTATCACTTGGTATCTTCATGCCCAAGGTATTTAAAGCCGTGTATATGACGAGTAGGCAATGTGTAAAGCTTGTGAGCTGTGCAGGACTGCATCATTATCCCTGATATATTGTCTACAATCCCTTTACGCTATCTAGAACTGTCATTCGCTGCCTTTATCAATCTCGCATTTTCTATCATTCGCGCATTTCTCTACTTCGGCTAGTGTTTCTTTCGTCCTGTCATTCATTACCTTGGGCTTTTCAAAAGCAAAAGAACCTCAACTTAATTGCCTAGAAGGGAGCTGAAATTGACCTTATCGTCATCAACTATTATTCTGGGTTATGTTTAAACATAAATGCCTATTTGATCAGATTCATGCAATTTCTTTCCCCTAAATAACCAAAAAGAGTAATGATTTTTCTTGCCACAATTACAAATGCATTAACCCGTATAAAAAATGTTTAATGCCCTACCTAAAAAAATTTAATTGCAAGTAAAGTTTTTATTTTGTAAAAATATGGGATGAGTTAAAAACTGAAGTGGGATTTGATGTCAAGCGGAGTTTTCACGGAAGTATTTCTTTAGTATTTTATGAGGTTTAATGGGGAAAAGTAAGCGAGCCTAAGTGGAGAGGTTTTATCTTTAAAAATGTACGACAACGCTGGGAGGATTTGGAGGTTTTTCCTACCAGCTTTTCACTGAATATTACTAATTCTTCGCCTTGTTTCAGCCCGGCTACATTTTTTGGCACAAGTCACTCACGAAACTTTGGCTTATTTTGGTATCTTTTTTTGGACGATTGTATTTTTTACAATTTAAGGGTTGTACGTATATTTCATTCAGTATTTAACCATAGGAAGTCTAGAAGTTCAAAAGAATTCTTTGTTTCCTATAATATCGCTTTTCCAAAAAAATTGAAAAACCTACTCTAATTTAAAAGTGGAAAACCAGTAGGGGTTTAACATTTTGGTCCTATTTCGGAAAAGGGGTGCCAATAATTTTTTTAGCAACTATTTTGCATTAAAGAAAATACATTTTAGGAAACATATTTATTTTTATAAATTACTTAAAATCCAACCGTTGTTCCGCATTCCCTCTTGTAATCATACCACTTGGATGGAGCTGTAACTTCAAGGGATGCCCATTACTCCAAACCTTTGTACTCGGTATGATCCTGTTGCTCCGTAGAAACCTATTATCAAGTCTTCAGTCCTGATAGGGTCACTTAACTGAAATGTATTCATTTCGTTGGCGTCAAGATCACAAATGAAACTGAGGTTATTCGATAAGGTTATATTACTTTAAATTTAAATTTTAAAGTCCATTATTATTAACTAAGAATTTTGGAACGGGTTATCTATATGTTACCACCCTTTTCTAGCCAGGATAGGGCTGCTGCCTTTTTTTCTTTAAAGAAAAGCCACCATCCCATTGTGGGACCTTTGGCGTGGAGTGATAAGTGCTCACGGCCACAGGGCCTCTAAGATCATTCCACGTATTTTAATTAACAATGGAGATAAAAACCATAAATGTGAATTGACAAAGTTGTTCTAAATTTTATTAGATTATTCATTTTGAAAAACAAAATTAAAATCGGTTGACATTTAGACGCTGAAGCCTTTTTGGTAGCACGCAAAATATAATTTCTGTGGTGAGAGACGAGAAAAAGTTTAAAGTTTGGGCTAAGCGATGAGCGACAGGCTGGAATCTGCAAGCCACGTCTTCCGTTCGCTCATGCCTATTGTAGCCAGTCCTCCCTTTTTCCTACTGCATTCTATCTTACCATTAATTTTCGTTTCTCTGAAGCTTTTCGCTTATTGCTCATCGCTCTTTGCTCGTATCCTACCCGAGGCCTTAAAAACGAAAATTAAACGTTCAGCACTTCTAATGTTCCCCTTACTTCGTCATCGCGTCGACATTATAAGGGCCCTATAGGGAGAACGGAAACGCGCTAAAAAGGCACTAAACGGAAGCCCAGACCTACTGACCTAGTATAACTGGCTAACAATAGCCTTCAGAGGGTGCTAATCATGGGGTCAACCCTTTGCCCTTAGCTCTGTAGCAGTCCTCCGCACGCAACCCCAACGCCTACTCTATCTCTCTCTACCTCTTTTTTTCCTCTCAATTCTTCATCCGTGTTTATCTCAAAGGAAGTGAATTTTTATTTTTATCTATTGATAATTGAAGGACTCGGTGCGACTAACCCACAATTTGAACAAATTTGAGTTATTCACTTCTCCTGATAGAGAATTGTAAGTTTTATAATTGATAGACATGACCAGACTTTACACCTCATTGATTAGTACTGACATCTGTAAGTTTGTTTTGCAACTTACTCCAAAGCTAAATCAGGTGAGTGGCAGACTTGACCAACCCACACTAGTTATGACTTTGTTTATGGTAAACAGCAACATGAGTGATATAGTTGAAGCTTCATGTTTGATGACTCTGTGACAGATCCTGTCTATGAACCACCAAGGAATCTTCATGAACTACGCTTGTGGAGAACAAAACTGCAATATTAAGATTGAAATGTTCCTCTCCCACATACTACAGAACTCACCTAAATTGGAAATCATTATTTTGTTAAATTATTGATACATAATCGTAGAAATCTAATGAGTGTAAATTATTTTTTATTTATGTGAGAGCCAAACATGACTATACTTTTTGCTTTTCATTATCCTGCCTAACCATAAACTTTTGATTATTATGGTATATTCATAAGAATTTTGTGTATTTGATGAATAAAGACCAATTAAAATCATTTCTGTCACCAACACTCATTTTTTCTAACGTCTTCTAAGCTTTAACCTTAATTATCTTAGTTTGTTCTAATTGTGGGTTAGTCACCTTTGGCACTGAGCCATTCAATTGATTCCATTAGGAAGTTTTGCATTGATTTGTAACAACTTCATAGCTGATAATACGTGTAACTTGCATATTGTAATCCAAATCAAAGAAGTATGTGGGACATTCCAAAGGAATTTGGGTGTGGGGGATGCACTTATTTTTTTATGATCCCGATTAAACTTTTTATATCCCCGTTATATATATATATATATATATATATATATATATATATATATATGTATGTATTTATATATACATATACACAAACACACACTCAGCTAACAATACCGGACACAGATTATAGCCTCTTCTGTACGGAAACTCCAGTTATCTGTGTGTTTTATTTGATTTATACAATAGTAAGGAGTACATGTCTTAGGGTTCTTTTAAAGAAAGTATTATTATAGAAGAAATAATTAGGTACAAATGATAATTAATGGTTAAAAATAATAAAAAAAATATAAGTTTTTATTTTATAGCACTTAATTATTGATTTAACAAGATCATTTGGATGCAATGTTCAAAGTCGTCTTAAAATGTAATATTAATTATTAAAACGACAAAGGGTCCTAACCCTGTCAGGCATTTATCTTATGTATGCTGTACAATTAGGTATCGATGCTATAGCTTTTTTTTCTTCTTTCAAAACAACATTGTCTTAAACATAAATTGCGAACTCTTTCGCGAGTATGTAAAAAATTAAGCTGCCCTTAAACCCAAACCTTCCACAAGTCAGAAAAGACTCATTCTCGAGACCAATAGCTACCCCGAGCCTTATTTCCTCTGTCTGTACTGAAGGGATTATTTCGAAAACATTAATCAAAATCGGCAATCAAACTTAAAATATCGTGTTCGGTTTTTATTTTTCTGCCGATTGTGTGTCCGTACATATGTATGTTATTACTATAGCGGTCAGAAGTTTTGTTTTTTCGAAGTAAATCTGGGTATAGCGCCTTATTTTGAGGCGAGAGAATAAAATAACGACAATGAAAAGAATAAAACATAAAAACAAAAGGTAGGTTTGTGTTAGCGGTCACCCCTGGATATCCCCAAAACAAGAAATTGAACGCTATTCGCCAAAGATTCACCGCATCATCAATAAACCGTAAAAAGACAATTTCAGACTTCTAAGTAAATTTCATAAAGACCCACCTTAAAGGAGATGGATTTAATCTTTTTTCTAGAAAGCATGAGAGGGTGAGGTTTTGCATACACCCCACTGCTATGCTTTAATAAAATCGCTTACCAAGAAATGTACCTTCAATAGAAAATACGACACCTATCTGAACCTTTGACATCTTCCTTGTCTCCCCGACTACTTGAACAGGCCCAGTCATCGCGGAGAAAGCCATCCGTCCAAGGATCCATCGAGGAGGAATGATACAAAAATCCACCATGAAATGAGAAATGGCAAATAGGTTGCAGAATCAAAGAATGGTCTTTTTGTCCACGAATCCCCGAGTACCGCATTCCGCTGTCGTGGAGGATACAAAGCTTTTTATGGAAGATTTTGATTCGGAGGAACCACTTCATCTTAGCGCGTTTCTGTTCTTATCTTTGTGTCAGCCGGAAAGCTTGGAATAGAAGGAGTTAATATTTTGTTTTGATATTTTGTGAAGAATTCTATCCAACTCCAATGAAATCTAGACGAAAAGCAAGATTTTAGGAACCACCATGCACATGCGGAAAATTGAGGTACACAACTCTAAAAGGAAATAACTCACTCCACCTCCTCGCTCATTTTTATTTTACTAAAATATTAATGTTACTGACAAACGCAAGAGAGAAAAAACAAACAATTAAAAACTCAGAGAATATAAACAAAAAAAAATATAAAAGAACAAAACGATTTACTCGACTGAGATTGCAGTTTCGAAAATTGCATAATAATCGATTGCATAGGAAATTTAATAAATTTTCGAAAGGTAACTTCCACTTAAAATGATTTCCCAACAGTTTTCAAGCTGATGTATGTTTATAATTTTTATCCTAGTTTGGATAAATGTCACATATGAACAATTTTTAACTCAAAACGACTTTGATTTTTTCCACTTTTCTAGGAAACTATATGTACGTATATGTGTGCTCTTTTGAGCCACAGTATTTATGTGACTAATTTTACCAAAATAGGAGCATTTTGCAGGCTGCAAGTGTGCAAACGGACAAATATGTGTATATCAAATTTGAAAATAGGTATTTTGTGACCGATGGGGGTTGAAACGTGAACATATCTCATCGATACCTCCGGATTGCTTCATCGGGTCGACATCAATAGCGGGTTTGCTCTCTATGGTGGGATGGCGAAAACCCGTAAATACATGTATATGTATAATCGAATTTTCCTTCCTACAGGGAGAGAGTATGCTAATAAGGTAACGCATAAACATACCGTTCCTTATATAAATAATAGATATCTCAAAACCCCTAGGTTTTGACTGTTAAGATTCTTCAAGGGGAAAAAAATAATATGATTTAAACAATTTGCAAACATATAAATCTTGAAGTTTGCCAAAACCTCTGGAAAAGTAGTCCAATAAAGATAAATAATCCGGAGCTTGGAGAAATTCCTGGAGGAAAGCTATCCCTGAAGGATCCTGTTGTTCCAGACAGCGACCTCCAGGAATGTCCTGCTACTCCAGGCGAAACCAGCCTCAATTCCTTATAACGGGAGCTGATCACTTCACGGACAATAGGATCTTGTCCGGCGGGTAATAGTAGTCCAACCGGTGGTAATTATTTCTGCAACAAATAAAAGTGCATTAGCAATGGATCTTACTTTTTATAAATGCATTTTTTGGATTATCCATGATTTTCTTAAAATATTATCATATGCAAATATAATCTGCACATCTCATTATGTCGATGAAGGAAACAAAAGAATACAAGATATAAAGATTCCATTGAATCAAGAGCCATATCACTCAATTATTAAAAAAAAGTGATAAGTAAAGAAATTAATCGTAATCTAGTAAATAAAGAAATGATAAACTTGTTTTCACAGTATTGAATGAGCAACGAGGAAACAGAATAACAAACTAATAAGCAAACAGAGTAATGATACATAAGCGAAGTAAGGATAAGCTATGTATAATATAGAATAGAATAGAATTTATATGTTAAACATTTACAATCTTCTATAAATTATACACACATAAATAACTTTGTTTCGCCCACATGTGTCCAGTTTATTATAACTTTACAATGACTCATTACAAAACAATTTTTTTTATTTTATTTATTTATTTGAAATCTGTAAAATTACAAAAGTACAATTATCAAGTTTGTTGATACAGATATCTATGTACAAACTGACAAAAATGAGAAAAATAAAATAAAAACAATGCAAAGTGTAAAAGAAGCCAACCATTGTTGACACTTTCAGAGCTGTCTAAAAAGTATTTTAATGGGCCCTATAAGGTCAGAAATGTAAATTATCTCGGGGCCACTGTCTCTTATGCCGCCTGGGAGGATTGTCTGGGTGGGATTGGGAAGATAAGGATAGACCTTCAGAATTAGGATGTTGAGACAATTTGGAATGGAACACTTGGGAAACGGGTTTTAATTACAAAACAATAACTAAATAATAATACTTCATTACATTCCAAATAATTTATGTTTACGTTTTCAAGAAAACCATTAGAAAGAGGGGGAAAAAACCGTGATAAATAGAAAAAAAAAATGAATTCATCATAGTACTTGATTGGTGAGTAGATCATCATCTTAAGGAATCCAGTGAATTGCAGGCAGACATTATTAACCAGTAGATCTTGTTAAGTTTCGCTATGTTATCGATTCGAAGTATGTCTTGTATACTGTGTACATCACTTGGTGCAGAGAGAAATGCTTGTAAATATTTGTGTCTGTTTTCTATTAGATTTTCACAGTAGAAAAGGAAGTGGAACAGGCTGTTAGAAATTACTTGATGACTTATTGATCTTAGCTTTTTTATGTTAGATCTCTACATCAAATAGGACTCTGGGATGGAAATTGTTCTATAGATAGTTAGATGCCAGAAGATAGGTTATGGTTTGTATGATATGTAGGTTTTCATAGGTATAATATTCTTAAGTACCTATACAGAACATACTAGGTTACGATAAGTGCAAGAGAGCTTCACAGGTAATGACTTCTTTATCGAACCCAAATAAATATTTTATCTTCTAGAGACGTATTTCAGGGCCAAAATCGGAGTCTTAGGTCGTCTTTAAGTTCACTCAGCCTTTAATGGGGAAATCTGGCGGCCGGAGCATAGTTCTGACTACCCTATCTCTCTAGCGTTCCTTTTGATCAAGAATCAGGTACGTCTACATTATAGGATATAAGAGGCTCTATATTTAATTATAGAGATATTTCTCTAGTTTTTGTGTTCTATGATGTGCGTTTTAGATTTTGTACTTAATAGTCCAGGGGGTCTTTAAAAACGTCTCTTGATTTTCGCAAGGTGCCAAAAGAATTATAATGAAATTTTCTATAATGTCATATTCTTTAGACAGATTAAAATTTATTTCCTGCATTGTAAAACAGCAATAAGTATAAAAAAAGTCAAAAATAGACATTGTCAATATAATTTTTATATAGGTCTTAAATGCATTTTAAGCTGCCGAAAAAATTACCCTTTTACATACTCATAAAAACTGTTTTACCAAGCAGCAAATACATTTTAATTTCTA
Organism: Gonocerus acuteangulatus; assembly: GCA_946811695.1. Classification (NCBI taxonomy): domain Eukaryota; kingdom Metazoa; phylum Arthropoda; class Insecta; order Hemiptera; family Coreidae; genus Gonocerus; species Gonocerus acuteangulatus. Next base: position 24,665,128 of record OX328126.1, read on the forward strand.
AATAATGGAACATTGTAAGAAATTTTATTGCTAATCTTTTGACACTTTAGGGAAATCTCTAACATGAATACTTTCGGAGTTATGGGCGAAAAATTTGGGGGGGAAACGTAATTATCTCTGTTCAATATTTAAAACAGCCAACGCCCATAGCCAAATTGAATGCACCGGTTGCCGTTGATCACCGAAGTTAAGCAACGTCGGGCGTGGCCAGTACCTGAATGGGTACCACCGACGACGTGCTGTTGGCATTATAGAAAAGGGTGGCAACCTGTTGACAGCCCGGCGATAATAGCCCTAATGTTGATAAGCCGTTAAACACACACACAAAAAATATATTTAAAATAAAAATATGTACCGGGAACTATTCGATTTTCACATATCTCAATTATCGTTATGTGAGCTGTTACGAACATATTCCTGTAAAATATAGCTTGCCTCCTTTTATGCGCACTGGACTATAAGTTTTCTTCAAATTTACAACCCGCCCACTTTTGGTTCATTCGTGACATAAAAACCAAAAGCGTTGTTCTACCACAATTCTAAGTTCCCTATTCCCGCCACCATAGACAGGACTACGATTCCCCAAGTTCCCTTAGGTTAGGGAAGGAGGAAGAAGAGAGAGAGAAGAGGGAGAGATAGATGAATCCCCCCTTGTGTTTACCCCCCACCCTTAACCTCTAACAGCTCCTCCACAACCCTCCCATTAATCCCCTCCAAGGGCTATATATACCCCCAAGGTTGCGGGGGACCTTACCAGTGTCTAGTCAGTGGCTATTTCTACCTTGTATCCCTTCTTACACGCCTCGATGGTTTATTGGTCAATTTTCTTTGTTAGGACATTTTATAGGTTTAGGCCTAATAACAGTACTGTTTACATATCAATAGATCATTCAAATATAACAATAACATAAGAATTAGACTTTACCACAGTTCTAGATAAGAAAAACCTATGATATCTTCTAAACATACATTACTGTTAGCCTACTCATCCAATCACCCCTAGCATATATACAATTTTTTTTTTTTTTAATGAAAGGAAAAATCAATAAAGCATAAATAAATAAATTCAAAAAATTCTCTGTGTTCTTCGTGCTAACTACATGAACTAGAAACCCCAGAGCACATATTCTTCGTCTGTCCCATGTATACTCCTATAAGGAGGTTGTACAAATACCTCAGCTAATGATCTAAGGGTAGAAATGCTACTATCCGCTCTAGATAATGCTCTTGTTAAAGATTTATATAATTGTCCGAGAGCCAGCAACGCACTTTTCATGAAGTGTTTTATGCATCTTGAAATTTTGCTATAATATACCTCTTAGGTAGATAAGAAGGTAAGTATGTGTTTCCTGGACAAACCTTGGAAAACCAGGTACTGCGCATAGGGGAAAGGTACAAAAAAATATTACCCAAAAATAGAGTTTTATTCAGAAGCCAACTATCTTTAATGTAAAATTAAGACAATTTTACAATGAATAATAAATATGGCAGATACTTTTAAGGGGTATAACACGCAAACAAAAAAATTAAGTGTTTTTATTCTAATATTCAATGAAAGTTTTATTCGCGCTGCCATTAAAACCGGAACAGCTGTACAAGATCATGTGAGCAAGAACCAATGAGAGCGCAGGGAACAACCAACACTGCGCGGTCGTGTCATGCACTCTTACGGTTACACGCAGTGTATTGCAGTCATATTCAACATTTATTTTTATGCTTCCTGATAATTATACCCCAAAAAAGTGTCTGCCCTTTTGTAATTATTTTCAAATATGTTTGCTGAAGACGCTGTTTAAATCGCAGCGTGAATAAAGCACTTCATTTAATATTAAAAATAAAAACTAGGTACTTAGTTTTTTTTTATTATTATCATTTTAATCCCCTTAAAAGTGTCTGCCTTATTTATTATTAATTTGAAAATTGCCTTAATTTGCCATTTTTCATTAATAATAGTTGGCTTCTGAATAAAACTCTACTTTTGGGCAATACTGTTTTGTACCTTTCCCCTATGCGCAGTACCTGGTGTTCCAAGGTATGTCCAGGAAACACATACTTACCTTCTTATCTACCTAAGAGGTATATTACAGCAAAATTTCAGGGTGCATAAAACACTTCATGAAAAGTGCGTTGCCAGCTCTGGGTCTACAAATATCTAGAGGGTGCCATAAAGCTGAGGACATTTATAATAAATAAACATCTGTAACTTGATCATACTATTATATAATTTATTTTTTTCCATAATATGTGTTAAAAGATATTATCTTAGGACGTATTTATGTACATATTTATTTCAGTAAGACTATCTTTATTATTATGTATGTAAAAGATATAAATTGTTTGTTTTGTATTGTGTATATTATATTTCTGCACGAATGCAAAACGAAATTTTGACGGAAATATTCCCGACGGTTCCACCATTTGCAAACTCCGATTTCAAGGAACAACACGATAAGTAAAACATTATAAAAACTGATTATGTCTCGTTTAAGACCAGGGAAGGCTTTGAGAGTCAAAGGAAATAGTGTCTAATATTTATCAATACATAGCCAGAGAATGTTTACCGCCAATTTTTTGCACGGGGAATATAGGCCACGCCCTTTTCCCTCCAACTAAACCATTTATATGAACAGACAATAGCTTAAATTGTTGTTAACCTTAGCTTTCATGGGCGTATATAGAAAATAATTTCGGAGGGGGCTAGGAAAATTTCGGGGGGGGGGGCTGAGACCATTTCCGGTGTATGGAATACTAACAATTTAGATCTCGGAAGAGTTTTATCCAACTTAAACGCTATTACACCCAAAATAGAATATGTTTTATGAACTAAATGATCTTATTTAATTTATTTTTAAGGGTTTTATGAGATTTTTACCGATTAAATCAAAATTTCTGGGGGGCTGCACCACCTCAGCCCCCTCTTATATACGCCCATGTTAGCTTTGGCTATTTATTCATACATATTAAACACTATCTCCCTTGCCTGACCTTTCAGAGCCTTCCCTGGTCCTAAACGAGCATAATCTGTTTTTATTAAGTTTAAAGTAGCGTGTTGTTCATTGTAATGGAAATGCAAATGGCGGAACCGTCGGGAATATTTCCCTCAAATTTCACGCATGCGGGGTATGAACTATTCCATCTAACCGAACGAGCTATATCTACGTATCATTGTTGTGAACAGCGTTTAGTTGCGAGAAACTGTCTTAACGAGTGTCAACTTTATTACTTATCTCATAAGAGCGATGAAGATGTCAATAAGTGCATCCATTATTCCGATCACAATAGGTGCATTGATGCAGCTAAAAGGGGGAAGAAAGAGAGAGGTAGAAAAGCGAAAGAGAAGACGGAGAGAGAACTAAGCCGAGCTTAGCCCCAGGGTGTTTGGCCTTAACCTTGAACCATCCCCATGGCTGCAACCTCTCCTATCAGCTGTTCTACAACCACCTCTTGCACTTTACTACATTCATTCATACATTCACACCTCGGCGGCTTTATCTCATCACTCCGTGTCATTCATGTCTTTCCTCTTTGTAGGATACGCCCTCAGTCCCAGAGTGGTTTCATTAAAGAAGAGCGGACATTAGCTAAATGTTGTCAAGCACGAATACAAAGACTAACATACAAACTCACAAATACTGTTCATCGGCGTACATAGAAAATAATTTGGGGGTGGGGCTGGGAGCATTTGGATGGTATGGAATACTATCAATCTAGAACTTAGAATAGTTAGCCAATAAAAACGTTATTACAGCCCAAAAAAAAATATTTTTTCTGAACTAAGTGATCTAATTTATTTTATTTCTAAAGTTTTTATTACACATTTTTACCGATTTCGTTGGGGGGGGGGTGCCTGCAGCTCCCTCAGCCCCTCCCTTATATACGTACATGATACAGTTACTCAAGACATGATGAGTATATTCGTGCAAAGAGTAGTCATTGGTAGTGTATTAACGCGTTCACTGCCCACGCCCCGGGAGCCGGGGCGAGCTATACCTTCGCCAAGTGCCTTCGCCCCGGCTCCCGGGGCCTCCTACTACCTCCCGTTTTGTTGCTCTAGCACAGACTGGACACCTCACAGAGGGGTTTAGATTGCTTCTAGGCATTGCTAAGTGTACATGTCAAAAATCGTTGGTTCCTGAAGAAATGACTTTTTTTCGACAATTTCTTCAACATTTACGTTAGTATCCAATAACAATAAATTAAATGAATAAAACCTTTTTATAATTATTCAGTACCGTTAATTATTGTGAAACGTTGTTCTTTAGTTCCTAGAATGTCTGGACAAAAACAAAAAATTCCCTTCACAACAGTTTTATCAGATCCCATTCCTTTAATTCTGATTTAATTAAATGAATAATGATTCGTTTTAATGTCGTGTTTTGCATCTTCATAATATATTTCTCAGTTTACTAAAAATCAATTTACGGAAAGTGAAGCTACGTTGACTAGCAGCGATTTATAAATTTTGATAAAATCTTTTATATTTTTCTAGGCAGGCCTGTTGAATCGTAACGCTTTCTGGATGAATTGAAGGGCTCAGTGCCAAAGGTGACTAACCCACATTTAGAAATAACTGAGAAAATTGGAGTTAAAGTTCAGAAGAATATGAAAAAAATTAGTATTGGTGACAGAAATTATTTTAATTGGACCAAGTAAAACCATTTCTGCAATTAACAATGATTTTTTTCACATTTTTCTTAACTTTAAGTCCAATTTTCTAAGTTATTTCTAAATGTGGGCTTAGAAAATGTGGGGGTCTCACCTTTGGCACTGAGCCCTTCAATTCATCCAGAAAGCGTTACGATTCATCAGGCCTGCTTAGAAAAATATAAAAGATTTTATCAAAATTTAAAAGGGCAGTACGGAAAATCTTTTTTTATTTATTTTTTTTTTCAATGCTCCACATTGTCTATGAATGGCATTATTTTTTTTTTTTTGTATTATCTATTTGTATTTTTGTCTATGTATATATGAGCATTTTTTTTTATCACTTTCCTCCGAAGGAAAGTAGCTATTGAGGTTGCACTCATGACGGAATTGTTGACAAATTTCTTCGAATCTTTATCGATCCTACCTAGTAGACACCGAAAATGACCTCAGTTAAAATTTATATATATATATATATATATATATATATATATATATATATATATGTATATATATATATATATATTTATATATATATATATACATATATATATGTATATATATGTATATATATATATATATTTATATATATATACATATATATATATATATATATATATGTATATATATATATATTTATATATATATATATATATATATGCATATATATGTTTATATAGTTATATATGTGTCCGTAAACACGATACCGGCCAGAGTTTTTGTTTCTTCGCCACAAAACTTGGTATGTAGTATTCCCCAATCAAACGATTGAACGAGTTCGTTAAACAACAAAATCAGTCCATCCGGAGGGGGGGTTTACTCCGGAGCCAAAGTAGTTATTTGCCAATACCAGTTGTAATTTGTGTTATATTTCAACGAAACTCGGTATTCGTTCTGGTCAACTAAAGAGAAAAATGTGTTGTAAAAATAAACTAAATCCGTTCATTAGGAAGGGGGGTTTACTCCGGACCGAAATTACTAATTTGCTCATACCGGTCGTAATTTCTGCTGTATTGTAAACAAAAGCGGTATACGTCCTGGGTATCTCATAAGGAAGAAGTGTTGTAAAAATGAACTAAATCGGTCTATCGGAAGGGGGGATTTACTTTGTACTATGTTTGAATTGAATTGAAACAGGTGTTATTTATGTTTTTATGTTATTTATATATATAGGTTATTTTAAGCAAATTATTCAGGAATGCACTCAACACTACCCAATTCTGAGGAAAGTGCTTAGTTATGCAGCTCCTGCGGGACGGACTTTTTATTTAAGTACTTTTTAGCTCATTTTTAACCTTTAATTCGCTTAACGTTGTTTAAACCTTTATTTTTAATGGCTAAAGTTTTTATTCACTGATTTGGTGCAAGCAGTGAAAGTGGCGGTGCACAATTAAAATAAATACTAAATTATTATGCAATGACTCATCCCATTTAAATTATATAAATTATATGTTTTAAGAGTACTTCTATTTCTAGTTTATAATTAGAAGTATACGTAAGATCATATGATGGGTTGAGAAGCCAAGGGGTACAAGTGACGATTTAATCATTTTGTGATATTACTGTTTAAGTTAAATCATTTTTGTAAATTCCCTGATAAGAGTAAGTATAATGTTTAAATTATGTTTCTACTATGCATCAATTGAAATTTCAGTAATATAGTTTAAAAAAAAAAACTAATTGTTAATGTCTATTACCAATTTATAACTGTAACATTCATCTACATGCTCTACAAAAATATTGTGAAGTAATTTTCGATTAGGTGATAACAGGCGGAGAAACAAGAGCTTAAATCTTAGAAAATATTTGTTTCGGTCCTTAGAACGGTTCTTTGTGTTGATGAATGAGGGAGAAAGTCGATTGAGTTATTTCCGAATCCGTATAAGTTGGCTTCAGTCAGTTTCCTGTTCCTTGTGACACCTAAAATATCGCTTTTCTTCGAAATATGTTGTTCGATTAGGTGTTGAAATGTTTTATAAAATTAAAAAAATGTTTTCTTCTATTTTAAGTATTCCAAATGTCACTGAGAATAAAAAGGTAAATGCTCTAAGATGACGCAGTTCCTGCAAGCCTGATTTTATAAAAGTTCCTTGCGTTTAAAAAACATAAAATTTTTATTTTTTATTTTTATTATGCTTTTGTTGTGATTAACGGCTTATCAGCTATTGGGCTATTAATGTCGTAAAATCATTATTATAATTCCTTTTGGAATTTTGGCAATTCTTGTTACATAGCTCAAAACGGTTGAGAAAATGTGATAAGTGATTGGAGAACATTAGGACATTGAAATCCCCCCCCCCCCAAAAAAAAAATGTATCGTAAGCTTTAATAGGGCCACCTCCGTCCAAGAAAACGTTGCCTAAAGTTTCGGAATCGGAAGTGTTGGAATCGATCCCCCGAATGCAAATATTTTTCCTCAAAGGTTTCTAAATGAAACAACGGATATGCCACCACATGTGGAAACACGCCAAGATGACTTTGCTTCAGTGATTCTCTTAAGGAATACCTTTGAAGAATAAGACGCCCTAAGTTGCAAGTGAATAAAGTGCGTCTGACGGGATATCTGCCGTGGAAGGGAGTGAACCCTTACCCAAAGTACTGGAGTACCCTTCACCTTGAACCAAATCCAACCACCCCGCCTCCTCCATTCATCCTTTCCCTATAGCCGCACGTTCAGTCACATCCTCGTCTCAAATCGTCATTCCAATTCATTGTAAGTGTTACACATACGAAAATTCATATACCCAAATGTCCGACGAAAAGGTTTGAAGTCCAGTGAAGGTTAATACCACACCATTTTTTTTTTTTTTTTTTTCAAATGTCGAAAATATGTGCTGACAATTTAACATGGCTATACGGTGAAGGTTAATTACCAGGAATGTGAATTAAATATCAAACCTCCACGTTTTTGTATTAGTTTAATACAAAATAGGTTCAGAGAAATGCCCCATCTTCAGTGATCTCTTCAAGGTTTAAAGTAATGTGTCAAATATTCTACCTTTAATGCACCATCAATAGCTAAGTCCTTCGTGAAATGCTAAAAGGACCATGCTGTAAGCAGGGTGTCAGAGTGTGGAGATAGCTTTAAGCAGGGCGTTGGAGTGCGGCGATAGCCACAGACATGGTTTGTAAGTGTGGTTCTAGCTCTAAGCAGGGTTTCCCAGTGTGGTAATAGCTATACGCACATAGGCTGCTCAAGACAAACATTTCTGGGGGGCTTGACAAAAATTTCTGGGGGGTGTAAAATCAAATGTTTATAACCAGGCACCGGGTATTTGATAAACTAAGAACATACATTCATTAGAACTTATTACTATTAATTTGCCTAAACAATTTATTTTTCTAACTTAATCAAAAAATATCATGAGGGTTCATTCTGAGGGGGGGGGAGGGCTTGCAGGGCCTCAGATGAGGGGTGATAGCTAAAAGCGGAGTGTTGGTAGCTATAAGCGGTCTGTCGGAGTGTGGTGATAGCTATAAGCGGTGTGTCGAAGTGTGTTTGTAAAGACAGACAGGCTGCCGGAGTGTGGTGAGAGCTATTTGCAAGGCCTCAGAGTGTGGTGATAACTATATGCAAAGCCTCGGAGTGTGGTGATAGCTATTTGCAAGGCCTCAGAGTGTGTGATAGCTATATGCAAGGCCTCGGAGTGTGATGATAGCTATGTACAAGGCCTCGGACTGTGGTAATAGCTATACACAAGGTCTTGGACTGTGGTGATAGCTATATGCAAGGCCTCGGAGTGTGGTGATGGCTATATGCAAGGCCTCGGAGTGTGGTAACAGCTATTTACAAGGCCTTGGACTGTGGTGATAACTATATGCATGGCCTCGGAGTGTGGTGATGGCTATATGCAAGGCCTTTGAGTGTGGTAACAGCTATATGCAAAGTCTCGGAGTGTGGTTATAGCTATATGCAAGGCCTCGGAGTGTGATGATAGCTATATACAAGGCCTCGGACTGTGGTAATAGCTATATACAAGGCCTTGGAGTGTGGTGATAGCTATAAGCGTTGTGTCGGAGTGTGGTTGTAGTGACAGACAGGCTGCCTGAATGTGGTGACAGCTACAAGCAGTGTGTTAGAGTGTGGTGATATATAAAGGGCGTCGGAATGCAGTGACTTGTATAAGCAGGGTTTCGGAAACTGGCGATAGCTATAAGCGAGGAGTCAAAATGTGGTTATGGCGATAAGTAGGTCGTCGCGATGTGGTCATAGCTATAAGCAGTGTGTCGGAGTGTGGTTGTAGCATCAGGCAGGGCGTCTGTGTATGGTGATATCCACAGGTGTGGTTTCAGAGTGTGGCGATAGCTACTGACAAGGCATCGGTCTGTGATGAGTGTCTATACGTACGCTATTAGCTCTGTACATTCGTAGGATGGCTCGCTAAATGTTTTTGGTTAAGCGAGTAGTAACAAATAGATCTGCTCGTGTGGGTTGAAGAGATATGAACGAAGCGAGCTATCGTGGTCATGAGAGAGTCGGAGGGATAGAGGTAGCGTGGTATATATATAGCGGCGAGGGTCAGCTGTTGGGTTAGGTCAGGGATTGTTTACAACCACCTCCCCTCCCCCTGTCCACTCTCCCTTTCCTATACCCTAGGGGGGGGGAGGGGGGGAGTCTGTAGCCCTTCTCACTCTCACTATCTCTCGGCTCCCTCTCGCTCTCACTTCTCAGCCCACACGCAGCCTATCTCCTTGTCATCGGCAGTCACTTTGTGGTTAAGGTTAGGCATTGATGTATCGACCGCAAACAAAACCTCAGCTTCTTAAACTATTATGTGCCCATATTCTTAAGGCTGTTGCTGTGGTTTATGATAACTGGAAGTGTTAGCGCATCGGGTTAATATCATTTGTTTGAATCACGCTTGGTGTTATAAAACCTGCATTCTCTATCTAAAATTCCACCTTACTCTAGACAAATAAAACTTCATGGTAGATTAACGTTTAGAAGAAACTTTCTACAATTTTCTTTTCTTAATATTTTATATATTTATTTATTTTCAGAAATATTATAATCTACAATTTAATTACACAGTTGTGAGCCAAATACCTTCCTAGGATGACTTTATACCATCCAAACACACACTGCGACTAGCAGGCAGTATTGGACGCGAATGAGACGTGGGCTGTGTTATCCTGAGGATCTTGTGTTAAAACTCTCAATTTCTACAAATACAATTTCATTGATCATCCCACAAATAATTGTTTATGTTCACTCCACAACACTTCCCTAAGTAGATCTCGGGGACACTTTCTATTAAGACGTCTTGGTGGAGAGGAAGGTTGATTGTTGCTGGGTAAGGATTGGGCTATAGGATTAGGATGATTGATTAGTTTACTATGAAAGGATGAGAAGCGGATAGGGATTATATCTTGTACAAAAGGGATATTTAGATCATTATGAAGGGTATGATTCGTAACATATTAAGGAGCATTGACTATGGTACGTAGGACTTTGGATTGAAATGTTTTTGGATTCGGTGGATGTTGGAATGCTTGCCTGTCCCCCAGATTTCTACTCCGTATGTCCATATAGGTTTTATTAGTGAGTTGTAGACAGTTAGTTTGTTATATGTGGTTAAGTGTGTTGATCGGTTTACTATTCTGTATAGCTGTCCGAACCGTCGATTGAGCTTTTGTCGTTTGAGTTTAGTGTGAGCATTCCAAGTCAATTGTGAGTCATTCTACAATTAACCATCATATACACTATCCACACCTAATTTTTCTGCCTAATGCCTTGATTACACGAGCTTAGTACTTTTCAAACGTTCTTCTCACTTAAGCCCATGTACCTACCTGTAAACAGGATCTTTGTTAGTGACAACATTATTTATTTAAAAATAAATAATGTTAGTGACAAGCGATTATTAGTAAAAACCGCAAATACAAGTGAATAGGGATGGATTCTATCTACTAAGCAACAAGTTACCCCACCACCATTCTAGTACGCACTAGTTTGTCCCTTACACCATCCCAACAAGTACTTAGTTACTCGACGGACCACATTGAAACCACCTAAAGAGAGTAACAATAAAAGGACAGACCGTACTGAACACACTTGGCCACCAACGTATGAACAAGTACTTGTCACTTTTTACGAAACCAGCTTAGTGACAAGTGACAAGTATTAATGGCAACTCCTAAGATCAAGTATACCAGACTTAGCGCCAGTTTGTCCCAGGTTCTGAAGACCCCTTTTCTAAGAAACCTCGTGTTAAATCTAAATTAAGAACAAAGGTTCAGAAACTAACCATCTTATGCTCGATATAGGTCTTTTACTAACATTCCACCCCAGACGCTGGTAAACTCCTCGAAAACCTCATGCCAGTATCACAGACATATGAAACTCCAAAAGACTCCAATAAAACAGCACTACCTCAACATACACACAAATATAACCATACTATTGACTTTAAAAATACGAAAATTTTAAATTCGGAATCCAAAACATTCAATAGAAGAATCAAAGAATCAATTTATATTACAAAAAGTCCGTCTCGCAGGAACTGCATCATCTTAGCGCGGTTCCGTTCATACCCCTAGTCTAATTTGGAAAGATTAAAATAGAAGCAGTTATTACTTTGGTTCCACCAGTCTTTTTTTTAAATTAATTATTATAATGCCGTGTCAACCCTTAAGGTCACTAACGCCATTCCTGTGAGTAGTAATGTCATGATTTACAATCTTACCTGGAAGGGTCGGCTACACTAGAAACGGACCCGCTAGTGACAAGGTCTTGGAATCCTGGAAATCTATATTTCTAACAATAAATTGTTTTTGTTATTTTACTTAACCAGTGTTATTGTCAAATACATTATCCAACTATAAGCAATAAAAAAATATAAGAAATAAAACAGACAAAAAGAACCATTGGAATAAACGCACTTTTTTTTCCGATTGACATGGCCTAATTAAAACTTTCTTCAGAACCTTTTTTGTAGAGCATTTAGTAAGCTTCCGAATGGTAACCTTCCGCTTCACAAGATTGTCAACGGTTTTCGAGATACTAACGAAATTATACAAAGTTACCAAAACTTTTTTTGTCTGTTAATAAAATATTTTATTCTAACCCTTCCTTTACTCTAAACGTAACAAAAATTTCAACATATTAGTGTTGATTAAACTCAAACATGCAGAAAATGTTTCAACTGTATCCCATAATTCTATATACCAAAATCAAAGACAAAGAACCCTCCCTAGGAAGGACGCTAGGCAGTTGAAAAGCTATATATCTTGGAAATCCATATCTCTAACATTAAATTGTTTTTCTTAACCTGTTTTATTTTCAAATACTTTATCCAACAATAAGCAATTAAAAAATAACAAGGAATAAAAAACAGACAAAAAGAACTGTTCGAATAAGCGAAATCAATAACTTTAAAGTTTTAAGCTCTTATTTCTCCGATTGACATCGCCTAATCAAAACTTTTATTAGAACCTTTTTTTTAGAGCATTTAATAAGCTTTCTAATGGTATTCTTTCGTTTAGCAAGATTCTCAACCTTTTTCGAGATATTAAGGAAAGTAAACAAATTTACTAAAACTTTTTATGTCTGTTAATAAAATATTTTATTCTAACCCTTCTTAACTCCAAACGTAACCAAAATTTCAACATATTAGTTTTGATGAAAGTAGAACATGCAGAAAATGTTTCAACTGAATCCCATGATTCTAAGTACCCAAACCAAAAACGGCATTCAAAAAATATTTTTCCAATTTTCTCAAAAACGGTTAAAGCTATCGCCTTGAAAATGGTTTCATTCGTTTTCCTAGCCCAGGAATCATATAAAACGAGTACTTAGAAGCTTATGAACTCAAAAACGTAAGCGTTACGATTTTTTTGCGCGAATTTCGCCCCAAACGCCATCTTCCAGTAGGCGGATTTTGCTGGTTAACGAACTTGACCTTTCAAATTGGACGACGGATTTTTGTACCAAATTTCATCACAATCGGACCATTAGGGAAGCCAGAAATGAGCGAACAGACAAATATATATATATATATATATATATATATATATATATATATATATATATATATATATATATACAAATTTGAACCACCGTTATTTTCGGTCTCGAGGGGTTCTGAAACGCGAAATTTTCTAGTCGGCACTTTCGGATTGTTTCATTGTATCAACCTTATAAGCGGGGTTCCTCCCTATGGGGGAGGGAAGAACCGCGCTAAAAATGACGACCAAGTAACACATTTTAAAACTGATTGCCGCAATATTAACCATTACTATGCCGACGCCATCAACACCATAGATTTTTAAATAAAATCTTACAACCACAATTAACATATAATAAAATTCCCAATATTTAAATTTCACTCCATAAAAAGATTACAAATATAAAGATCTACCGTTATATTAAAATATTAAAAATAAAAATAAAATAATAATCGTTTTTCACTACAAAAGATATCAATACACCACCTGCCAACCCTCAGTCTTGCAAATCTAGTCCTCCTTTACAGAAGCAGACTCAATATATAAAATAATATGTAATAATTGAGGTAATAATAATGTGATAATATAGGTATAATATCATCCATATTAATTTTAACTATAATATTCTTTTAACCAAACATTTCTATATAAATGTTCATTGGTTTTTAGACACGAACCATACAATTTAAAAAAATGAAATCTCCTCCTCAAACTGAATAATAGCAAATTTACAAGCACATAATCTGAAGATTCTTCATCGTCTCCCGGCTTCTTTCTCCAGCGGTGCTCGTTGTTCGGACGTTATATTTCGCCCAAATCCTATTGGGCTCCTGCACACCCCGAAGAAGAAGGAACACGTCTGATGAAGCCCAATAGGATTTGGGCGAAATATAACGGCCGAACAACGAGCACCGCTGGAGAAAGAAGCCGGGAGACGATGAAGACGATGCCCCAGCGAAGGAGCCTAAAGGAGAAAATCTGAAGATTATCTATTTATATAAAAACCACGTGTCTGCCTGTTTTTCTGTTTATTTATTTGTTTGTTTGTTCCTTCTACAAATCTACACCGTTTGACCGATATTGACCAAACTTGGCACACAGGTAGGTCTTGATACGAGAAATCTCCTAGGCTAGGTCAAAATAGTCAAATTTCAAAAGGTCAAAAGTTTTGTTCAAGAAAAATTGGCTACACTGAACCATTCAGATTGTGACGGCCATTTTGAATCGACTACTACTGGCCTCTGTCGGCTGTTAGATGATGTGCTGTTCTGCTGGCCTCTACCGGCCTCATTATGAACTAAAACCAATTCACATCGTTTGGCCGATTTTCGTAACTGGGTATAGACACTAGGTATCAAGTAGATCTTGATACGGGGAGAGTCATAGACAGAAAGTAGGTGTAGCATGGCACACTGGGTAGCAGCTAGTAATTTATAAAAAAATAATGCAAAATCATACAGGTCAGTTGTTTATACATTAGTATACTCAAATTTTTATGTGATATTATTTGTTTATATTTTAACTTAATATCCTAACCAGTATAATTAATTGTATTTCACAGATAAATGGATTGAAAATGGCTTATATCAGAAAAGTTTCCACAACAAAAATGTAATATAAAATAATTGAAGACTGAATAAGCTGTTACCAACTACCTATGAAACTGAATTTCGGAGTTTTTAACGCTTTATTATTATAAATCAAGCATAAAACGAGAAACACAAACAGTTTTACATGTTATCTTACTAGTGTTCAATATGTGATCCATTTGTCAGACGATACATTTCATTGTAATTCTGTGGCCGACATATATATATATATATATATATATATATATATATATATATATATATATATATATATATATGTATTAGTGAAATTACAAAGAACCCATGAAAATAACATATTAATTTGAACCAATCAATAAAGTACATTACAAAATCAACAAAGATTCCCATTTGGTAGATAGGGGAGAAAAATATTCCCCTTTGGCCGAAAATGAAATTCGCTAAGAATTCCCAAATGAAATTGTCCCGGAAATTAACAGAGCCAGGGTATAATTTATCTGAGCCTGGTAGAAAATGCAGACGCAAGAAGAGGCGCTATCTGGCGAAGCGTGGAATAGGCATCGCTCCTGGCCACAGATCCAATTATACCAATGAAAAATATGGACTATTTTATCTCAAACACATCCACAATTTACTTTTACATTTTTTCGAAAGAAGTCAACAGAATCCATTCTCCAAGGAAATTGTATAATCAAATGAAACTATTAAATATTTTATATTTATGACATTTTGTTTTTCATTTTTAGGATAATTATATCGATAAAATCTAATTAATATAAAAATTTCATAAAATTGAAGGCAGACGACAAGTTTCTGTATAAAATAGAAATATGTGGTATTTTTTCGTTTAATGCCATCATTTATTATTTAATTTAATATATAAATAAACAGATTTTCAAATTAGATATGTCTTCCAATATTATCTGAAAAAAGTCATAATTTTTATTCCTATCTCCATAAAATAGGTATCAATCGATATTCTACTCCTGCTAGGCTCTACTTTTAGTTTTCTGAGTCTTTCAAAACATGAATAAAACCTGAGTGCTACAAAATCTATCAGGTTCTAATATTTTTCGATGCAAAATCATCAGAAAAAAAATGGGCATGATCGGTGACCCCACCACTGTAAACTCCCCTTATGATATCAGACCGGCGTCATTTCCACTTTGATAATTTAAAAATGCAGAAATTTAGAAATTTTCAACTTCTTCTTCCACTTTCCTACTTTTTATTTATGATTTATTTTTCAATCTTATAGTGTTGTAGTAATTTTGTTCTTTCCATTTACAATAAAGTTCGTACTAATTATTTATGCCTTTCCTTTCAATATTTTATAGTGGTTTAGGTATTTTTTTTACTACATATTTTCAATTTTTTATTACATATTTCATTATATATAGGTAAATATTTATGTACATATTTATTTTACATGAACATCCGTTCCCTAGTTAATATATTTACTACGTTATTGAAAATGTGTTTTCTTTTATACTAAATTAGAGATGTGAGAATTAAACGAAAAAGCCCCGAAATATTTTCTTATTTATTCTTATCCAGCGTAATTTAAAGTTGAAAGATTATTTTTAAAAAAAATGTGATATTTGAAAGTATTTATTAGATAAAAAACAGGGGCCAAACTTTTATACTTATTTCAGTACTTGCCTTGCTGAGGAATGTGTTGTATTTACACTACTACTGCGGAATTATGTTTTATTTTTTTTACCTTTTATGAGTATTTATAAAAATTACAATTTTTTTTAGAGAGAGAAAATAGATAAAAAAACTGCATTCCAACTATAAAGCTCGAACAATTTTTTTTTTATCTCTTTTTTTATGATAGGGATGAAAATGCAATTAGGGAAGCCTTACTAACGAGTATAATTTCAACCATTATACTTCTCCATGGTAATTAATGTTCCAAGATATAGTCATTATCATTTTAATAATGGCAGTTAGGGGAATAATATCAGAGCTGGCACAATATAACAGGGCGGCTGGTATTTAGCATTTTTTATCCATTTAGAAGTATAAAAACTATAACATCCTTATAAAGTTAATACCAAGCAATAAAGGTTAGCTTATATTAGAGTTTGTTTATAATAATAATATAAAAGGTTTGCGTTTTCCTGTCCCGCCAATAATACCGTTCTGCGTAAAGCGGAGAAAAAATTAGAGAGAATAATAACTTGTGAAGCAATTTTTTTAATGCAAATCAATGTATTATTTTGATGGGTGATTGCAAGGAAAACCACTTATCAATAAGTGGCAACCTGTAAGCAACATTTATATATCACAGCTCCGATGAACTTAAAATGTGAGAAAAAGATTTATCTCAATCTGTCTTTGAACTGAGTACCCTAAAAAAAAGTGTAAATCCTTCTATTTTTCTCAAATATGATGACATAACTTTGAAAGTGGGTATAATAAATTTACCCTCCGACTGACTTAACAATTAAAATGTATTGTCTAAAAGTGTCTCTATCGAAATTTCTGATGATACGTAAAAATCTACTTTTAATTACCTACTTCTAGTTTTCCTTTGCTTTGTTTTCATAAAATTCTAAGATTAGTTTTAAAGGATCCATACATAATTATGCTGTATATAAGTACGTCAATATTTTTCCTAAGCAATTCCGAATTCCTCCATCACGGTTGTTCTTCTATACAGCGATGAAGGAATCGCGCTCTTATTAAACATTTGTCCCAGTGATTGAAGCTATTCATCGCAAAACGTTTTTGACATGGATATGTCTTATGTCCCAGTGTGATGCTAAAACTGTTACACTTCGGCTACGGCCGGACGAGGGTACACGAGAGTTCCGTTACTATGGCGACTAACCCACGTGGTTACCGTACTATCTAAACCGTCAAATTTTCATAGGTCGTGACGTAAAATCATTGAAGATTAACTCAGGGAAGGTAGTTACAGCGTAATATTAAGCATTAATAACGGGCATCTTCCAGTTGAATAAGAAATTTTGTGGATAAGTCATTATGCCCACTTTAGACATTTCTCACAGGGAAATTGACCTAGCCTATGACACGGTTTCAAGACCTTCAGCTCATAAACAGCCTTGGTGGTGAAGCAGGGTAGTTTTTTTATATATGTGCATACATACATAAATCGGTCCTTAACAGAGTTACAGGTTCTGTTTAATGATCTGATTTCTCTAAGAAACTCTAAAAGGCGTTCGAATAGATATCCTATAAAAGGAAACCTCGGCTAAAATGAGATTTTGGATAGGCATTGAAAAAGGTCCCCGAAAACGTTCTGCAAAAAATAAAACACCTTTGAAAATTCTGGATTTTTAGACAGGAAGCCACTTTCTGGAGGTCGTATCTTCTCCAAGCAGAGTCGAAGGATGTTGAGAAGGTGCAGAGGCAGGATGTCCTTGGATTATAGAGGTGTCGGTAAATCCGGATGACGCCTTACTGTCGCCCTGCCCGATGCCAAAATAAATGGCGAAAAGCTTGGCCCAATCTTTTTCCAGGGGCCTAACTCTAAATATACCCAGTCTCTGGTAGAATCTCTACCACCTCTAGCAAGCTTTGTCTCCAGCTATAACACGCTTATTCTCAAATCCTTTCTATCTTTTACAATTTAACAAGAAATAGTTTAAAACAAATAAATAATAGATTCAATAGTTAATGATCCGTCATCAAGTTCAACCAGCCAAAAGGCAATAAGAAGCCAACTGGATAACATACAAAAAAAACGTGTGCAGTACGCTCAAGAATGTTAGTCCTTTTAGTTTAGCTAACATATAAAAATTATGTATAAATGTGGAGTAACAAATGGAAGACTTATAGGAACAGCTTCATTCCTTTCCTTCAAAGGATGAAAACAAAATTAGATTAATTAATGAATAATACTTTTAAAAAATTAATAAGTTAATTATCAAATAAGTAATAAATTTGAAGGACAAAATCCTGAACCTTTTTAACCGATATAGTAGAAGCCGCAAATAACCAAGTATTTGAACGCCAAACTCCATATCCTATCCTTTCCATCAAAGGAACGGAACTAAGAATTCCTAATCTTCAGCAAGCGATTTCCCTGGCTTGAAGTGGTTCAGTAGAATTTTCGGCTCACTAAAAAAGACACTCCAAGCAAGTTTAATACCTCCCAAGTTTCTCCAAACGTACAACATCTTTGTATTTGTATTTATCTAATAGGAACGTCTGTATATCTCGTGCGTACTTTCGTTTATATCGTAGGTAAATATGTTTATCTATCTATGACTACGACTGGTTACATCCAGCGCATTATCTTACACAGTAACTAACCAAAATATCTTACACAGTATTTTAGTAACTAACCAAAATATCTTACAAAGTATTTTAGTAACTAACCAAAATGTTTTAAAGAAATCTTTGTAAGCAATAGTATGAAATAAAATTATTGGTACATCTTCTTTTATAACAAATACGTCACTTCAGCTTGAGAGTATTTCAGTTTTAAGTAATAGGTACTTCCCAGTTGGTAATTCCGTTTATCTGATAGGTACTGGTTTCTAACCAAATGTAGCCTTTTTCATCTTGTAGATACTTCTTAGTATTTTTAATATGCAAGACAATATGTAAATATATCATTTTTTTCAAAAGTACTATCACCTTCGCTATTATTTATTTTATACTAAATTCCGATTCCCAGGAACTACGTAATCTAAGGGCGTTTCCATTCCTATCTCTAGTTTAATTTAAAAAAAGCTGGATTAAATTACAAGTAAATATTTTGTGAAAAATTAAATCACCTTCTTCAATGAAATTTTGAAGAAAAATTAGATCTTAGATGCCACTAACTTACAGTAGCGGAAATTTATTGGACTCTTCGATATGCGCTTGGATACCTATGAAAAACAAACAAAAATTGTTTCTCAGTTTCAAACCAAAAAACCAATGCAATGCACCGAAACTAGAACTTTCAAAGTTTTAAGCACTTATTTCTCCGATTGACATCGCCAAATCGAAAATTACTTTAGAATATTTTTTTTCGGAATATGTATTAAGCTTTCGATTGGTAGAGAATCATGTACCACGATTTCCTAACAGTTTTCGAGATTTTTAAAAAAAAATATTTGAAAATCCTAAAACTTTTCATCCCTGTTAATAAAATATATTTTTTGTTATAATGAGTTTGGAGTAATATTCTAGTTCTATATATATAGTAGGCGGGTAACTCCTCACCTGTGTACCCCCAGCAGCTGCTTGCTGAGGAAAAAACTAGCACGTGTCAGCCTTCCTAACACTTCCAGCTAGCAATGGTAGAGATCCTACACCCCCCGAGAAGAATAGGACCCCGTCAATAGTCGACACAACGGGAGTATAATAATTACCAGTAATCTATTGTACGTATATAATACTTAAGATAATCACATTACTTTGAGAATATGTATTTCGGAACTGGTTACTGAAGGGTTGGAACAGAAACTCCTTACTCCTACGGACATTTTACTACATAAAATTAATATAGTAATAAAATATTTCACTATACTTGTAAACATAATCAGATCCAAGGAAACACTTGAACTGAATAAATCATATAATAGGTTTTGTAAAAAAACATAATATTTTCAACCAAAAAAGGAAATCTCATTTCTACTGCTCCTTGGAGATTTCAATTCAACGGTCTTACTGTTGTTATAAAAAACACACACACATATATATATATATATATATATATATATATATATATGGGGGCGAGGTTAGCTCAGTGGTAGAGCACTGGACTAATAAGTTGGAGGACCTGAGTTCAAATCCCGAGCAAGCACTAAAGATTTTTTCTTCTAGTGTCTTCGTTCATCGGCTGAATTCGGCCTCCGTGACAGCAGTCGAAGCAGCCAAGGAGAAAATCAGGCGGCCGGAACATAGTACTGACCACATTATCTCCGTAGCGTGCCGTATGGTCATGAATCAGATACCCCTGTAGTATCTGCCCCTCAGGGCCCTCGGGGCTTATATATTAATAATTTATACTAAGTTAAAAAAAACTAGGGAATGTCAAGAAGGGTTAGTTATAATAGCGGATCATTAATTGGGTATTGGTGGCTCTTGAACATTGTGTGTTTTTTATATGATATATATATATGATAGAAAAATAATTTAAGATATTGAAAACATTTATAAACAATAATAAAGATTTAATATAAAACAATATCACGAATTAATAGGGCACGTTATTCCGTGATCCATGGGCTTCGCGCATTTTAAGTATTACTTCATCAATACTACGTTATAAGCGGGTTTCCTTTTTAAGTGAGCGAAGTAAACGCCCAAAAATACTCTCATGCATAAAATTGCCCATTAGACCATCATTTTTCTTAAATGAATAAAAATCCTCATCTAAACTTTTGCTAAATGTTTAATTAAAAATTTGGATTGGTTTCTATTGAATAATTTTCTTTTTAAATTAAACGAAATGTTGTATCCTTTGTCATATTTGATAATGA
Organism: Gonocerus acuteangulatus; assembly: GCA_946811695.1. Lineage (NCBI taxonomy): Eukaryota > Metazoa > Arthropoda > Insecta > Hemiptera > Coreidae > Gonocerus > Gonocerus acuteangulatus. The sequence continues at coordinate 24,685,736 of OX328126.1, forward strand.
AGTAAAAATATGTTACCTTCAAGGAATGTAATCTAATTTTCCAAACCCTCCCTAAGTAGAAATAAGGACGTGTTTCGAAACAGACAGGTTGTATTTTTTTCCAATCGTAACCAGGGAACAGTTTGCAATTTTTTTTACAATGGTCCTTAGTGCAAAACCACTTCAAAGATTCTGAATGATGGCCCAGACCACAAACGAAAATTTTGGCACAGCTCCCCGACGGCGGACGAACACTTTTTTTCCACACGGCCCTTACCTATTTTTTCCTTGACATTTCATTTTACTGCCTTGTTCCTCCGCTAACGACACACCAGGTTTATAGGGCTGTCAGTCTGGGCCTAAGAATAGTTATACATCTGCCTGGAGATGGATCAAGAACCTCATTCTATTAAACCACAGTTGCACTAGTATAAAAAACAGCTATAAAAGACAATTTTTGGAAAGAAAATAAAAAAATACAAGTAATTTCTTTCTTCTTTTTTTTTTAATTATTATTATTTGTATACAGACCTAAATTAAATACCAATATCAATAGTAATTAGTAATACGGGTACATCAGCTGTTATTTGGACACAATACATGTAATACCAATATCAATAGTAATTAGTAATACGGGTACATCAGCAGTTATTTGGACACAATACATGTAATACCAATATCAATAGTAATTAGTAATACGGGTACATCAGCAGTTATTTGGACACAATACATGTAATACCAATATCAATAGTAATTAGTAACACGGGTACATCAGCAGTTATTTGGACACAATACATGTAATACCAATATCAATAGTAATTAGTAATACGGGTACATCAGCAGTTATATGGACACAATACATGTAATACCAATATCAATAGTAATTAGTAATACGGGTACATCAGCAGTTATTTGGACACAATACATGTAATACCAATATCAATAGTAATTAGTAATACGGGTACATCAGCAGTTATTTGGACACAATACATGTAATACCAATATCAATAGTAATTTGTAATACGGGTACATCAGCAGTTATTTGGACACAATACATGTAATACCAATATCAATAGTAATTAGTAATACGGGTACATCAGCAGTTATTTGGACACAATACATGTAATACCAATATCAATAGTAATTTGTAATACGGGTACATCAGCAGTTATATGGACACAATACATGTAATACCAATATCAATAGTAATTAGTAATACGGGTACATCAGCAGTTATTTGGACACAATACATGTAATACCAATATCAATAGTAATTAGTAATACGGGTACATCAGCAGTTATATGGACACAATACATGTAATACCAATATCAATAGTAATTTGTAATACGGGTACATCAGCAGTTATTTGGACACAATACATGTAAATTCGTACCATTCATTGCAAGGATGTATATATCTGCAAATGATTTGATCAATATGATTTCATATTTTTCAAAAACTGTTGCTATTGAGCTATGCGGTTGCTATTTAACGAATTCATTATTCCTTTAAATCTTCACAGATTCCACCTACTCGATACAAAGAAAAAACATATTTATATACATTCAGGATCAAAAACACACTGATTATTTTCTGTTCTTTGGTGAAATTCCAGTAAATCTGTGCCTTATAAATTTATTGTAACAAATAGATGTGTTAGATGATTTAAATGAAGTATCATTATTTTTATTTTATTTAAATTTTAACGTTCATTATCATTAACTAAGAATTTAAGCCAGGATAGGGCTAATGACATTTCTTTTTTCTAAAGAAAAGCCACCACCCCAGGGGGGAGTATCAATATTAAACAAATACTTATTATCAAAAAAAATAATCAATTATTGATTTTACCCAAGTGTTTTAAAGCATATATACATACATATATATATATATATATATATATATATATATATATATATATAAAT
>OX328126.1:24687840-24690340 GCA_946811695.1 Gonocerus acuteangulatus
TTTTTGTGAATAAAAACAGCGGCATTTGCCCCACCAAAGGACGGCGCCTTCTTCAACTATCCGGCATAAAATTAAAATTGGAAAGTTTATTTAAATAAAAAGAAAACAAATAATGGCCCTCTAATATAGTTAAAGTTTAGTTCATACTAGTATTAGATGATGGAGGAGTTTAAAAACTTTATCTGGAAAGTAAGAACTTTAAATTTTCTCTAGGGCCTTTTTCATTGAGTTTTTTTTAACATTTGAACGGTTTCGCTTAAACTATATAATATTAATTTTATGGTGTATTTATTATATTCATTATATCTACAGAAAATTGTCAAATTTTGAAAATGAAGAATAATTAGTAAATTGAAACATCTATATTATATATATCTATATATAGTTACAGTAATCAACTTAAACAATATGGTCGTTATAAACGGGAATACAAGTTTTATTAAACAGTATTTGGACTATTAGGTGCGAGTTACCCCCCAAAAGTAATTATTTTATAGAGGTAAAGGAAACAAATAATGTTTGATGACTTTCAAAATTTAATTTATAATATACTTAAATTTTCCAAGTTCTATAATAATTCACAAGTTTATTTAAGTTATTTTTGACCACAATAAAATAATCATTTCTCTGAAAAATATCTTAGAATATCCTACTGACTAAACTTCGGATTCACTAATTGAATATCAGAATGTTTGAATATGCATTTTAATGATTAATTAAGCATGTGTTTGATCAATAAAGCATATGATTGTTGAAATCAGTGTTGGGCAAAAATTATTCAGAATGATGAATAATGATTAATGGATAAATGTATTATTTCATTCATGAATGAAGAATAATTACTTTTATTCATTATTCGTTATTCTGTGAATGAAGTTTATGTTTTATTCACAAATTATTCGAATGATCATTCAGAATAAACATGTTTTAGTGAATAACGATAGAGATTTATTATAATGTTGGGAGCCAGAAATACGTATATATATGTGTGTTTGAGTAGGATTATTCAGTAGACCAACTAGAAATAAATAATAACGAATAATGAATGATGAATAACGAATAATGAATAACGAATAATTCCTTGAATAATTCATGATGTACCGTGTGAATAAGATAATTCAGTGAATTATTCATCTTTCACTAAAAATTTATTCGAATGATCATTCGAATAATAATTTATTCCAATAATGCCCAACACTGGTTGAAATATGCATTTGATTGATTAAATTAGCATCTGATTGTTAAACTGAGCATAGGACTTTTTTAAATTTACAGTATATTGACTAAATAAGCATTGGATTGATAATTAAGTCTCTGATAAGAATCTGATTGAAAAACTAAAAGCCTGATTGATTAACTAGGCATCAGATTTTTTTAATTTACATTTGATTGACTAAGTAAGCATCTGATTGGTTACCTGGGTTTCTCATTGATTAACTAAGAATCTTATTGATAAACTAAAAATCTTATTGATAAACTTAGAATCTAATTGATTAACTAAGCATCGGACCTTTGAAATCGATATTTGATTGACTAAATAATCATCTGATTGGTTAACTGGGCTCCTTATTGATTAATGAAGTATCTGGTGATTAACTAAGCAAAGGAATTATGAAATTTACATTTGATTGACTAAAAGAACATCTGATTGCCTAACTAAGGATTTGATTAATTAACTAAGCATGCGATTGAATAACTAAGCATGTTACTGATTAACTAAGCATCAGATTTTCGAAATTTACATTTGATTGACTGAATGCGCATCCAATTGATTAACTAATCATTGCATTCATTAACTCAGCTTGTGATTTATTTACTAGCTCTCTGATTGATTAACTAAGCAAAGGCTTTTCAAAAGTTATGTTTGATTGACTAAGTAAGAACTTATTGATTAATTAAGCAGCTGATTGATTAACTAAGCAGATATTTGATTTACTAAGAGTGCGATTGATTCAACTGAGCACAAGATGCATTAACTGAGCCTCTAACCGAATATTTAATTGCCTATATAAGCATCACGTTGATTAGCTAAGCATCATATTCACAAAACAGCGACATTTTGTCTAATTAAATATCAGATTCATTACCTAAGTGCTAAAATAAGTAATTAAATATGGGACGATTAACTAGATATCGGAGTTCCTTACATCGCACAGAATTGCTTAACGGAGCATAGGATTGACTGATGTGTTATTCGTGTACAGTGAAAACTATTGTTAGAAGTACAGCTGGCCAACATGATGCCGAGTCGCAGCAGATGGCAAAATGGATTAGGTGCCTCTTACCTGTAGCCTAGCAGCTGCCAGCAGAATCTTTTGTACGTAGCATCAAACCGAGATAACTTTAGAATTGCAAAGTTTCCTTTATATGGGATGGCTTTTGGAGTATATAAAAACCCAAAAAAAAAAAATACAGCTTGTGTAAAAAGTATTGGAACACCCATAAATATTTTACTTTTTTAACATTCGTGACTAAAATAATGGTGCTTTAGGTAAACACA